>VWYH01011067.1:407819-557973 GCA_013399365.1 Pampusana beccarii
TGTGGAGTCTCCTTCTCTGCAGACATTCAAACCCGCCTGGACACCTTCTGTGTAACCTCATCTGGGTGTTCCTGCTCCGGCGTGGGGATTGGACTGGATGAGCTTTCGAGGTCCCTTCCAATCCCTAACATTTTGTGATTCTGTGATCCTGTGGGCAGGAAATTGCATATCAGATGTCTCACTCACCAAGATAAGACACTTTCCAGTGAGTGAGAACAATGCAATTAAGCTTCTAGTCAAAAAAAGGAGAAAACATTCTGTCATCATTCTAGCAGACTTTTACTTTTCCTATTTTTTTTACATAAGGGTGGTTTTTTTTGCCTCCTAATTCTGTAATCTATAACAAAATACTCATTTAAAGCAGTGATTTAAGAATACTATCTTTTGAAAAGTCTCAGGAATCACAGCTGTCTTTTTGCCCTGTCCCTCAGAGAGAGGGAATGTGATCAGCACCGTTGTTCCAAAATATGCGACTGCTCCAATGTTTTTGTAAAATGAGAAACTTGCGTGGTTATGTGGGGGGCTACAGAAAGCTTCTGAACAATGGAAAACACTTTAGCAAATACCAAATTACTCAGTTTAAAATGACATTTTTAACACCAACTTCCAGACTGATCTCATTACATTTAATTTGTGACTCTTTCCCCACCTACTTATTACTGTTCTCTGACACATGGTCAGCAGGCTGGTAACTCCTCTCACCTAATTGGGGATCTGAAGTACTGACAAAGCAGCTGTCACCAACTCCTGTATCTAATGTTAGAATGTCAACGGCTGCCAGAGGGAAGAAGGGAATAATAAATTGCTATCTGTGTTGACTGACTATGCGACACACATTAGGGGCAACAAAGCAACAAAGGAGATTCAAGATTAACTTTAGCTAATTATTTCGATAAGGACACAGAGTCTTGAGGTCTCAATCATGTTTTGCCAGATGCTTACTAATAATGTCTGTTTAAAAGAAGAAACTATTTCATTGAACCTGATTATCTGCAGTGGGAAGGTCTGAATGTGAGCAGGAGAGCCTGGTTCTGAGTCTATGCTTTAGAAAGTGATTTTGTATTAGTAATACATTGCATGGATTTGTGAGTGTGTATTGGTGTTTGCATATGTGTGTGTGTGTGTAACATGAAGAGGTGTGAACTTGATGAGAAAGTGGGTGAACTGATGAAGACAGGCCTATTAATAAAATCTATATGAAGAGCGTGAAAAGTCTACTAAAATAAATAAATGCGAGGTAAAATATCTGGAATCTGTTTTCACATTCAAATTAATTGAAGATGAGGACTGCCCTCCATGTGTGAATTGCTATGAATAGCTTCCTGAGGACAGTTTGAAGCCAAGAAATCATCAGAGGCACTCAGAGCACAGACAAGCTGAATAAGTAAGCATCTCTAGTACTTCGAACAAAAGCTGTTTATAATAAAAGGCTAGGTAAAATTACTGAAAAGGCAAATGACTGATACAATAAAATGTTTTCACAATTCGTTTGTGATTTCATCTTCAATTGCCAAAATCTAGAAACCTATAGCATTAGAGAGCTACTTGTTTCCAGCTGTAATAAAAGTGTTTCAGACTATTCACAGTGAACGAAATGGCCATGCCCACCTTAATCGGTCATCAAGGATTACTGGGTGGAGAAGAAAAATTGTGTTAGGAGCAATCCTTCCCTACCAGCATCCTTTGGCAGCCCTGCTCCTGATTACATTCACATCTTCTTCTTCTCAGCAACATGCAGGATTCATTCCATCCTGGCCATGAACGGGATGGATGCAACTGTGTAACACAAAATACACGACACTAGAAGGCACTGGACTGCTAAAGTAGAAACAGAGATTAGAGGATGCCAAGGCAAAATAACTGGAGTACTTATGTTAAAGTGAACAAAAAATTTCTATATATTAACTGAAACTTTTCTCTCCTGTCTTCCATTTTCATACATAAAAAATTATTTCTATGGTAAAAAGAAGCATTTCCGAAAAAAAGTGGATTGACACTGGTACTGATGGGAACAAGAAGACACGATAGATGATGGAAAATATCTCAAAACAAAAATAAATTTCCTGCCCTTGTGTTTTCCTTTCAACATAATTGGGTCAGACAGCCCTTCCATTTACAGGAACATGTGTAAATATAGGTTCAAAAGTGGTCAGTACAAGGGATTTGGTCACAGTACAATCATCAAGCTGTCTTGTTCTGTTTTCTGCAAAAAGAGTTTGCCAGACAACCACAACTCTCTTGTGTTGGCTTGGTGGGAGAATATGCTCCCATATTTACATTTTTTTCATTTTTCCTTATTACAATAACCAATAATCTGAGGATCTGTAAATACACAGTGGCTGGGTATTTCTGTCAAACTTGCCAGATGCATTTGATGAAGCACAGAGTTTATTTTGCCCCCATTAAAATACAATAAACACATGCTGTAACTTCAAGATAAATCTGTGATTAGATACTATGATTGTGGGTGGCAGCATAAAGCTCCTAAGAAAGCAAGTGGTATAAATGTCTCAAGCATCAGCAGATTCCCAGGGAAAAATAAGCTTGAATTTGAAGTTCTAAAACCACTGGTCTTGACTCATCTCACCAATGTTTTCCAGCTGCAAACCTTTTAGGTTGTAAATGAACATGTGGTTCTTAAAAAAAAAATATTACTGGCATGCATCTTCCATGTTCAACTGCAGACTAGCTCAATACACAGGTTCCTCCAAAGAAAATTCATCTCAACTCCACTCAGATCTTGATGTCAGCTGGAAACCTGGAAAAATGAAGAACCTCTACTGGCCACAGAAGCTTTGACCACGTTTGCCTACGGGTGGAGGTCTGCTGCAATATCAGGTCTAGCTCTGTGCTCTGGTTCTCTTCGTGACCCACAAAAACTTAGAACAAATCATATTTTCTGCCACAGTGACGAGACAGTGAGTCAAAGTTAAAAACAAGTGGATGGTGTAAACATCAGATTTGAATTACAGAGAGTTGGGTCAAATACCAGATCAGGCTACTTGTCCTGCGAAGTGGGAAGGCACAAGCAAAGACATATTTTTATACATCTATTGAAACCTCTAAGCCAGGGTTGCCTTGCGGTTGCCTTCAAAGGACTGAGTGTAATTTTATGACTGTATAAATGTAGTAATTACATTTATACAGTCCTAAAACTACATTTGGCCCTTTGAAGGCAACTGAGAGGCTGATGTGGCCCCTGGTGAAAATGAGTTTGACACTCCTGCTCTAGGCCTTAATTTTCAGCCATGTAAAACATAGATATCCTCTAATATGCCTCTGGAAGGCCTGGTTGGAGAGTCTATCCTGATTGAGACTTTGAAAGAGACTATGGAAAGTGATAGATTTTTGTTTTCCCAATGCAGCCAGTACCCAAAGGAAACTTAAAAACGAACACCCGCACACACGTGTGTGCACACAGAGCCACCAAGCACTTGTTCCGGCCTAGATTTAAAATTTTAAGGAAATCCCAAAGCAGCTTGATTCAACGAAGCATATCAGCAAGTGCCAACTCACTGATCCAGAATCTCTCTCCCTTGGCAGGAGGAACAACTGAAATCTGTTTCAGGCTTGATCTACTTCATCCTGGCTTACCAAGACTTCTGTGTCTGCAGAGTCAGATCTCAGCCAGTCCCTTTTCACTTTCCTGCAAGTTTTCAGCAGCTACAGATAAAGCACTGTATAATCTCTAGTATGCCTTTCCCAACGCCATTTGTTTCTCATGTGTCTGAAACGTATAAATTCCATCATGCTGTTCCAAAGGGAATGGGCATGGCTGAATTACAGTTTACAAGATGCTTGGGTGCTTCTCACTGAAGGATCTGCAGAAGTATTCATTAAAAATAAATTTTTAAAAAATACTTTTTTATTCAAGCCACTCAGTAAAAGTCAGTAGCTTTTTTTATCTTACAGAATAAGATACTTTCTTTTCAAGCTCTAAGCTTCTTGTTGTATTTTAAGAGTGTGATTACGTTTCACCCTGTGAAAGACTCAATTATTCCATGTCAGAAGCTCATACTTTCTTGCAGTTGTTTTCTTGCCATTTTTTCTCAATGGCTGTTCACCAGCTGGTTTTGTTTCTTTTTCTTCTTTTTGTATGTATTGTATTCTAATCCACTGTCTATATAAAGTATTGTAAAAGAATTTTGCAATTCCCTTTGCTAAAGTGAAACTAAGTGGATTCCTGTGTGTACAGTGCATTTATCAGACACAGGGACTCCAGAGAATTTTGTCATAGTTGTGTTTTCTTCAATTTGTTCAGTAACAATAACACGACAAACTAAACTTGTGACCACTGAGATAATAATTATAAAGGTTTATGGAAATTCAGACTAGTCAGTATGGCCACTTAGAGCTGTGACTGAACCTCCAAGTGGTGTCTTTGGATGTGCAGTACAGCAGGATTAAATTCACTGAGAAATTTTCAGAAAAGGCAAGACAGGCACTAGCCAGAAACCGTACTGGGAATCAGTAGCTGCCAGACTGAAAATGTCTATAGATTTTAAGCAAAAAACTATGGTATAAGTTTATTACCTCATACCAGACACCTCAAACTGACTTGTAGAATGAGCGTATTGTGCTCTAAAGAGTCTCGTGACACAAAATATTCTTAATAAAAAGTCCATAAATTATACATTTATCCAGGACTTCTAAGATAAGATGGGTCCCACTCCTCGCAGCCTGTCCTTTGTCAGAGGGACATTTAACAGTGCTTGGCACAGGGGCTTCTCTCTTCTTTCTCCTGCTGTTGACAGTATCAGTTCTCGAATTGATTTTCACAGGTCAGCAGGAGCCAGGTATCAGACGTCCTTCTTTATTTTTCTAGGTTTCTCACTTTAAATGCAGTTTGATGAGACAAAATTCATTTCTCAGTCAAAAGCTCCAATATACTTATGAGAATTCTGACTTTAGGATAAATAACATGAGGTTTTGGGTTTAGGCACCCCCAGAATTGGTATACAGCCTTTATTTATTCAAGTGTTGACTTCAAGAAGATAGGGTGCCCTCTGCCTGACAGATTTAGTTCAGACTGCTTTATACATTAGACGAGCACAAAATAAAGCAGCATTTATTTTATAAAACAAATAATTAACTTCCTAATATAAAGAAGGGCTGGATTTGTCTCGTCTAAGTGGGAGAGATGATCATTGCCAGCTCCACGCACAGCTGGTAAAAGAAACAACCATTTCTAGAACACATTTGATCTGTTTTAGAGGTCTGTCTAAGCACAAAATGTGTCTATTTCCCTATGTGGACTGTAAAGGATTCTAGATGCCTAATTCAAACACAAATGCCCACACTACTAAAAAAAGCCAAACAAAGTGAGACACAGTCCTGGTTCATGCTTAAACGCATGTGTTAAGCATGGATATTTTAAACCTGGGTTATTCCTCAGATGCTCTGCTCTCTTTTCAGCTTTATCCCCACCTCAAAATGTCCTGGGGATTTCTTTGTGCATACACTTTGCAATCTTCCTGTGTCTTGTTTTGTTTATCCCATACGACTTCAGGATCAGGACTTAATCTAGGCATGCATGTGATATCATATGGTCATCCCCGGCTTTGCTCCCTGTGACTGGGCTTTGAGATATGAAATGCAGGTAGCACACTCGCTGTACACTGTCACCAGAGATGTCTTTGAATTTTCAGTCCCATTTGTAGCCCATAATTAACATGTTCCTTCTGGTCTCAGTGGCTTCCTTAGAAGTTACAATATTTTCATGACTGCTGCAACACTTGAAAATGATAAATCATTGAAGTATCAGCCATACATCCCCCTTATTACATTTTTTAGTTCCAAGACACTGTCAACTTTCCATAAAGGCTACATGTAACATACTAATAATATAATTGACAGATTTGGCCTTTACAAAGCTTTTCCTGTATTACTCTCCTCAGCTCACACTCTTTATCAGTTTTACCATCACAGCCTCCTTCCTCACAATGGTTTTACCGATCAAATTTGAAAAATAAACCAAAACCCAAGCCTGCTGTTCTCCTCTATTTGATGACTGCTCGCAGTTCACAACTGTTCTTCAAAGGCCTCTCCCACACCCTTTATGTCTGAGTTTGGTATTAAGCCACCTGCTAAAGCAGGTTGGGATGTTGCAGGCAAACACCACGAGCCTGTTACACACACATGGCAGCCAGAGACAAACAAGCATCACTTGGCAGCATTTTTTGGATGCGTGCTAAGAAAAACGGAGGAGGAGATATTGCCAAACCTACCACGCCTCTGTTCAGTTGTTCCCAAGGTGATGGCCATTCTCAAATGTCATGCTAGTGTGCACATTGTAGAACTTTACAGTCCTCTTTTTTCTGCTGGCTTGCTTGTACTTGCATAATGCACCCACTAGGAATGATACTTTGCAGTACTCCCCATTCTCTGGGCATCCGTGTTATCCCTACCTCATCTATTTCCTACTTAGCCTATGAATTCTTTCCTGACCCCCATCATTATAAATCAGTGTTTCCTAGCAATGAACATAAATAAAATTGATTTTCAAGGGTAACAAATAATATTTATTTTATTTTCAATATGGAGGGAAGCAGAGTCTAAAGCCAGCCTTAAATCCAGACTTCAGAGCTCTTAGACTTTTCCATTCTTCTGCCATAGCTTGTAAGTTGGGCATAGATGTAGGAGGCATATCAAAAGGACATTAAGTGAAAGCGTGTTACATATTCTCCCACCTTCCTACACATACTTGCACCACAGAATGAAGATTTGACAAGACAGGTTAAAGGCAAGGCATTGATACTGGTGATTCTTTCCACTGACTTTAATGATTTTGATATGCCTTTAAGCTGTGATTATTCATTTTGTAGCTACACACAAAATCTCAGAGATCTACAAAGTGCTAATTAAAGAAAGTAAAGTATATTCATATAATCACATTCATTAGAGATCAATATGACAGGTTGTTTTCCCCATCTCTAATAAAAACTTCAGAATTAAAGAGAATAGGTATTTGACAGAAATACATGCAACAAGAGATTTAGCACTGTCAATTAGCTCTTAAATCCGGTAGAAAATACTCTACAACACGCTGATATATGTTCATGGTAGTGTGAGGCTGCGGGACTATAATATCACATAACCCAAAAAAAAGGAACAAGATTTCTTTCCACTTTAAGTGCATTGGAGAAGCACAGCTAAGTTTATATTAGCATATCACAAATGTGAAACTGGGACGCAGACTCAATGTGAAATTAGAACAGCAGCTGGTATCCTGTTAGCAAGTAAAGTGTATTTGCTTGAGGAAAAAAAAATACCAGTGCAAAATCAAGCCATGCAGATGAACAGAGAACAATCAGTCAGTAAAGGATCTGTGAACTGCACTGCGTATCTCAGGTTGCCTGTGTGCTGTGCTTTACGTCATTTCACAAAAATATATATTTAGTGAAGTCAGAACATGTTCCTTAATCTGAATTATCAAGAATGTATTTTCTTTTATAGACAATCTGAAAAGTATTGAATTCAGACTCTGACAGGTTTGGCCATGTTTTTCATTCTATTTTCTTTCCCGCATCATGCAGTTCAATAAAGCATGAAGCAAAATTTCATATCCTCTTATACAACACAGAATAATGTAGTGAGCAGGCAGAATGCACAAAACCTTTTAAATTCTGTTTCACGCAAAAAAGTTCACTATTTGTTTATAAAAAAACTAGTCCCCTCTTTTAACAACCAACAAGAGGACAACAAACTTTTAAAGCTGTGCTTTCTTCTTTGACTCCCTTTCACACCACCCATTTTACACAATGGGAATCAGCCATTTTATTTTGCTTTTCTTCACCCCCTCCTTCTCCTTCTCTTCCTCTCCCAACAAAACAACAGTTACATCTTTCATTCCATTTCCAGGCCAGCAATATGTGTTACCAACAGTGTGTTGGGGCAGCCCTTGAGGACACACACAACACTTTGCTCTGACCTTGTGGGTTGGTGTTCTAGACAGGAGCAAGCACAAATGCTCTTGCAGACCAGCTGGCTGGCTGAAACAATTATCGAAGATCTCCTGTTACGTCCTCTCTTTTCAGCTCTTTGCCCTTATTGCCATGGGTTTAACAATATTTAATGCTTATCAAAGTAATAAGTGTTTAAGGTACCTATTGTCTAGCCATCTAACTTGCATTGCCTACACTTCAATATTTACAAAATATTCTGAGTTTAACTATTTTAGAAAGAATTCAAAATTATCTGAGGTCCGTCAGAATACATAGGCAGATGCTTAGTTCTAAGTATCATCCATAACTTTCAGATTTAACTTGCACAAGGTAAAGCAGCTCCAAAGTGACAAGGAAATGGAGGAATGTGTACACAATCCTTATATGCTTGAAGGCAAGGACCATAAAATTGCTCTCACATTCCTGGCACTGGGTGGAAATGCAACATTGACTCTCCAAAGCCTTCCTTGCAGCATTTTTTGCCCTTTCAATAAACATCCACTTTAAAGGATCTTGTTATTTTGCTGTAGTAGTATCTCACACAATGTGAATCTAGAAATCAGCATTCTACATAAATCCGGTTTCTGTACAGGGTCTCAGCAGTTCTGACTATCGAGCAGCAGATTCCTCAGCCTCAGACGGCTCAGCCCTCCTCCCAGTGTGCCACTATGGGACATCTTGCACAGCAAGAGAGGGGTAAATTTTTCCACGTGAAGGACTGTTACCCATTCTGCTTTTGCACAAGAGGAATATGGGATGGACTAGACTGGAATATGGACTTTGATGGTCACATTCATGTTGCTTACTTAGGTGGTCTTGTGAGATCTAAGACCAAGAGACTTGCTTTCAAGGCCACAAAACTTGGCTCCTTACACACTTGGTAAGCAGAAGCCGGGAGGCAAGGATGACATTCAAGATAAGTTTCTACAGGAGAAATTCTCAGAGGCAATTACATGCTTCCACTGTCTCCAGTGACCCTGCATAGCAAGTGTCCTCAAGCACTCTATTAAAGTTAAATATTATAATAGTTACATCCCAGCCTGCTACCCATTGCCGCCTGAATACAGACCTGAGTGACTTTGCTTCTTTGTATTTGCTGTAGAGCACTAAAATAGAGTGTTGCTGTTTTATAAAACCTAAAACTATGAAATCTTAATTGCACACTGATTTGGTGATTTAATAGCATGATGTTTTTAATGCATCTGTTCTAGTTTTGTATAAGGCTTTAAAATATCATTACGCATTGATAGACTAGTGTAGTGAATCCAAAACAGCAGCATAAAACCTTTAGTCTCAACAGCCTCATTAACATTAGAATGATTAAGCAATACCAGCCAAGCACCACTGCACCACACAGAACAGTGGGAGTTTTCAATGTCATAAAGAATAAAGATATACAATACTTTACACAAGTTGGAAATATATCAAATTTTTATCATCCTTCCCTAATTTTTAAGGCAAAGAGTACCCCTTCCCTCCTGCCAATAATAACTAAATTACATGTAAAAAGAATATATTGACTACAACTCCACCTACACTTTTTTTTCATGCTTTTCATACATGGTTAACTATTGCCTTCCTGGAATAGATTTTGACATAAATCACATGGAGATTGGCTGGTTTAACTATCATAGAATAGTCATACCAGTATATCCTTCTAAGTACCTAGCCTCCTTTTCTCTAGGTGAGATGATTTAGCTGATGAGATGTTAAAACATCAAGCTAAAGGACTGATGTCTAGTTTGAAAGTCAGGAAGGGTGACTGAAGGTAAAGGCTTCAGGACAGAGCTAAGAACATTTAAAATAACAGTAGGACATCAAATCTCATCTCAGAGGACAAGGCTGATCTACAAACAAGAACGAGGAAGAGTGGTCTGCACAACTGACACACTGTGCTGGCTCAAGAAGAACAAATTGGGCATGCTTACTGTGTGACTGGAGATCAATATGCCTGAAAGATGGTAAAAAGGCTCTGGACTCAGAAAGGACCAAAATAAAGGCTGAAGATGCATAACTAGCCCAGGTAACAATCAAACATCTTTAGAATTAATGGTCGGTATCACAGTATCATCCTATAATGCCTGCAATCCATTTAGAAAAAAAGTTTGGGTGAAAATCCTCAGTGGCACACAACAGACAACTATATTATTATGAAACAGATTTACCCAAATATATTTGACTTAAAGTACCTTGGATTTTTGTTGCAGTGACTTTACTCAATAAAATGTGTTTAAAGTTGGTACTGAAAGCTTTCAAAAGTAAAAATCACTGTTAGGTACCTGATTCTGCTTTTGCACAGCTCCTCCAGTTTCCACATTAGCAAGCTGAGCCACTCCTAATTGTGCCGGTAGAACAGAACTAATTTAAGTACAAACAACCTAGCAAGGGCACACGAAGTGACTTGAACCACGTCCTGAAGTGTTTAAAGGTTTTCTTGCAACTGCGCTGGGTGATTTTAGACCATTCCAGTTGTGACGCTCTCCCACAGCTGAACCCACAGCTCTCGGCGCCTTTCCCAGAGGCACCAGGTTCAGACAGGTTTTGAAAGACTCCCAGTGACCTGAGATGCTGCTATAAGAAAAATGCTTAAAGCTTTTGTGTTCCTGTATTCTTCAACCACATTAAGATTTAATCTTAAGACTAAAACTCTTCATAGCAAAGTAAGAGATAGCCAAAGAAACCACTGGAGGTCTTTGATGTGGAGGCAGGAGTTGGGCAAACATTACAAAGAATAGTTCTACTGGAGCAAGGTGCTTTCCTGTCATACAGCTCCCAATAAAATAACAGCTCAACAATTTTTATACCTTTCCGTTATAGCTTTGTGATTTGCTTGATTTTGGGGACTGGGGCTTACAAGAGGGATCAGACTGAGTACTTCGTGAATACATTAGCCTGTGCAGCTTGAGCTAAAATGACAAGTCGTAGAGCAAGCAAGGGCTGCTGTAGGTCAAGATCAGTTCCTAAATGAAACCCTCTTTGTTTATAGCACAGCATCTCCAGTTCCATAGTCCAGTATGATGTCTATCACTGCGGGGGAGACACTGGAAACCTCATGTCTGAGAACTGGCCAGTGGTGTGTTGGACAAAGTTGATACGCTCAAAAAAGTGGATTTGAGTCTCAGACTGGCCACCAATTTCCTTCCCAGTGTGGCCAGGCACGGCTGGCATGCTCTAAGACAAGAATAAGAATTGTTGCAAACATGTGGGCAGCACACACAATCCAATCTATTCCCTGTGCACTTCAAATTAAAGCTTCTAACATATTTTTAATCTGCTTCAGTGTTCAGTCTGCTTCTTGAGTTAGAAGTCATGGAGTAGGTTAAGGAGAGATTAAGTCACAGCACGATGTCCATGTTTTTCCAATTAATTTAAGTATCGAATCTATATTTTTGCTGCAATTTTCATATTCTTTACCAGCTTCTTGATAGCACTTAGGATTAGTACATAGCCTGGAATGCAAAATAACTTGTCTTCTATACCATTAAGTTTCCGAAGAGCTTTACTATTTTAGTGCCATTTGGATTCATTCCCTCTGGCAATCCCTTCTCAATGTAAATGCTCCAAACTGTTCTCACTCTAATATGCTGCACTACGGAAATTCACTGTAGACAGACTTCAGCATATTCAAAAGGATAATTTATCAATAGAATTTAAGCCCACTTCAAGTAAACAAAAAGAAAGATCAGCATAACCCTCTAACAGTACTTTTTTCTATATTTTAGTAGAACTTTAAAGCCCACTGGTAAAAACTACCAGTGTTTGTTTTTTTTTTTACTTCCATTTTGTCCCACTTGAAACAAAATACTTTTCATCCTTCATATACTGTCAATTCTAGTTTTGCATCTTCAAAGATTTCTAGCTGAGAATACATAATGGCAACTGACACAGCCTATGTATATGAACTATCTATGCATGCTTACTTCATCAAACTTAATTGCCTTAAGCACGTCCTTTTTGTAACAATTAATAAAAATTCTACATCTCTGAAAGCTTGTCAGAAAGCAGTAACATTAAAAAACAATTGCTTATGTATCTATTTCATCTTGAAACAGAACTACACACAATCATCCAAATAATTGAGGAAGGGATGGCTGACACATTTTAAAGTGTACAGATGAAAGTGATACAGCTCCAGAAAAACTTGCCTGAAAAGCTGAGCAATGGAATTTAAGACTATGTTTGACTTGAGAACAGTCGATGAGGAAATGAGTTGATGATCTGAATCATGAAATAGCCACACTGAAATACATCGCTTCATTTGCTTTCCTTAATGGAAATACGGACCTCCATGATCAGAGAGCCAGATACAAAAGTATTCAGGTGCATTTTAATATACTTAATATGGAGATGATCTTTAAACCATTTTAATGTGTAATTATATAGTAAATGCAAATTCTTCAATAAGTTTTCTGACTGCACATACAATTTCTCCACAATTCTAGCAGTAGATCTTAACTTCATTTAAGCGAGCCTGTACTGGGTAGCAAAACCGCTTTTGGAACAGTTGCAGTTTTTCATCTTTGGTCTACTAATACGATGTAAAAAGAAACTGCTGCCTTCTGAATTCCATAGAAGAAGAGTTGTTAGTTAATAAAGGTATAAATATTACACTGAAAAAAAAATGGGTTAAGAAGACAACAAGGCTGTGCAGTCAAATATTCAGATATTAAATGATTACCATTCCATGTTTCCATGCAAGTAACTGTTCCCATGCAGAACGTATACTCACTTGCAATCCTCCTCTTAGGAAGGACAATACATTCACTAACACTGAAATTTTATTTGAGGCATTCAGCATGGGAAGTGTTGGTATTAAAAACCACAGGAAACACAGTCTTATAACGGGAAGACCTTGGGAGTGCTTAAGGTTAGGATTCATTCCTGAAGATACTTTGATACTTTAGGGCTTCAAAATTCACCCCAAAGTAATAAATATTATGGCTGTAACTTACAGATAACTACTAAGGCCTGGGACTTGTAAACAGTTAGGAGTTCAGCCTTGGTGTCCTTACTTGCACTTAAATGACATTTTATCAGTATGTCTTCAAAATTTTTTTACAGTGGAGCAATTGCAGAACATCAGTGACAGAAACTGTGATAGAAGTGTCAATTCATAGGGATGTAACAAGATGACAGATATTTCTTCCCAAGAGATATCAACTATTTATAGTGATTCCTTGTTCTCTGCCCCTTCAGCCTCTTTCTACCATTTCTTTTCTAATTTCTAGCTCTCTGCTGCCTACTACCACCTTTTTCACACTTTCCATTCCCTTTCTTCAACAATTCCACTACGCTTTTTACAACATCTTGCTCTTTTCCACTGATCTCTAATTTTTTCATAACTCCAGCATAGCCTACAGTAGGAATGACTCATCCCTTCACTCTTAGCCCTAGACCAACCTGTTACACTTTTATATTACATCATTTGCAATAATTACCTTTTTAATTGCATTTTAAGGGGGGTAACTCAATGAAATAAGGTAACAAGTGGCTTTAAAACTGCTTAGATCTAATAAAAGGATTCCAAGAACAAGGCATATTTCCTCCATCAGCTGAAAATATTAGACACAAACCTACCTTAATTTTCAATTTGAGAAGCCAATTTAACTTTATAGGTTGCAGTGATTGCCGTGGGTTTGAAAGCTTGCAAGGTTGCTTCCCCATTGCTTTGTTGAATATATGCTTTTTTACTTAAATATGTATGTACCAAATAATGGTTGCTGTTCTGGCTCTGTTCCTGTGATGTTCTACTGAGAAGATGAAAGAAATCCCAGGTGTATTTTTTTGTTCTTGTAACAGAGTGAGTCTGAAGTTAGTAGGAAGCAGCCTTTTCTACCTTCAGCAAACCTATTTTACCCACAGCGGATTTTACGTTGTTGTTTTTTTTTTTCCTAAAAAGAGTATTCAGGTTGTCAAAAGTCATGCAAGCCTGCTTAATAAAAGACAGCTTATTGTGTAAAAGGTTTTCAGCCTCACTTTGGGATACTTTTCTACCCGTACAACTTCTACTTGTGTGCTAAATAAGTCAGAGTGGATGGCCACATGGAAACTCACAGCCATTTTCCTGGTGCAAAACAAACTGGCTCAGATGCCCTAAGGGAACTGTATTCTGAATGACCTTAGCCAGAAACAAACCCAGAAGGTAATATTCTGATCTAAACGAAGAGAAAGAAAATATTGCCATTTATTTCATCCAGTACAAGATTATCCATGGCCATCTGCCATGCACTTTATACATCCTGTTCGCAGGGTACTGAAAAAGAAGTGTCTTGAGTCTTTCCGACTCACCAAACAAAGTAGCAGGCTAAGGTTCTGCCAGCCTACAATATTATCTTCAAACTTGAGCCCTCTTGTATCACCCTGGCTGGCCATTTAAACTGTAGAAACTTTTAACATCACATCACACCGTGTTACAACTCATTTCACTATATCACAGAGAGGGACTATGAAAAAGAACCTTCTGTCTAGATCACAGTCAATGCTTACAGTGACTGATTATCTGCATTACTTACTGGTAAAGTAACAAAAATAATGCCTGTCAAACACTGACATTTAATATCTTCTGCCTGGGAAATGGGAGAAAATGTAGTATCTGGAACACAAGACAACCCACGTGTAAGTGGTGGGTATTTTCGGCTTCTAAACTAATGAGTAAATGGCATCCCTCTTCATTAAAATTCAAGTATGGATAAATAATGTATAGATCTACTGATACACAGAACTATTTTGAGTTGCTTTGGGTTTTACTTTTGCTGCTCTTCTGTTATATCTGCTTATTTGGTGGGAGAAGATCTCTACAGCTACCTCTGAAAAAGAAACAGCCTGGTGAGACTTGGCATTGCCACAATCATGGCCTCAGACCATGAGTTTCTCAAAACTAGAATCAGATGTCTGATCCACAAGCTGTGGTCAGGGTGAGTGAAGCACCTGAAGGTGGGAATCACAGTAAACAGTATGATGAGAAAGAGGAAACCAGAAAGGACAATACACCCTATAAAGATTGAGTTCAAACTCCCACTCTCCTTGAGATTTAAGCTTCATCTAGAAGTCCAGCTTAGACTAAGATTCACAACTGGCAACTCCCCTCTTGGAACTAGTGTCTAAGTAATTCCTTTCTGTACACCCACCTCAACTGACCATACCTTGTCACTTTGTAAGATGTCTAGGAGCAAAACCACTAGGGTTTCTTCTAATATGGCACCTAAACATTAGAATCATAGAATCATCTGTGTTGGAAAAGACCTTCAAAGGACACCTAGTGCAACCCTCCCACTACAGGCAGAGACATCTTCACCCAGATCAGGTTGCTCAGAGCCCCATCCAGCCTGGCCTGGGATGTCTCCAGGGATGGGGCATCCACCACCTCTCTGGGCAACCTGGGACAGGGTTTCACCTCCCTCAGTGTAAAATATTTCTTCCTCATGTCTAGCTCGAATCTCCCCTCCTTTAGTTCAAAACCATTACGCCTTGTCCTATCACAACAGGCCTTTCTAAAAATTCCGTCCCCATCTTTTTTATAGGTCCCTTTCAAGTACAGGAAGGCCACAATAGGGCCTACCCAGAGCCTTCTCTTCTCCAGGCTGAGCCCCAACTGTTTCAGCCTTTTCTCATGGGAGAGGTGTTCCAGACATCTGATCATTTTTGTGGTCCTGAATGACAGTGTTTAAAGCGCTTTTCATGAAGCCGCATCTCCACATCTCCAAGCCTCCAGGAGAATCCTCTGCCTCCAGTATGGGCCAGCAACAACAATTCTTCCTCTAGCATCTCCCTCCTGCTCTGCAAACAGCTACAGAACATGCCTGATCAAGCTGTACTGCATAATAAGGATGCTCCTTTATATCAGGGAAATCCAGGCTACACTTTCATTCTCACAATGCTGCCTACATCACTTTCTTCAGAAAGTCCTCACTGAAGACATCTCTGGAAACTGGTGGATAACACCGTAGTGAAGGAAACTCCAGATAACTCCTTCTCTGTAGACATTCAAACCCGCCTGGAAACATTCCTGTGTAACCTCATCTGGGTGCTCCTGCTCCGGCAGGAGGATTGGACTGGATGAACTTTTGAGGTCCCTTCCAACCCCTGACATTCTGTGATTCTGTGTGATAACATGTGTTTGGCACTCTGAATAGCAACCCATTATCTACATGGCTGCAGACTGCACTTCTAGGCTAATCAGAACGGAACAGGTATAAAAGGTTTTATATAAGAACTTTTTCACACTCCTTTCATAATAACTATGATCACAATTGCAGAGAAATGCATGCGGTATGAGCAAAGACCTGAGATATGAAGATCTCAAGTTTCCAGATTAATCTCTGAGTGAGAACCTATGCTCCCAAACAACTTATTCAATGATCCCAACAGTAACTTTCTATGGAAAAATTTGGGACATGCATTTTCTGCCTCTTATTGATATGAACAGCATTGTGTCTTTTTGTCAAACACTTCTTCCTCTTCATATAGCATAGAATCATCTCAGTTGGAAAAGACCTTTAAGATCCTCAAGTCCAACCATTAATCTAACACTGCAAAGTCCACCTTGAAACCATGTCTCTAAGAACCTCATCTATGTGTCTTTTAAACATCTCCAGGGATAGTGACTCAACCACTTCCCTAGGAAGCCTGGTCCAATGCCCAACAACCCTTTCTGTGAAGAATTTTTTCCTAATATCCAATCTAAACCTCACATGGTGCAACTTGAGGCCATTTCCTCTTGTCCTATCGCTTGTTACTTGGGAGAAGAGACCAACACCCCCATCCTACAACCTCCTTTCAGGTAGTTGTAGACAGTGATAAGGTCTCCCCTCAGCCCCCTTTTCTCCAGGCTAAACAGCCCCAGTTGCCTCAGCCACTTCTCATCACACTTGTGCTCCAGACCCTTCACCGGCTTTGTTGCCCTTCTCTGAACTTGCTCCAGTGAGTAATATCTAGAAGGTTCTATAATCTTCTCTGTTAGGCTAGACCAGACCAGAGAGCACTTCCCAGATCAATAAGAGAGGAAAAACTTTTACAGAGAGTAGTAATGACTATGCAGAAAACTCCAATTAATATGGTTAGCCACATCTGGTTTACTATTTTAAGAGACTCTTTTGATAGTCTTCAGGAGAAAAAGTAAAGAGGGTGAATAAGGTTTTATTTTACTTCCAGTCCCAAGCACATTTTTGGCTTTTCATTTCCCATTTCCTGGCTAGTCATAAGCAAGCTCTCATCTTTCGATCCCTTCAAAATCCCTGCTCTGTTTTCCCTGGCAGAATCTAGCATTCTGCAGTCCCTGGAGAGGCCCTGAAACCCAGAGTGGCTCTCTAATAAGTTATGGAAGAGTAGGACAGAATGTGTACTTGGCTTGCTCTTCAAGGGCCATGGTACATTAAATGGCTAATCTAAAGTTTGGAAAACTTCAATTAGTTTACTTTTATGAGAATGAGCAGAAGTCCTGAAACTACTTCACCCACAGAGAGGTTAGGCAAGCTTGGAAAGGACTCCATAAGGGCTCAACAGCCTGATATCCTTAGGGAAGAGTTGTTTCCAGTATTTGAGCACAGAAATGAGACCCGGGAGCCAATAGGTCTAATCCTGCCTCCACTAATATGTACAGGTTTCATCTAAACTAGCCTTGTCTCATATGTACGTACCAAGTTTTTTACAAGAAGCATTTGCAATGTCTTCTGAGTGCTCTGCATGGAAGAAGGGTATTTTTGCCATTCCAGGCAATGTTAATTAAAATACTACATTAACAATGACAAGACCCCTTCTGTCTGTCAAGTAAGTTTTGCTATGTTTATACATGTCCCAGACTTCTCCTTGCAACCTCTTCAAGATCTATAGACTAGTGTTGGCTATGTGTTCACACCAGCATACTCTCCAGTATTCCAGGGCTGGGCATTTCTTAGGACATTGAGTAAACCAGTTAAAGAGCTTTTCTGATACAGTTCCATATGTAACCTATACAGAGGATTACCTATTCAGTGGTTTACCAGTGCCGACCGTCACAAGAATGCCATGACCTTCTCCATAAAATGGTTAGAATCTGATCATTAAGACTCAAGTGTGCTGCAGAATTTTTTTCCCTCAACTTTTTATAAGTAATGATTCAATCTTTCTGAGAAAACCTTCAGATGCTTTCACAACACTGTTTACATATAGATGTAAGTGTGAAGAATTGATACAAATCGGATAACACAATTTGGACTGAGTACTCATCATACTCACAGCACAAACTTTTTACAGTGTCATCATATAGTGACAGCCTTCTTCCCATAACCAGTAGGCTAGATCCAAGCATTCAACATCCCAAAACCACAAATTTTACAAGAATCCTAACAAATGAAGCATAAATAAACTAAATGTTCACTGTAATTAGTTTCTGGAGAAATACCACAAGAAACAAATAAGTAGATAAATACAAATACATTTATTTCTAAAGCACTTTCCTTTATGCAAAAGCGAGAACACCGCAACATATATAACCCATGCTGCCATTAATAAAAATACCTGCTAAGTTCACCGCCCACATTCACATGTGCATGCAGATTTATCTCTATATCACATTTAAATAATGATTAACAGATATAATTATCATATACCTGGTAGAGAACACCTGGCAAGGAAAAGGATATAAGTGGAGGATCAGGAACCAGGCAAGGGGAAATGTTGGCTGAGTGACTGGGAGGAACCTTCAGGTCAGTGAAGAACATTAGAATTAAGAATGGATTCCAAAAGAAGTCATAGAAGACCGACCATTAGTTAAATCTGAAAAATTAGTCTTACCTGTGCTTTCAGCATTAATAACAATTTTGCTAAAACATGCAACTGCTCACTTTTCAGTAAACTGAAATAGCCAAGAACCATTCACTCATATGAATGCTGGAAGCTAGCTGGTTTTGGTCACATCTTATTTTTGAAATTTTGTCGAACAAGCTTTTGAGTGGGAATAGAATTGATTGTGGGACTATTCTCAATGACTTCAGCAATGATACTTCCATTTCTTGCTCTTTTACTTGCCATCAAGAAGGTGTTCTCTGCAAATAAATGGGCCAGAAACAGTTTCCTTGTCAATAAAAGCACACTTTACCCCAGTCTCACTCTAGGACATAATCAATATTTGATCTGTGCTTCACTCTAGGCAAATTTGAGCAATATTTCTATTAATTTTGATCATGAATAAGTCCACATAGGTTGATTTCTGTGTAATGAGAGTCTCTAGGTGCTGAAGAGCTCCAAACCTTTACTAATATACCAATACTTCACATACGTAAATAGCAACATTTCCTGTTGACATTCTATTTTAAGCCAATGTATAGTTAAAATACCAGTAACTGCACAGTTACAATCTATTTTACATCTTCTTGTACCTCTGTATTACTTACAGAAAAGATCCTTAATGTAAATCTGACTCAGAGCAGTCAAATCACTTCAGCAGCTCATTGTCCGTATACAAGGGATCCAGCAGAATGCACTGCAATGGGGACATTTAACATTACTGGCCATGTTAACAGGCACATCCTTTTCATTAAAGGATTAAAAACTCTCTGAATGAAAAGGAACACATCTATTTTTAATCACTTTTTCTAAGTGAAGTCTTGAAGCAATACATCCCTGAGTGGAAATGTCAGTGGGAGGCTAGCACAACAAAATCCAAGGTAAAATATCGTCCTTACATAGACATCAAACTGTCTAATATTTGTGAAGCTGTAGATGTGGTCAGAATCAAGTAATGAGAGCAGGTTTACATTTAATAACCTCATGATCTGTTTGTTTTCTTTCTCCATATTATCCTTTCTCCTTCTTTATGATCTTGCTGTCTTTCCTCCATTCTTGCTTCCGCATGTTTTTCACCTTAGGAATACGGTGAATTTCCCCTCCACTGATGTGAAGCATCTTTGAAACAGTTAATGGATGCCTTCAAAGCATCTTCATCTCCCTTTTCATTAGATCAACCAGAGAACAAGGTAACAGTGGAGTTCACACCTACTAAACATAAGGCATGGGATCTCCTAGGAAAACAGGAAAAAGATCCTTTTTCAGCTAAAAGTTGGTATATAACCTGCACAAACATAGAGGCAGAAATGTAATAGCTGAAGCTGGAGAGATGCCTTTGCACAGTGCCTGGACCAAATCTGCACACATTAGGATCAATGGGAGGTACAACTGGCATCACAGCTTCACGTGTGCTCAGGCCTCATTGAGCACTGTTGTGCCACTTCAGGACAAAGACGGAATTTAAAATTAATGACTAACAAAACATAGGAGGAAAATGAGCCTCGCCTCCCACCAAAACATCAATCAGTGTAAGAGCACTGGGCTAATGGCCAGAAAACCATGTGTTATCCTAAAACCTTCTCTACTGATAGCCTTCTTCTTTAGCTATGGGCAGAACTGGGCTTTATGCATTTATTTTAACCCTCTGTGTAGAAATACCAGTTTCAAAGAGGCTGATTTCAAGAATGATAACTTCAACATATACTGGCATAACACGCATTTTGCATCAAGCAGTCAGTACATGAATAGACAAAAAAATTCTCTTACAAGGTGGATGTAATTTGTATACATCAGAGTGGAAAGGTTCAAGGGGATTTCAGGACCCCAGGAGTAACTCAGTGAATGGCTGGGTTTGCAAACTGCATGTGTAGCTCTCCTGCTTCAAGATGTTGGTTTTCAATAAAAGGTACGATCACGGAAAGGAATGGAAAATCAAAGTTCTTCTAGCATAACAAAGTGCTCACTAAAAAAAACAACACTGCAATTTAATTGGGATATGGGTATGTGCAATTAACCCTGGTGGACTTGAACATGCACATTCACACCAATTAGCAGAATCTAGACATTAGCATGTATACTACAAATGCTCTTTTCTGTCATAATGTTATACTCTCTTCTTTGATCTTCTACAGCCTTTAATTCCATGTGTTGCTTGTTCAATACTTTTTTTTATTTATCCTGATATATCTGCTCCAAGGATCATCCTGACTCAATGTGCCTGGCTATTATTTTTTTTTTCCATGTTGGCTTCTCTTCGTTTTGAAAAGACAGTTAAAAAATTTCAATCTTTCATTGTTGCAAAAAAATGAACTTTTTTTTATAATCTCTTATTCCATAAGTGTCTGATAATGATTGTCTGTGATGAAGATTAATACTTTTCCCAATACTTTTCCCAATACTTTTCAGTCTCTGTTGCATATTTCTTCACATGTCACAGTTAGGAAGAAACACCCTACATTGAACTGTTGGTAGTAAGTATTTTAGGACAGAATCATAAAAAGGGTAAAGGCAAGTCATACAAGCCATCATATTCACCTAAGAGTTTTGAAGAAAGTCAAATATGTCACCGTAAAGTATTAATTATGGAGAATCAACTCATCACTTAACTCCTCCTTTGTGTTATGGGATTGCAAATTGCCAGGTTGATGTTGTGGCATCAACTTTAAAAACGACTATGAAGGACCTAAGGAAATACAGAGCAGACAATCTGTGTTCTGTTCTGCAAAAAATGGTAGAAACTTATTAAAGAATAAGTTAGTAGATGGAGTACAAAGATGTGGCAAAACAGAGACAAATCAAGCTGGGTTTAATGTATGGAAGACATTGTTCACAGGCTTTTGAAGCCTCTTGTTTCAGAGGAGACAAAAATCATACAGATAAGTTTGTTATTCTGCTTGGATTTCCAAAATAGTTAATATGATGCTTTACAAAGTCTCTTAAAGAAATTATGCTCTCAGGAGGTAAGAGGAGAGATCCTCCAACGAATTAATAGCTTGACAAGAATTGAAAATGAAGGCTAGGAATAAAAGACACTTTTTCACTGTAGAAGGAAGCCTTCAGTGAAGTCTGTTAAGAATCTCTACTGGCGCCTGTGTAATTCAAAATAGTCATAAATCATCTGAAAAAGACGATAACAGAGACCTGACATTGTTTGATGGGGATATTGAATTATCCACAGTAGCAAAAATAAAAGTCAACTGTGTAAAGCCACACAAGGATCTTGTGATGCTGAGTAATTCTGTACTAATTGCTGCCAATAAAGGGTGGGATTCACCTGCTTCATTATGTCTGTCTTGCGTCATTTTCCATGCTTTAGGTACCTTTAGGCCCTTGCTCACCCCAAGCTGCCTCTGTAGAAGAGAGCTACGTATTCTCTTCCCTGAGCCCTCCTGCACGGATGTCCCAGACACAGTATAGCAACTAAAAAAGGTATTCAGTTCTATCCACAGTGAAATTAAATGTTTATCAACACAAAGTGACAGAAGCATAGTAATATAATCCTGACCATATATATATATGTATATGTGTACATATAACAATGGGCTTCAAATGAACAATGACTACTCAAGAAAGTTCCATGTAAGTTCATTTCTTAATTTCTAAGAAACCCCGTTTTATGTTCATTTTTGGTGCATTTTTTTTTTCTTTGTGGGTTTGTGTGTGTGGTGGGGGGTGAAAATATTTACTTGCCATTTATCCTTTCAGACTGCTTTCCAAGCTGATATAGATCTTGCTGAATAACTTAGAAATACATCTGTTACCTCAATGACTGGCAGCTGATAAACATCATCTTCAAACTTCAACCCTGTGAGAAGATGATACTACTAGAGAACATTAATTTACTTTGGCTCAAATGATCCTTTAAAACATAACTTTTTGTTACTCTCCTCTTCCTAGGCTCTGTTTAACTTTTCCTTGACGAGAAGCATGGAGAATAAGACATCTAACTCAATGTCTGAATTCACTGAAGTTCAGCCTTAAAGGTATTTCATGTTCCCTTATTTTATTTGCCATTAAATCACATAAAGTAGCCGTATCATTCCTGTCCCCACTGATCTCAATTCACACCAACTCCATTAAATTCATTATTTAATCCATTTTAATTCTACCAAAAGAAGGACCCTATAGGACCCACAGCTTAAATATCTTAGGTTTACTAGTGGTTTTGGTTTTCTTTAAATTAGCTCCTAGAGAGCTGCTGATTTTGCCATGGTTCTTACAAACACCTCACTTTAATTCCCAGATGATTGTCAAGCAGTAAAACCCAACTCTCGATGCACTCGCAAACAAGTTTCATCACTAGTCATCAATTCAGTAGCCATTTGCCTCTTACCCTCATCATTTGAGGGCTTCATATTTTCTCCACCACGTTCCCTATATTGCCATTGTAAGTATTATATACCTGATAGATTGGTCCCAGTTCAATCCTATGGCCCTCTTACACACTTTCCCTGTTTCCCTACAGAACATTCCAGAACCACTTCCTGTTTCTTTTCATCTCTTCCTCAGTCTTGACCACTGGCTCTCTGAGGACATTTGTTTTGAATTAGACACTGTTTGCTTCAGCCAAATTCCCTTCCTGCCATTTCCTTTAGCTGCCCTCTCTCCTTTACTTTCAGGTTCCTCTTAAAATATCCACTATGATTTTTTTCCAGTGGAACAGACTCAGTGCCTGCTACTTTCCAATTATACGGTGGCAGAAAATGTGCTCATATTTAGTTCCAAGGAGTTCTGACAGGTAAAGTGAGCTAATTGACTTGCATTTATCTGTCCAAATTATTGGCTTCTCTTCAAACTCCCAGTACAAAAGATTTGTTTTAGAAGACTCCGTTATTAGATGTGAGTGCTACTATGTTCTTTCTTTGATCTAGCTGCATTAGTGATCCCTAAATTTGCTTCAGTCCACAAGTAAATAGATGATCTGAAAGAATTCAGAAAAATATTAAGCATAAAGTAACATTTTTGGAGCACCACTGTTTGACAAAAGAGTCATTGAAACTCCCTTTCTTCTGCAGGTGGTATCTGGAATTTCCCACCACATGTCTTTCAGATCTGTTGTTCTCACAAAAAGTTCTATTTTGGTTTTTGGTTTTTGTTTTGCAGGGGCATCGATGAGATATTTTGGAGGGAGTCTTTGTTTTACGGTACCATATTATTGTATTAATGAACATGGCTTACTGAATTTTTGGCCTTTACATTTCAGTGGCATGCTGCTTTGAACCTAACTTCACAACCATTAATGAAAATATAAAGCAAGTCTGCATGTACTATTGGATCTGGAAGCAGTGTCAGCATCCCTCTGCAACTCCGTATAAATCCGTTTGGGCACAGTCACTCCTGGGGTCTAAAAAGTCATGTAGCAAGACTAAACTCTAAGCCAATTAACATGAACTTTTCTTTAAAACTTCAGGAGATAATGTAGGAAGCTCTTAAAATCAGCAGGAGTTGGGTGCCTAACTGCTCTTGATGTTTTTGAAAGTGTATCTCTAAAAAATACAAGCAGCAGCTAATAATTTAGTAATTCTATCAAAACAAGCAATTAAGTGTGTCTTGCATGATTTGTTCTCTATAAAAATCATGCTGCTTGTTTACTCAAACTTCTATTACCCTCTAGAATTTACTGATTTCATCTCCGGGTATTTATTCAATTATTTTATAATCTAATTCATGAGCTACTCACAGTGACACCTAAATCTTTTCTCTCAGCCAATCTGTCAAATGAAGAGAAGATCAGTCAGTATAAAAAAGACTATTTTTGCCAATGCATAGTACTATGCTTAGAATGTAGAAAGCAACTGAGCTACATACATTTCAGTTAAATTCCATGTTAAGAGTTTGCTGAGCCTCCCAAATCATTAGAAATTACCCAGCTTTTCTAACTATTCTGTATTGATTTGACTAAGCAATGCAATTTAACATAGCTCCTGACTCTTTCACAAATTAGCATAGAAATGTCCATCTGTAAAGTCTTAGGCAAAGGTCCTGCAGCTTTCCACCAGGCTGATGGGCATTAGGCTCTGCCACAACTCAGTTTCTTGCTGCTCACGCAGTTTGTAGTTCCAGGTGGGGTTTGCTCCTTATTTTCATAGGTAACGTGTCCCAAAAGAAAACTGAGCAAATACATTCAGGAAAAAAAAAAAAACGGCAACCTAAGTCCATAAGCATTACCTCTCCCTACTGTTTTATTACATTCTTCCAAACACAAAACCAAAAAATTCCCACAACACCTCTCCAACTATCAAGACACACTATTTGCTTACAGGTGCTCTGAACTTAATTAAAAATCTAAGTAATTTTCACTGGAATCACTGATCTATTAGACTTTACAGTATCTCCCTGGGCTCCATTCTTAATAAAGTCACTCCACTAGGGGTTTCTGGTGGGTTTCTGCCACACTTTGAGAAGAGCACAATTAACTGCAGATCCATAAAGTGTGGTGATACTAAGAGCTGCCTGATCTGGCATTTAGGTACTGCTTCCTGCAATGCAGTTCATGAAAATGACTAATAATAAAATTCAGAAAAAGTAGCATGTTGGCTAGAAGCAAAGGGGAATGACAGCAGGAAGGGAGATAAAAGGATATTTCTGAAATCCCTTGTCTCCTACTGCCTGCCTGACCTGTGGACCTAAGAGAGATTACAATACATCACCTAAAGCCCTCAAACCTACTCAAATGCCTAAATTATCCCTTTGGGTAGAGATGATTGCTTCATTCTTTGCCCTCAAAAGGTGGATGGAGTATCACATGCTCTTAATATAATTGCGTTTTTGTGAATGGAAGTTCAGAGGTCAGCACAAGTTTCACTCTGGAGGTCGAATCCACATTTCCACCTCCTAGGAAAGTGCCATAACCAGCAGCAACAAATAATGCTCAGACAGAAGAAGTCTCCATCCCACCTGAGAGAGGTGGCCCATTGTATGTGGAGAAATGAAAGAGGATGGGAAATTTACTTCTGAAAACTTCGGTGCCTGAAATGTTTGAGACATCTAAGCAAGGAGGAATGGGCATGGACTTGATGAATTGCCTACTTGGACCTGGAAACTTAAATTTCAGTCACTATATTTGTTATAATAATCCTCCACAATTTTGTTTTTATGGCTCTCGTTCAGAAAGGAAAATAAATTGAGGCTTCTGCAGGTGTGACAGTATCTTTAGTCAGTGATGAATAAACAGGAAAAAGTTAAGAACAAAGAGATAAAGATTGCAGTAGTAAGCAACTGAAGAAAAGATTGAATAAAAGGCTATGGAAAATCTGTTAAAAAACAACTAACATTTACCTTTATGTGCTTTTGAGCCACATTATTTTAAAACAAAAAAGTTTAAACCACCTTGAATATGGATAGCTTCAACCTGTATCTATGATACATAGATTCCTGAAACATTCTCTTTTCTAAAATTAAAATATAAAATACTCTATTAAGCCAATGTTTGCTTTTGCAGCCAAAAATGGAAAGAAGCAATTTTGCCACTTCCTGTCTTGCCTAAAATAAAAATGAAATTACAGGTGCTTTGAAATATAATAAAAATATGTGTTTATCAATAAGTTTTCCTTTCATGCTCAGTTTCAAGATAAAATGATTCTAAATGATGAAACTGGAAAATTAAATGTGGAATCTGAAATAATATCACACTGTTACATGTACTGTACACATGAATAGATCTCAAAGAAATTTAGGGAAGCGGCAAGTATTCGTATATCTAGTGCAGTGAAACCAAGGGACACTCCGGCTGATTTTTCTTAGAGTGAGTTGGGAGCATGGCAGAACTCAGATGTTCCTTTGGAAGAACTCCTAGATCTTTCATCCCAATCCCATTCTGACTTTGATCAGCCATGATGCTGTGCCTTTTATATAAATTCACTGCTAATAAGGACTCAGAAATTAGCTGACAATTCTGTTAATTACCTGTGAACCAGAACACAAAACAATACACTCTCCCACAAAGCTGTAGTGATTCTGTAGCTCAGGGGTGTCAAACTCATTTATATAAATATACATTTATACAGGCCTGAAATTACATTCGGTCCTTTGAAGGCAACCATGCTGATGTGGCCCGTGGTGAAAATGAGTTCAGACACCCATGCTGTAGATTATCACTACTAAACAAAGTAAAAATAAAAAATAGTATCCAACTTCCATGTCCAAAACACCATTTGGAGGTGGTAAAATAATCAGATGTGAATGAATAAAGATGTCAAGCTTGGGATAGTAAACAGACCATTTAATAAGCTCCCTTATCTGGGAGTTTACCGCTTAACAGCAGTTAAGCATATCTAAAAACCCAATAAACATGCAATATGCTAAACTACTACTGTGAATGCTATGAATCCACAAACTTAATTCAAATTTTTTCATTTTCAGGGGTGATAAACCAAGGAGACACTTCTAATTTAATTTCAAAATCAATTTTGTCATTGATTTCACTGAAACAAAGAAGGTCTTACACAAGGACCTACTGTTAATTGGAAAAGAAAGACTCTGAATAACTTTACAAGAAGAGATCCACAACTTCCTATCAGCCACAATGTAACAAAAAATATGCAAAAAGCAACATAAAATAAATGAGAAAAGTGGAAATATCTGCTCAAAGACATTTTGTATTGTAGAGGATGCCGAGTTTCCATAGAACTGATGTTGAAGAAAGTTAGTGGCAATTTGAATTTCATGAAAGATATGCGAAAAAATCATTGTTTAAATCACTCCTTAAATCTCTAAAAGTCGTCATCATGCCATATCTAAAGGGAGAGAAAATGCATAGCTGATCAGATTATATTCAAGTAGAATAAGCTTATGTACTACACTAGAAAACTGATAAGCATATACCTGATAAGTATAAACTTCTTCACTACAGCTAAGAATTGATAATGTAAGTTCCCAGATTTTATCAAACCAGTACTTTATTAAAAAAAAAAAATCCAAGAAATGATTCAAACTTTCAAGGTTTAATCACTTTTACTAGCAAGGGAGAGAATGAGCAACCAAACCCTGCTCTGTTACATTGGTGTAAATCTAGACGTTCTTTACCATATCTGACAGCAGAGAATTTTATTCCACTTACCTAATTCTTACTTTAATGAGTTCCAGTCTATCAAAAGTAACTGCTCATCCATAACCTCAAATTTAAGAAGCCTCTAAACTCCTGATTGCTGGAAGCAGGAAAGATATTCCTAGGGAAATATCACTCTGTACTTGACGACTTACCACGCGTTATCTCTAAGCATCAGCCATGGACTTGTATCAGCTGCAGGGCTACACAGATCCTTTGGGACTTGTGTTCTATCTGCTATGGCCGATCTAAAGTTTTATGAACCATTTAAAGATACTCAGTCTGCTAATGCCAAATGTGACATAAATTGGCTTGTTAGCAGGCAGGCTTGGACTGAGCTTAGAATCAAAGGCTCCACTGTGCAGAGAAGCAGTAGAGCACATGCAATCCTGTTTTACAGTAAAGAGGCAAATCCAGGTAGACTACAAACTCTCAGGTGAGTGATTCACCTGGCTTTTTTACTGAGGCTAGTCTTTAAACAGTGGTTTTTTGTGTTATGTACATCTTTATGCAGTAGCAGAGACCAACACAGAACCACAGCAGAGGTTAGAAGAAGTGTGTAACAGTGAATCATTTCCAAATTCTTAAATGATGTTTTACATGACAGTGTTTCCTTTAACAACAAATGACTGGATTCAATCTCTCAAGGTTTATTCCCTGTCCTTCAACTCAATATTGCCATTCTGCTACTTTCACGACATTTAAATATTTCTAAGTGGCTACCCAGTGTTAGAAATCACTGCTCTTCACTTATGACTGGTTTTTTCCTGATTACCTATTCTGCAATGATAAGCTGTTTTAAAATAGTAAATGTTTACCTCCCTAACTACCTAAGAAGCAAGGACATAGCAGGGAATAAGAAAATGTGAGAGCTATTCTGTGGGTGAAAAGTGAGTACCAACATAAGGAGGAGCACTCCCCTACCCCTCCTTCCATCCCCAAAATAATTCGAGACCGAGGCTTCACTCGGGAAATCCCAGACTGGTGACAGCAAAGGGAGCACCACAGCAGTCAGACTGAGATGCAAAAAAGGACAGGAGCTGAGCACCACCAGGTTGAGATTAGAGGGAGATGGGACCAGAGAGTTATTTATGCAGCAGAGATCAGTACAACTGGGGTAAGCTCAGGAGCTGGTGCCAGAGGCACAAAGAAGGAGGTACTGAAGTGTCTGCATAAAAATACATATACATAGTATGTATTTGTGGGAGGAAAAGCTTCAGTTGTTCCGTGGTTTTGCTTTTTCTTTAATTATACAGCATCCCATTTTAGAATTTTCTACCATACGTGATAAACAATTCAGAGAAATACAGAATGCACAGACTCTAAATGTAGCTGCCCCTGAAATGCAGCTCTCAGCAAAGACAGCAATGGTAGAGCAGATTGCGGATCTGGAGGCTCCTACACACTTTGGTTGTCTCTTTGCTCTATAGCGAGAGCATGGCTCACAAATTGAACGTAAATAACTGAGCAAAGGGGTGGCCCAAGCTGCCAAAATAATGAATCAAAACCCTTTCCTGAAGTTACTCCATTACCTACGATGGTAAAAATTTGTAAATATATCTCTTCCCCTTCCACAAAAGAATAACGTCCTGTTCTGTCATCCGTTTATTTCTTATAAAGCCCCAAGGTTATTCCAAGAGCTTGACTGTGCATGGCACGGTAAAACAGTTTACAAAGATGTAGCATAATGCTTGGACTAATTAGCTCTATCATGGGTTAATTACTCTGCATGCTGCACTCATTCCAGAACTGACACACTCAGTGTATTTCTAGACAGTATAGTCATGTTCTCCACCTCTCTGCTTCTCCCACTTATTTGTAAAATGGGGACAGCAGCTTTTCCCAACTTCTTCACAAAGGTCTTGTGACAACAAATTAATATCCTAAGATGCTCAGACACTGAAGAAACACAGAAAATTATCCAAAGTAAGAGAGAATAGATGGGTCTGCTGTGGGTTAGATGAATAGGTACTGATAGAATGATTGATAGGATGCATCTGAATCCATAATTAATGCTAAACACTTCAAACAAATATTTATCCCTGTGAAGTCACATAAGATGGTGATACTTGATGAAAAAAAAGGTATATGCCCACCCAGAAAAATTCATGCAGGGACACGGACCTGTAGAGATGTATACACAAACTTGATTCAGACTGCAAGAGTCAGCAACAAACAGGGCTGAGCCAGCACCTTTTGTCTTTGGCAAGGCTCAAATCCCAGGAAGGGATGATACAACTCAAGTCTGCTTGCACAGACAACTGAAGCTCTAGTTTTCAAACCCCTGAAAACACAGGATATTTAGATCTATAATTCATAGTCTTCCTGTGACACACAACAGTTTATTAATTATATGGTTTACAGGCACTTTCCCATTCATATTTCTTTCTTCCTTAGAGCAGTCCAAACAAACAAAGCAAACAAATCCTAATTTGCGTGACTGTTCCCAACTGTAAAAAAAAAAAAAGTCTCAAACAGCAGAGAAATGAGTATTCCACTAGGAAGAGTAATTTCTATCAGTCTTTGAAGAAGCTTTTTATACTCATTTCTTCAGAAATGCCTGTGCAACATCTCTGTGACATATAGGCTGCCCCAGTCCAAGGGCAGGATTCCTATTCTCATTTATAGTGGCATACGAGTGATACCAACAGGGTCAAAGTGAGGTCCCCCAAGGACTTCATGGGAGACATTCAGAACTTTTCAGGAATAAATCTTTGGAGAACACATTGCTAAGACGGCTATTCACAGCCATTTATGTGATAAAGAGAGACCTTTAGGTTTTCATAGCCCTGTAAGTGTAAATGGCATTACACAGCATGTATGTACTGAATGAATAACAGGACTTGCAATCTAAAAGTACAAATGAAAATGTCACTATAGCATATGGTCTATTGTGGTTAAATAGATTTTTTTTTAAGGTATTAAGGAAAAAAGTGGTTGGTATAATACAAAGTTATGTGAGATGCTGTAAGACCTCTACAGCTTGGGTGGTGTCTGGATCAAAATCTGTATCAATTTGCATTTTGCCTGGAAGTCAGTGGCAACTCCACTTATCTATAAAATTATAGATATAATAAACTGCTTGTTTGGGGTAGACTAGAAGGAAAACCTCGTAGCTGAGTCTGACATAAGCCACCACTTTGCCACAAACTTTTGCAAAACTGAGAAAATCCCCTGGCATGGAATACATCTTCTGTTCAGAAGAGCTGGTTATTTAGGTCTCCTTTATCATTAATTAAGAGAAACACAGCCTTCAATAGCCTAATGCATACTTTAAAGACCAGTATAAATGTGAACTGCACCTCAAAAGTGTTTACATCTCTCCAATGACATAAACCTGGACAGATTAATTTCACTTTCAGCATCTCTATCAAATGCTGCTGAGCAAGGCATAGTTCCTTGTCTTCCACAAGTGCTGCAGCTACAAGTTTCTTCTGCAGATTTTTACAGTGCCAGGCACAACGAGGCTTCTCGCTAACATGCAGTACCCAGATATCATCATGGCATGAGTTACCGAATCGTGAGTCACAGGCCTACTCTTCCACTTGAGGTCCACTTCATTTGTTGGTTACGTACACATAAACTTTTTTAATTTATAGAATGAACATAGTCAATTTACTAAAAAAAATTAAATGACTGATTCTTCTTATGCTGCAGTATATCTAAGAAAAAATAATGAAAAAAATAGTTCACCTTGCTGGGAACTAGAAATACTTCTAAGTGGTCATATAAATCACTTCCATGGAATATTGCAGTGTGTTAATCAAGAGTGGAGCTAATTTTGTTCTTGTGTATATCACCATAAACTCAAAACATTTGAATTGTTCATGTTTTGACCTTAGCATGGAATTTCCCACGGCAGGAAAGTGTGGCTTTTGGGTAGCAACATCCCCAGGATATAATCCTCAAGCTATGTCTATGTTATGAGAATCATAGAATCATTCTGTATGGAAGAGAACCTTAAGATCACCCAGTCCAACCATAACCTAAATCTAGCACTAAACCATGTCTCTAAGAGCCTCATCTACACATCTTTTAAACACCTCCAGGGATGGTGTTCCAGTGCTTCACAACCCTTTCCATGAAGAAATTTCTCTTAATATCTAATCTAAACCTCCCCTGATGCAACTTGAGGCCATTTCCTCTTGTCCTATCACTTGTTACTTTGGAGAAGAGACCAACCCCCTCCATGCTGTGACCTCCTTTCAGGCAGTTGCAGACAGTGATAAGGTCTCCCCTCAGCTCCTTTTCTCCAGGGTAAACAGCCCCAGTTCCCTCAGCTGCTCCCATCACACTTGTGCTCCAGACCCTACACCAGCTCCATTCACTTCTCTGAACTTGCTCCAGCACCTCAAGGTCTTTCTTGTAGTGAGGGGCCCAAAACTGAACCCAGGATTCAAGGTGCAGCTTCGCTAGTGCCCAGTACAGGTGGACGGTCACTGCCCTGGTCCTGCTGGCCACACTCTTCCTGATACAAACCAGGATGCTGTTGGCCTTCTTGGCCACCTGGGCACACTGTTGGCTCATGTTCAGCCGGCTGTCGATCAACACCCCCAGTTCCTTTTCCTCCAGGCACTTTCCAGCCACTCTTCCCTAAGCATGTAGCTCTGCCTGGGGTTGTTGTGACCCAAGTGCAGGACCCGGCACTTGGCCTTGTTGAACCTCATACAATTGACCTCAGCCCAATGATCAAGCCAGTCCAGATCCCTCTGTATGGTCTTCCTACCCTCCAGCAGATCAACAGTCTCACCTAACTTGGTGTTATCTGCAAACTTACTGAGGATGCACTCAATCCCCTCGCCCAGGTCATTGATAGAGTGATTAAAAAGAACTGGCCCCAGTACTGAGCCCTGGGGAACACCACTTGTGACTGGCCACCAACTGGATTTGGCTCCATTCATCACAACTCTTTGGGCCCGGCCCTCCAACCAGTTCTTTATCCGTTGCAATTACACCCATCCAGGACACGAGCTGCAGCTTCTCCAGGAGAAAGCTGTGGGATATGGTCTCAAAGGCTTTACTGAAGTCTAAGTACACAACATCCACAGCCTTTCCCTCATCCACGAAGCAGGTCACCTTGTCATAGAAGGAGATCAGGTTGGTCAAGCAGGACCTGTCTTTCATAAACCTACAACTGGGCCTGATCACTTGTTTTTCTTTTATGGGCCACATGATGGCAGTCAGGACGATCTGCTCCATGATCTTCCCTGGCACTGAGGTCAGACTGACAGGCCTGTAATTTTCCAGATCCTCCTTCCGGCCCTTCTTGTAGATGGGCATCACTTTTCCCAATTTCCAGTCAACTGGGACCTCTCCAGTTAGCCCAGACTGCTGATAAATAATTGAAAGACTATATTCCAACAGTGTTTTTCCTCTTATCATAGAATTGTAGAAGCCTTTTGGTTGGAAAAGACCTTTAAGATCATCAAGTCCAGCCATTAACCTAACACTGCCAAGTCCACCTCTAAGCCATGTCCAGAAGAACCTCAACTTTGCTTAAATCCCTCCAGGGATGATGATTCAACTATTTCCCTGGGCAGCCTGTTCCAGTGCCTGACAACCCTTTCTGTGAAGAAATTTTTCCTAATATTGAATCTATTCTTTTTGGAATAATAAATAATAAATACTGTAGAATTTGGATGTGCACACTCTTTTTAAACTTCAGTTACAGTGTCAAAATGTTGCTTGGCTAAATCAGCACTTAAAACAGAATTTTAAAATAGCATCCAGAAGATATTAAGTTCTGTTTAATTTTTTGTGCTCATAAACCTCACGAGCTGTAATGATTTTAAGTAGTTAAATCTGTATTTCTTTTCTATAGAAGTTTACCTTCAAGTAACTGCTGTCATAAAGATGAATACCAAGTTTCAGGTTAAAGAAAATTTCCATAACCAAGTTAGAAATACTTTGTTCTAAGTTATGCACTGCTACACTTCTGGGACTGGGACTGCTGTAGAAACATCCTGGTGCTTTCCACAAAACAAATAAAGCAATAAAGACAGCAAATATCCTATACACAATGTGTGCTTAATGAAATTACTCATTGTAAATAACTCATGCAAAATGTTTCCTGATGATGATGTTAAGCAGCTATGTGGGTCAATCTGCAGATAGTGGTTTTCTACAGCTTAATGTTTATCATACTGGTTTTCAAGCCAATTATCACCTTACCTTAAGGGTTTCTGAGCTTATTTTGCAATTGGAAAACCCCTCCCTTTTTTCACTGGGATCACATGAACTCAAACAGGAAGAAGGACCACATATGTCACAAATCAAGTATATATATTTCATTGTCATGGTGCTATTACCATTTTAAAAAAAAATCTTTTCTCCCTTTTCTCCCCTACTCTTAACTGAAATAGAAGAGTAAACGGCTTCTTTTGCCCTGTTTCTCTCAAAATTTACTCCTGAGCCCTTCTGTTCACAGCATCTGCCTCTATCTACCCAAGCATGAAGCATTTGCTGCCCTGCTGGGATGTGCTGTGGTTTGCCACTAATCCAACACTACCTGGAACTTTCCCCACTGAATCTGTAAATCAGATTACAGGAGAGATGTCACAACTCTTCAGCACCTCGAGCTGCAGCCAACAACAATAGGAACAGCACGTTTTTCTGCAGGGAAGGCTGAGGAGGGGTGGTGCAAATGAGACAGAAGCATCAGAGAGCTAAGGGGATGGGGGATTTAAGTGGCTATTTTAAAGAGCAGCTTTTTAGCTGGGAATTGGTGGCAGACTCAGCAGTGTAAGTTACAAACAGCCTTTTTAAATGGTAAAGAGGTGGACAAGTAAACTGCCTTGAGCACTGGGTAAGGAGGGGTACAGGAGACCTTGGAATGAAGAAGATCTGCAGGAATACAGTGACCCAGCAGAAACATACATGGCATTGCTTTAATACCTCCTTTAAAAATAAAGTTAACACTTACGATTTTCCATTACCATCAGTGGCGAGGTGAGAGGCAGAAGAACAGAGCATCGTATTAATAGCTCAGTTTTCTAATATTTCAAGTTAGCTACAAAAAACATTTCCCACCACCCGCATTGTCTGTGGAATTTATTAGCCAATAGGGTTTTAATAGGAAAAGACTTAAAGCTTAGAAAGAGAGAGAGCCCCTGCAAAAGGCACTTTCTGGAGTGCAGAGCTATTTATTTATTTTATAGAGCACATCTACGAAGGAGAGGAAGGGACATTGTTACGAGGCACAACACAAAGTCCCAGGAGAGAGCAGAGTCTAGCCAAACAGAGCCATTTATTTGTTTTGTATTTAAAGAGAGCAAGACTGATTTCAGGAACGATTCTTCCAGACTCAAAGCCTTAAGCAGAATATGCCAAAATATGCCAATAAGCCAAAGCAGAATATGCATGTTTCAATATGTTCCTGCTTGGGTCCATTGTACAATATCGTGTCAGAACATTCCTTACATAGAACACAACCACCAGAACTAACATTCAGTCACCTTCCAAAAGTATTAATTTCTTTAAAACAGCTCCTGTGAAGTGAGTCTGAATACAAAAGCTTTGATTAGCTTGAACCTGGAATGTTTATAGTTTAACTCCCAGATCAGGCTAAATTCCGATATTGTGCAGGGCATCAGCGCATTCCTGTCCCTCCAGTCTTCCCAATAGACTGGGAAAAGGGAAAGCCGGAGTAACTTTATCCTCCATGCGCTGATCTATCCCACATAAACGGGGCAATAATATCCTGCACATGTACACAGGTTCAGAGAGGAGTGACTTTTGCTCTCCTTGTGTGATGGATATGGGTGAATCAAGGGGCAGAAAGACTGAGAGCTCAGCTGCAAAGCAGGCTGGCAGCCAAAACTCGCGCTGAATTTCCACAGAATGTAGCACCTACGTAAAGCTGCAGCCCATGAGCTATCGCAGCAGGCGCAGCTGCTGCATTTCCCCTGAGAGGACCCTTGCTCGGGTTCCCCTCACCTTAAAGTCACTGTCCCCTTCCCCATATCGAGGGGACAACTGATGCTGAGTGATGCTCTGCTTAGGGCACGCACCAAATCCTTTGCCTTTTGTGCCCCCACACCCTTTACCACTCTCATCCTGCTGCTACTCAGTGGCAGATGACTCCCCAAAAGGGAACCTTTGGTGGAAGGCTGTCCTGGTTTTGTGACGGTGATAAAGGGACGAGGACAGTGGGCCAAGGAGCTCTGCTGAGAACGCAGCAGGGAAAAGCAGAGGGATCCTATTAATGCTAGAGGGTGCAATAAGGTGAATATTAATGCTGAATGCTGAAGTCAAGAAAGGCTGTCAATGGGCCCAGAAGAAAAGACAACCCCAACCATTTTTGCGGCACAGGTACAGCCTGTGATACTTCATTATCTTTGCATAATGGATCTTGCTAGCAGGCAACCCCAGCAATAGGTAGGTTTAGTATGCTAAAGAGCAGCGAAATGAACTCCTTTTGGAGTATTTTATAATCAAACACTACAAATCCTTTGGAAGAGACAACTAAAAGCGCAAGTGCAGACAAAGCCACCCTTAGGTAATTCCCTTGATTAAAACTCTCAGACTTAAAATGAATCTAATTAAGGACATTGTGAAGGCACAGAAAGGCAGTGTTCACTTATGCCCTCTTTTGCAGATGGTGAGTTGCCAAACAGAATTAAAAATCTTAATTGCGAGAATCATCAGTAAATTCAAAAAGGATGTTAAATTAGGGACTGCAAAAGTCAGGCTGTTACGTAACAGCAAGGCTGCCAGATCTCCTGGTTCTTGCATTAGATGGGAAAGGCAGTCCCAAGAGAGGACACAGTGCTTTTTATAAAAACTGCTGAAAAAGGAGGGAAAAACCTAGCCCAGACACATGGCATCCTCAGTGACACAGCCAGCAAAACTGATGAAAAAGGATACCCTTTCTCCCAGTTTGGTTTTCCTTCATTATTTGACACCATTCCCTATACTGCTCTTGAGAGTCATCCAAACACACACTATGATCACCTAGCAGAGCTGTCACAACTGGCCAGATCTCTGCTTTTTTTTTTTTTTTTTTGGTCTTTCAATCTTTCCATAACAGGTAATATGCTTTGATATATCACCGAAAATCTTCGTTTCATTAATCAGCTTTCTGTCAAAATGCTGACATTTCACAGATATTTTTCTCAGATAAAAGCAAGGCAGTTAAAAATTACTTTGGAAACCAGATGGTGAAAAACGTTGACCACCTTGAAGTTAATTTAATTTTCCCCAACTGCCTGCATTAGTCTCCCAGAAGAAGACATCTACTGAAATGTGGTAAAATATGCTTATAAATATCTGATACAGATAAGGTATACAGAAAAATCTGTTTGGCTGCATAGGAAATGATTTTATAAACAAGGATCAGGAGGTACTTGGGAATTACAACTTATTTGTGGGATAATGCTGAGCTTCTTCACTCCATTCAACTCTTATAATCAAGAAAAATATAGAAGGAAGCAAGCTCCAAGTAAGCAGTTACCTCAAGGAACACATGTTGTACTGTACATTTGAAAAAAAAAATCAACTAATCGAATGGTTGAACTGCATTGTAATATTAAGTTTGCTTTCCTAGAATCATAGAATGGTTCAAATTGGAAGAGACCCTCAAAGATCACCTAGTCTAAGTCTCCTCTGCCATGGGCAGGAACATCTTCAATTCAATCAGGCTTCTCAAAGCCCTGTCTAACCAGACCTTGAACACTTCCAGAGATGGAGCATTCACAGCTTCTCTAGGCAGTCTTCCTATGTCCAATCTAAATCTTCCCTCTTTCAGCTAAAAACCATTGCCCCTTGTCCTGTCACTACAGGCCTTGGTAAAAAGTCTCTCTACATGTTTCTTATAAGGCCCTTTATAAATTGAAAGGCCACAATAAGGTCTCCCCAGGCCCTTCTCTTCTCCAGCTGAACACCCCAGCTCTCTCAGCCTGTCCTCCCAGCAGAGCTGTTCCACCCTCTGATCATTTCTGTGGCTCCTCTGCCCCTCTCCAACAGGTCCATGTCTTTCCTGCACTGAGGGCTCCAGAGCTGGACGCAGGACTGCAGGTGGGGTCTCACCAGAGCAGAGCAGAGGGGCAGAATCACCTTCCTCAATCCACTGGCCACGCTGCTTCTGATGCAGCCCAGGATATGGCTGTCTCATGTCCAGTCTTTCACCCCCCAGTACCCCCAAGTCCTTCTCTGCAGGGTTACTATCAATCCCTTCATCTCCAGCCTGTATTGATACCAGGGGTTGCCCCGACCTAGGTGCAGGACCTTGCACTTTGCCTGTTCATCCTCATGAGGTTCACATAGGCCCACTTCTCAAGCTCGTCCAGGTCCCTCTGGATGGCATCTCATCCCTCCACTGTATCAACTTCATCATTCAGCTTGGTGTCAGCTGCAAAATTGCTGAGGTTGCACTCAATCTGTCTATGTTGTTAAGACATTAAATAGTGCTCCCAGTACCAGTTTTCACTCTAACAGTTAAAAAAAAACCCACTTCTTGGAGTTATTCTGATCTTAGAGCATTTCTGGTGATAACAAAGACAATAAAGCTCGATCCTCAGGTTATCATTTTTTGGTGACAATATAGAAGTTTGCAAGATAGCAAGTCTATAGATAGCACTTATGCACACACACATATCTGGTGTAACAAAAGACATGCAAAGAATACTCAAGCTAAATGCTTTTACTTTTGACGGTTTAAGAAACACATGTCCTAAAAAATACCCAAAGCATTTAAAGCCACTATCTGAAAAGTCAGGTCTTGGTGTTTGTGGAAATATTTGAATGCAACTGCTCCTGACTTCCTATAAATGCCCAGTACACTTCCATTTCTCAAAGCACCACACTGCCATACTTGTGCTTATGCTGCAGCCTTCTTAATATTAACAAAAAACAACAAGACCACATCACAAAGTCAGCCCAAAGCCTTTGAGTATCAAAATTAATAATTAAAAAGTGTTGCTAATTAGTTACTAGGCTAGATCCTCAGCTGGTAAAAAACTGTTTACTTCAGCTGTTCAATCAATGCTTTTAAGTGTGTCTATTTTAATATAGATCAACAACGGTATCATTGATTTAAACATATTATAAGGTCAACCAAAACCACAAGGTTTACAGTCACTTTCAAGATTAGCAAGAGGCTGAGGGACAGTGAAAACTTGAATTTGTTTCTCATTCATCTACTCATAAAAGGTGACAAGTTGATAGCTGTGGACGAACATCATGCTGTGGTCCAGAGCCAAAGAAAATGTCAACTAAATCCTGCCAAGTCCTCAGCTGAGATAAATCATCATAGCTCTATTAGTCAGTCCTCCACTCTTAACTTCCAGCATCCAAAGATTTGGCTCTATCTACAATGTATGTTCAGACAAGATATAAATCAACGCAGTGTCAACTTGACCGCGGCTTCTTTTTTCTCTACAAATATTACTGTGTCTTTGATAGTTAAAACCAAATCTCACTGAAGACATCTAATTGGCAGAAGAAGGAAAGCACTTACAAAGGTCATTTCCTATAAATCCAGCAGACTAAAGAACACGCACTACCCATCATCCCAAAAGTCACTGTTACTTACACTAGGCAAATTTTCCCACTTATTAGTCTGTAAAGCACTTGGCATCATCAGTCTTCCTTTCTTCCGTGTGAATGTGGAATCTAAAAGATGCATCTCCACCTCCTTGTGTCACCACCTAGGCCTGGGCACAGCCTGGTGACTTAAATGCCAGCTTTTCTAGCAGAGCTTATGAATGAATTCCCCCAAAAGCTGCCCACAACCAGGCAAAACCAGCAGGCTCCCAGTCACCACGCTCAGCTGGAGCACAGAGTTACAGCAAGCAGTAGTGACTTCAGACTTCTCTGAGCTGGACACCACCAACAACTGCATGAGGCTTACCACTGATCCCCATTGCTCCATGTGGAATCCATTAAATTCCCAAAGAGGCTGAACTTCTGCAGAAGCCCTGCAAAGCAACTACCCAACATTTCAACAGCTCCCCAAGGGGCTTGGTCTGGCTTTAGGACTTGTTTGTGTTGTTTCTCAAATGCACCACATATGGAAATTTTACCCGACAGGGCTGCTCCAAACACAGAGACTTACCATTCAGTCTCTCAAATCTTTGTATTAAAAGGCTCAAACTTACGGTAGAGTGCTGAATGGGTATCCAAGCAGGTGTTTCGACTGAACATTTGTGGGATGGGCATCTGCCATGGCTCTGCTGCAAATAAGTTAAAAAGGGCATTACACACAACACAGTACGTGCTGCAATCACTAGGTGCAACGGGCTCCATTCCAGATGGAGCATCTATGAGTTTGCTAGTATGTATTACATCTCAAAAAGTCATTTTCCACTGTCATGTAGGGAAAATAATTTGCAGTTCACAGGACCAAAAAGGCCTAAAAGGTTATCCATTAATTTTGCTTTGAAGTTGTTGGTTATGTGGGTGAACATATTCTTCATCCACTCTGAATCCCAAGCATGTGCCATCTGGGTTTCCTCCACACCGGAGCACTCAGAGAACAACAGCGGAGCTTTAGGTAGTAGGCAGAGGTTGGCTTTTTTTCTCCCCATTTTATGACAAGCCATTTCCATTACATTCTCTTTGAACCAGTGATAGATGTAGCTCGAACAACCCCAGGGCTATTTCGCAGGAGGAGTAAGTCTGTTCCAAATTTTTAGGGTGTGTTTCTTTGCTCTACTTGCTCCCCAGATTGGTCCATGGAGGACATGTGCCCAAGTACCCAAGACTCCTGCAGTTCCCTGAAACTTTGCGGAACCAAAAGAGTGAGGGATTAATTTAAAGTCTAATGTTCCACATGGCAATGCAAGATGCAACCATCAGGCCTTCGGGCTGATCTTCATGTAATTTCCTTTGCATTTGCAGTGATTCAATTACATTTTAGCAGAGGTTTGGAGCCCATCAGAACAAATTGCACAGCAGATTGGGTCAGAGTCCCTGAAGAAAAGTTCAGAATAAATTCTGGTTTCTGCCACCATTACTCTCAGCATTTCACATAGGAGTCAAACTATTATTTATGTCCTCGAATTGGAGGACTCTTGTAATCATGTATGTTCCTGAAGCTGGAAATCTAGCAGGAAAAAAAAAAAAGCTTTGTTCTTTTTATTTTCATTTAAGCCAGATATATCACAAGCAACTACATTACACCTTTCTTTTCCCCATGCTGAGAGCAAAGGAGAGCAACCTCTGTAAACACTAATGCTTAGGCTTCTCACGATTTTCAGTCTTAGTCTGAATTAAGAACATTAACTAATGAAGCACTATTAGTACTTGTTCTTTATCTCCAAAAAGTAAACATTTGTAAAGCATTGCAATACTAAATACTGTCATAAGTTAAAAAAAAAGAAAAACTATGCATATCAGTTTCAGATTTATATTCCCCAAACTTTAAAAACTGGTTATCTTTTATGTTTTCACTTAGACAACTTTAAGGAATATTCAAAAAAGCAGCTAGCAAGCAAGAAGCATTGTACCTTTAGATGAAAGTTTAGAAAGCCTGTGTAAAAGGATTTGAAAAAGTCACTGCTATCATGGCAGCGATATCCTGCAGGTATGTGTTATCTCCTGTAAGGAAGGAATGAATGCAGCAGCAGACTATGTAATCCTATCAAAATAATAAAATTATAAATGTATTTTGATCAAAAAACTTCATGAAACATTGGTAATTATTTTTTCCTTTGTTTAACAATTGTAGGTCTTCAGGCTTTATTCCGAGCCAAGATAAAGGCAAGAAAATTAATAATTTGCTTTGAACAGGAGACACCTTTCTGATTGAAAAGCCTAATCTTACAATCTCAGGTAACCATGTATAACATGTCTGCCAGGAGACTCCTTACATTCTTAAAGAGGATACATCTGCAAAATAAAAGCTCCAGATCTCATAGCACGAGGGGCTAATGTGCTGCAAGTATTCTTGACTTTGAGATTGATACCGAAATTGCCCCAGGGCCCGGAGCCACAGGACGTAACCTACATATTCAAAGGCCCGAAAGACAGAGGTAACTGGGAATTGCTGGTAGGCAGCAAGGGCTGGGCTGGGTTTGCATCTGGGCTGTGGAGTGACCTGCAGAGTTTGGCCTTTCACAGCTGGATATTTGAATTACTGTGCTGATAACATGACCGCACTGGAATTGTCTGACAAATGCATGTGGCTCAAGGACTAGGATGAACACTGCACTCCTACAGCTTTTTGGAGTTTGGAGTTCAGATTTTTTCATTTTTTTTTTAATTACAGCTGATTTCTCATTTGAATGATTACTACTTTTTGCATTGTTGTGTAAAAACCAACGCTTTTCATATCTTTCGTATCTTACACCCTCACCTAGCTGGCGTAGCTCTAAGAAATAAGGTTGTATATCAACTGTTGGTAATGCTTTTCTTCATAAAAGTTCTGATTTTTTATGTTTTTAAATCAGCCAAAAGCTGCAACACATCACACCTAGAGACACCGAACTACAAAAATATTACCCAAAGGTCAACACTACCTAAAGTATTCTGCAAGCATAAGAAACACAAATAAGCATAGGAATAAATACGTTGGGAATTATTTGCAGGCCAAAGAAGGAACTAATTCTGTTTTATTATTACTGCTAACATTTTCATCAATTTAGGAGTCTGGTGAGCATAAAGATTAAAAAGCCTGGTCCACCACTACACTGGAAAGTTAAATATCTGAAAAGTGATGAAAATCCACCATTCAAAATCACTTTTCTTTAGACAGCCTTCAAGGGAGAACAGAATTACCTGCAGTTTCCTTTTCATGTTTACTAATATTTGCAAAAAGAATATGTCTTGCCTTGCTGTTTGGGAAAATATCCTCTAATGAAAGAGTTCTACATCTTAAATGGAACCAGAGGGGCTGTTTCACCACAGCTGATGAACAAGTGATTTCCATGCTCTTGTTTTACGCTCTTTTCTTGAGCATACTCAGCCTCTTGCACTAAGCTTCACCCTTGAGACAGCTCCAACGTAGTGATAGACACAGCTATCCAGGCGTAGAATTTGTCACAGCTTCATGCAATCAGAGCCATCAAAATATGCAATAAGATCTTCAGCTTGTGTGATTTTTGTAAAAAGAGACCTTGGGACACAAAAGAATAAATCCATTCTCATTGCTTAATCCAGCATCAGTCACAGATTATTTTCTGCGTTAATGCTTTGAATCCTTGATACATTGCATAGCCATAATGCAGGAGGGGAGCAATGAAGCGATGACCCAAGTCAGATAGAGATGCTAACCTCTTAGCCAGCTAGAGACAGTGCAGTTCCTTCAATGGAAGCACTGTTACATGTAATTCACAAACCAACAGGGTTATCAAGCATACAGAAATGCAGACTCCATAAGTAACCAGGCAACAGAAAAGCACTGACTCCAGAAAGAAAATCCAAGGTTGTAAGCCGTTCAGAATGTCTGTGCCCAACTTCTACCTTTCTAGCACGCAACCTTTAAGCCAGCTTCTTCCCTACATGATTTTCTCAGTCAGGTGATGAAATAACTGACTGCTGTCAGCACTGGATAGAAACATTGGTATAACGTATCTTGCAGATACATTAATATAATGCAGAGTGGTAGCATCAGTGCTCTCTGTATTGTTGCAGTGGGAAATTTTGCACATTGAATATTAAGTCAGAAGGTGAGAGCTCTGTGGCTCAGCACAAGAGAGTTTTCAGGTGACAGAGACGCGGTTGCACATCAGCAAACTCTGGGTAAGATTTCAAGGAAGAATTCTTTAGTGTTATGTGATCAACCATAGTGACTGCTAAGGGTGTTTGGAGGACTTAAAGAGAATGTACATATAGTTTATTGCCACTTTCTCATAGGCAGGGAGAGATTATGTATATATATATATATAATGAATACCAAATTTGGATGGATAAATATTACCTAATGTGACTGTGGCTGGAGATACATTTGGAGGCAGATCTTAGCTCTGTAGGAAGATGAAACAAAATACAGAGGGGATATTTAGGAATATCTTATCTGATAAACATTCAGGGCTCACTGAACTGCAGTACTCTTTAAGATATGTCTTAATATTATTTCTCAGAGCAGATATTGGTGATCAGAATCAAAAGTGGTCACAAGTGAGATCCTATTTGTATCCCCTAGAATGACCAAGAATAGGATTTGCGAATTATATACAAGTCCTTGAGTGAGGTCTCCAGTAGCAAAAGAGTTGGCTGAAGACAAACCGAGTGGAACATATCTATTTAATCCTACACATCCTTACAAATTATCTTCTCTGAAGCAGATGATTCTCTGGAGAAATGAAAATTGTAGTTCTCAACCAGAGGTCTCAGATTGTGTAAAACATAATCATATACTAATCCATCCCCCTGACCTAATGATTCACTCATAAATATCATTCCTTTCCTGATTGTGCACATCATCTCATTTTTCAAAAGTCTCTCATCAGGTGAAGGGAGACAGAAGGAAAATTGTGTGGTAGTAGCAAACAGATTAAAACACAGAAGAAATGCATGTTTATGTTCAGGAGGCATGCCAGGAGACACACATCTTTCCTGCTTTTAGTGGCCTCTTGGACATTGCAAATAATCCACTCGATCAGCTCCAGCTATACGACATGCATAAAAATGCAGATCTCTTTGGCACTAGGAAATTATCTTCCCACCTCCACCCAGGCCCTCTGAATATTAGAGAAGGGACCTGCTAAGGATGTATAGATCTGCTATCAATAAGCAGCACTATCATTAACAGAGGCAGGATAAGGCTCTCTCCTTTTCTTTTTCTTGCTCGGTATCTTGCACCTTTCCTTACATCTGCAGCTCTCCTCTGCTGAGCAGTAGTATTAGTATTAAGCACTAACTGTATCTCCCTCAGCAGTTAATTGAACATTTTCTTTTCTCAGTTTATAGAGCTCTTCATAGATTCATGAAACAAATCACCCTTCTCCTTTCATAGTTAAAACCAATCTCAATAAAGACATCTCCCTAAGATCAGCAAATTATAATCTAATGAAATCTATTGAAAATTTCAGTAGCACTAAACAAGGTCAATGCTTGGAAGAAACGAAGTGTCACTCACAAATGGAGATCAAAGTAATTCCCTTCTATTTCTGCTGCTGCCATAGAGACCAAGGGAGGGGGAAGAGGGGGAAGAAGAGATTTAACAGACTTAATTCTTCCTGAAATTTATAATTAACTACAAGGGAAAAGGGACAATTACCATATTTCTAAGGAATAAAGGAGGAAAAAGTTGAGCTTTTGACAAGATATAATTACAAGACGTTATATATGCAATGCACATTGGTTTGTTCTGTGTAATTTTCTTGAGACTCCCCCCCAAAAATGCTTTCTTTTTTTTTTTCTAGAAAAGACAACACGTGTCTCATCAGTTTACATTCATAATGTTTGAAATCCAAAAGCTAGAGCCTTACAATAATTGTTCCAAAATTTAACATGGGTAAATAAAGATTTGAAATACTCGGATACACCCCCCATCTGCCAGACATCTACGAGTGTGTTCTCCAGCTAAGATAAATGGTAATCAATGAAAAGGATCTTTCTGGTCTTCTAAGACTGTGCAGTTTAGCCAGCAGCCAACCCACAGTCATCAAAGCTGTCCTCGAGTACCACTTCAGAATAGAGTTTACTGAATTACATGTAAATTGCATGGATTCAGCACTATTACACTTTTAGGGTCTGGCAGGAAAACACCACAGTTTGAAGTGCTCATCAGCAATTAATAATGATTAGAGAAAAAGATTTTGACTTTAGCTAAATGTGAATCTCTGAGGGGAAAAATATTATGTTTCCTTTGTTTCGGATGCATTATAGCCAGGAAATTTAGTACAAAAAACTTAGCTACCCAGTTTATGATTTGAAACTGCGATAATTCAAAGCCTGAAGTCTTGCAAAGAAAAAAACAACAAATGTTTCCCAGATCTATTCAGCACCATTAACAATATGTGGGCACATAGAAATGTGTTATTTTTTTGTTTCATATCCAGCTAAATTTAAATCCAATCTTCATGTAGTGTAGCTTTCTACAGCTCTGCTGGTGTTGGTAAGATTATACTTGTCTGTAATACCTGAGGCACACGTTCAACCTCAGTATATATACCTTGCTTTATAATTTCCTAATTTTGGGACTTACCCTACAGCCTCTCAGACACATATAGCTGATCTTGTAGGAAGGCTCACAAAATAAATTGAACCTCATTCTCCAAGTATAAACCTTTTCAAAACTCTGTATCAGCTCAACACAATATAACTGGGCAAGGGGGGGAGGAAATAGGCCTATTTTCTTCAATAAGGCCTATTACAAAAGCACTTCAGCATAAACAAATATTCTAAGTATTACCTATTTGCATTAGCCTCAGGACACCATAATCAGTAATCCAACCTAACCTCATAGTAGATTCACCTATGCAGAGGGAGACCAACAGATGCCATATAGCATGTGGACCTGCTCTCCACCTCCTGCACATGACCTGATCCAATTTACCATCCTGCCCTTCTGAGAGCATCTTCGGACTGGTTTTGCTGCTGTTTTAAATTAGAGAGGCTGGAATGGTGAGGTCACTTCAGCGGTGCCACCTCTGCATTTTTGCATCTTCCAGTCAAGTTCTAAAAACACCCTTTAAATCAACTGGGTTGGTGCCGGGAGTCAATTATATTGACTAAATGCTAAATGAGGGTTTTCCCCTCACTTGGGGAACCCGCAGGATCCTACGGGCACACAAGACCTGCCCCAAACTTTCCCAAGCATGGCACGCAATCAACAGGGATTTAGAACGATACACTTAATGTAGATTGATAGTTTCAAATCAACTAGCCAAAACACAGCAACTCTTCACTCAGATTCACACTGAGGCTACTGAGGAGGATGAGCTCTAAATTTTGCCTTGTCTTCCATGTTGGGATTATGGGGAAAGGGAAGCTAACGCTGACAAAAAGACAAGGTGTAAATTTTATAGCTCTTTTTTTTTTACTCCTAACTTCATGTTGTAAAGTGGGGTGATGAGTGTGTGGAGTGGGACAAACCTACAGAAGAGCCATACCATATCCAAGGTCTAAGCCAGAAGCTGGTCCCCTACTTGGCTGCAATGGCTTCTTATTTTCCACAGCCATTGTGAGTACTGAGACTTCTGCTCCCACATCTGTCGGAATTTTGCCTTAAGTATATACATTGATGTCCCCTGTTCCAAAAATACTGCTGGATGAGCAGAAGAAAATAGGATAGACAGATGTTGCTGGCTCCTGGCAACATTGCGAGTCAGAATTGTATATATTCAACCTTGGTATGGGTTAACAACATAAACAAGCAGATCATCCTGCTTCCCAAAACCATTAAAAAACATTTTTTTTTCCTTACATCTTTATGTCATTCTTTTGAATATTTGAACTAAATCCTTAGAAAAGGTGCTGGACAGACAGACACAAAAAGAGAAAAACTAGACCAACAGAGAATTTTAAAAGAACAAAAAAACTAAAAACAAAACTCCAAACTTCTTCACTAGTGAAATGAACTGGGTCCTTTGTTCCGTTCACATGATAATAACATTTTCATTTAATCGTCTGATCCCACAGAGGCCAGTGATACTTGAATTAAACACGGAAACTGTGTAGTGAGTGATCCAGCTTAATCCACTATGGAGTTAAGTGGAAGCCGGCAACAAGAATCACTAAGAAGGAGTAATTGTTGCAGACTTTTCAACATTTTGAGGATGGAAATGTATTTTTGTAGGTAACAAAACCAACAAGTTCAAAAGGTGGCCGATTCTCTGTTTTACAAGCTGGAGGACACAGCTCTGGGTCACAGGAACCTGCTGCTACCAGCGCTCAGTGCTGCAAACTTGGGAGTCAGGCAATAAGCAGCAAGCCGTTTAGGTTTTGTGAACAAATTTGGATTATTTTATTTGGTGTCCAGTCTTCGTGTACACCTTTGCAAGCTCTTCTCAAAACACAGAAGCCTTCAGGTGATGAAATCTAGGATTTTAAGCAAACCGCAAACGACAGCTCCCAAACAAAACAAGAGGTGACACCAGCAGCAACCAACATTGGTGGTTCTGAGGGCCATTACTAATGTTGAGGATGATAAAATATTAGACTAGATTTCCCAGGCAGTTTAAAAATCTGTATCCTAGGAGAAGGTCTTTACCTAGTTCTGCTTGTGACAGAGGACTGGACGGCAACTTGCAGTGTTATTCAATTCTTTTTTTTTTTGGTGGCATGATTGCCAACTGCAAGTAACAAAAAGCCTGAATCTGACACCTTGAAATCACGAGATTTAAAAAAGAAAAGTATATTTCAATTTCTCTTTATTCATCTGCTGTGTTTTAAACGTTTAGTTTCCATCTCTGAGCTCCAGGGAAAGCTGATCGTCTTTTTCCAAGCCACCTGATGGCAAGAACTGGGGATTTCAGTGAAGCAGCCCCTTTTATCATGAGTCATGTAGGGCAACACAGAGCTGTCTATTTGCTTTTTCACCAGGAGCAGAAACTGTTGTGTTCAGAATCCTGAAAAAGGCAGAAGGATGGGAGGACAGCTGAAAGCGAAGGGAGAGGACAGCATGTTGCCCCTGACTGTTGGGAGGCACAGTGGGAATGTTCCTTCTTTTCAAAAACTCCTGGAGCTCCCGCTGCGATGGAGTCTTGACCTAAGCTTTTATTTATACTGAATCCTTCCTAATGATAAAATAATACCAGAAATTAATGTGCTTTATGCGACAATAATAGAAAGAAGCTATGCTGGGAACACGATCAATTAAAACAAACTAGGAGACCATAAGAAGTCCTCCTTGACCGATTCAGCATTTAAGTCCTGGGTTCAGAAATGCATGGCAAGATGAAGGATGTAAAACAATAAAGGAAGAATCTGTACAAATTAATATCTTAAATCTATCTTAAATATATCTTACATTTTGGCTGAAACAACAGTATCAGTAGGATTTAAGATTTGGCAAGGCACATGAGAAGTTAATTTTATTAGATGGCATCTTTCACCATACAGAGTTCAAAGCAGGATCTTTAGATCTATTGTACGTAACCTACAAAGGCATGTTCACTCCACCACAATATTTATGTCATTTTCTATAGACTGAAAATACTGCAAATTCCAGAATAAATTTAATGACCATGTGTTAAAAATGTCAACTTTTTAAAGTGTTCATCTTTTGCAGTTTAAATAGCATTCATCTTTCCTCCTCTTTTATTATTTATAAGATCTAAAAAATAAAACTGATGTATTTATTTCCTCTTGACATTAAGATCCGCTTTTCCAGGAATAAGAATGGCAATTATTAGCACAAATCAGACAAATGGATATTCAAATAAGGATAATTACCAGATCTGTGGCCAAAACTGACCATACGGTTGCTCTGGAGAATTCATACTTGTTGAAATAATTTTTTAAAAAATCTCAAAAGAGGTCTGCTCTTATCCTATCAGTGAAAATTGGCATAAACAGATGCCATAAAAATTTGTTCAGTTTCAAGGAACTCCAATGCACAATAAAGTAAGAGCAGATTATGGATCAATACAATATAATTACACTGGTACAGCTATTTCAATATGACACCACAAGAAGATGAGGAAATCAACTGTAATTTATTTGGCTTCAAGCCTTTGCAATATGAAAGTGTTCTGAAACTAGATTTTTGTCATTATTCAGCTCAATTACATATGTTAATACGGCGTTCCCACATGCATCCAAACAGCAGGTCACCTACAATTCACAATCCTATCTCATTCCAACATCAAGTTGGCAGTGAAGACTGATTATATGGAATTGAATATTTGGGGCTCATATGCTCGACTTTCAGATCATTTCAGCCATTTAACGGCGGATCCAAGAAACAGAAGAGATGGGAGGAAAAACATTGTGCATAGATGGAGTTGGGAGCCCTGCTCAGAGCAGCAGCAGTAGTGAGATGAACGTGAGTCTACACTTGTTATTGTCCAGAAGGTCCTCGGAAAATGCTCAGCAGAAACATTAATCACTAATTCATAAAATAAATAAAGCAGTTTCTCCTGATATCCAGAAAAAAGGCACCAGGCCACATTCTTCTCCCAATTATACTATCTTAAACGTAGATTCACTTCCCTGTCCCAAACCCAATTACTACAGACCTCCTTGCCAACCTCTCAAGGCCAAGGATGGCTTTGATTGCAGGTCCCTACCGCACCTCCAGACACCCAGAAGTAGAGCAAATCACAGCTGTCTCTTTCAACCTTCTTGCTTATTTTCTGTTGGGAGGCAACGTCAGGGACTAGAAAAAGGATGTTTAGCATGATCCTGCATCCAGGTTTTGTTCAGCGGTGCTGCACCACCGCTGCTGAGCGCTTTTCACCATTATTGCATCAATGGGCACCCGCAGGCATCTCCACTCTGCTGCAGGGCAGGTCGAGGATGTAGTCTCAGATCCAGCACGGCTTGTGGGAATCAGGAGGACCTGGAAAGAACAGGAGGTGAATGAGGCCACAGAAGGAGCGCACGCTCCTTCTGTGGCCTCATTCACCTCCTGTTCTTTCCCCATATGGGTTTCTTCACTGTCAAGATCAGAATGACAGCTCGCATCTGTTTCTGCGGCTCCACCGCGCTCCCTGCTCTCTGCAGCAGCCACCCCGCCACCCTTCGCTGCTGCCCATGGGTGCCCGGGGTGCCTCCTCCTGCCCTTCTCCATGTCACGGATGTGGGTCCACATTTGGCATGGCCATGATGCGAAAAATGACAGCAACAACAACAGCAGTGCTAACCGCTGGTTTGCTCTATCCTTTACGCAGCCTCTAGGTGTTCTGGTTACCCCAGGCATTTTGCAAAGTCCTATTGAAATGATGAAACTCGTCAAAAATAAACCAGAACAGGAAGCAACTGTGCTGAACCCCAATGTCTGGACCTCCCCCAGTAACTGCTCCTTATATATACTATCACCATGTGAAAATGCAGTTGCAAACATGCGGTGAGCTGCCTGCCCTGTAGCAAGAGAAAGGGAGTTCCCTGATTATTTCCCTGTCATTTAATATTAACTTATTTTGCTAAGTTTTAGGACATATCAAAGAATCATTCAGCTTATCCCTACCCCAGATTGTTTAAGTCGGGAAGTGCCCTTAACCCCAAAGTCATTACCTGCCGCTGTTGTGGATAAAAAGCTGTTTGCATGCAGGTCTGGAAGGAATTTTTTAGAAGGACCTTTCCCAAACAGTCAGGTTAGATCTAACATCACTATAAGAGTGCTGAACTGGGACCAAGGCATTTTTATTTTTCAGGCCTAGGGATGCAAAGTAAGCTGTGTTTTTCCCCCCAAAAAGCCACAATAAGCCATAAGAAACTTGCATCTCTCCAATCAGAAACATCATGACTATCTAAAGTACATCCGATTGGCCTCTTTAAAATACTAGGACCCATATAATTCCCCCCCCACCTTTTTTTTTTTTTTTTTTTTTTTNAATTCTTTAGTGTACAGAATAAACTGATAAGCTGAGAAAATATGTGCCATATACTGTGTATTCTGAAAGTGCTCTGGTAGCTAGAGATATTAATAGACATAAGCATAGGCTAAGATAAAAGATGAAATCCTTTTCCTTTTGCAAGTGAAAATAAGTGAATTACATATCATTTAGGAAGTGATACAGAAACAAACTGCATAATCTACAGGAAAAGAGAACAAAACGCTCATTGAAGCAACGCTTATTTATCACTTTATCTTGCAACCTGACACAGTACATGCTCAATCTATTTAATTACAGGAACAGAAAAATAGCAGAGAAATATGTACACATAACAGCAATGTTTCCAGTCCTACCTTGGTCGTGACAATGCACAGACAATCCATCCTGTAAATCTCCACAGGAGTATATGTAAATCATAAAAACAAATCAGCAAGGGTGAGGAAAGGCTTTTGAACAGCATGAACAGAACCGGAGGCTTGAATCTGCACAGCCTGCTTTTCCAAGTGGGGCCCTCATAAGAAACTCGAGTCCTCCTCCACAGTGCTAAAGGCAGTCATGATGCTCACAGGGATCAGAAAACCCACTAGAAATCGTCTCAAGCAAAACTTCCAGGTGGCTTATCAGGCTTGATTGCTGCATTGTTCGATCTGTGATCAAAATATTCTGTTGAATGGTATGCAGCCTTCTAAATAGGCAGATGAGAACCACAACAAGCACAAAAGAGCAAAAGCATCACATTTCAGCCCTGGCTGTGCTTTCACAATTCTGATCTGCTGTTTCAGTATACCCATAAGATTTCCTTTGCCAAGTCTCTCTCTGTCTCTCTCTCTCTCTCAATCTCTCTCCCTCCCGCTCTCTCCTTCCCTGTCTTTTTTTTTTTCCCTCTCCCCCCTCTCGCTCGCTCTCTCCCTCCTCTTTTCTACTAACTCGGAGCAAGCACAACACACACAACTCTCGGGCCCATCTATCACAGCGCTGTCACTTCTCTGCCAAAACAACTGCTTTGGGTTGTAAGGGTTTTTTTATTAAGAGCGATGATTCCTACAACCGCGTATCGCTTGAAGTGCATGATTGAAACATTAAGGTGTGTGCGAGAGCTCATGCGTCACATCTACAACCACTCGGAATTACTAGGTCAGATTCGGGTTCGGGAAGTGAATATAAATAAAAGCTGGATAAGGCGAACTTTCAGAAAGTATAACAGAAAATAATCAGTCGGGGAAAAAAGGGAATTGCGTGTTTACACATGCACGCAGGGCCGTGAAGTACAACAGTGATATAATAATACTTTACCACTCACAGGAAAAAAAAAAAAACAACAATCAAAAAACAAATCACATTATATGCATTATTCAAAGCTCCAGAAGGGCATCTTTTTTTTTTTTGGACTTATGAAAAATACATCAAAGTTTTAATTAAAAGAACAAACAACAGAGGTAAAACACTCAAGTTCTCTGCCAAACTTTTTCTGTATCTTTGACAGATCCGCAGGCTTAATCGCTTTATCTCATGTTGTGTATTCTTTGCTCAGTGTTCCACAGACGGTTTAGCCCCCAAAGCCCTACCTTTCTTGCAGTGATGCTGGTGCAGAGCTTCCCTTTCAGGTGCCTTACATGAATCATTCTGAGTTAGAAAGCTCACTGTCAGCTCTTAAAGTCTTCCCTCTCTTACAGACAGAATAAGAGAGAGAAAGAGAAGAAAGAGGGAGGGAGAGAGAAAGAGACACAGAAGGGAAAAGATATGTAAAATGAAAGCTCTGGCCAAAGAGAGAGGAAAATCAATGCTCCTATTCACTGGAAAAAAAAAAAATACAGCCAACTGGACTGTTGACAGCAACAAGAGGAAACGTCTAGACACCCATACATTACAATTCACCTTTTCAACACACTGGACAGCACAATTCCCCCTGGGTGCTTTGCTGAGGATCTCTCATTCTCACTCAGAGCTAAAATATGTTTTCAATAAAATAAGCCTTTCCAAGAAAATAAAAGGATATTTAAGAGTCATCTCTCTTCCATAAATTACTCAGGTTATAACCCTAATATTCTTGGGATTGCTAAAGCAGCAAGAGGCTCAGTAAATGACACACACTATTTTGCCAAAATGAGGTCACTGCTACCAAAGTTACAAAATCCATAGTGGATCAGATATGTGGTCAGAGAGCAACCAACCCTCCCCCAGCTACTAAAGTCTTGGTGGATACAACTTTTTAAAGAGAAAGTCTCCAGAGCACTTACAACTGTGTCTAAAACTTTAACTCAGTCCGAGCAACCACATGTGCACAAAACGAACTTGATTTGTCTTTACAGGCTGCACTGGAACCTGCATGTTTTCTCCCTACTGAGGTTTAGTCCAGTAGCCAAACATTCAGACAAGTTTAATAAACTATAGATAATATGAAACAGAGAACTTGTTTAAGCATCCTTGAAGTAAGAACCAATTAACCATCTACTCAAGAATCAATTAACCCAATAAGATGGTCTAACCTAAGTCATGCTTGTGCTCTAAGCATCATAGGGTAAAAGGGAATTCAGTCAACTCTAAAATCAGGAGATATTTTAACACTTAGATGTAAAGCATCCAACGTTTTTTTTCTTCCAATTGGTAGATTCAAGCTGATCTAGTAAGGTGTGAAACATATAATTACCTAATGGCAATAAAATTTCGTATCGTACTCAAAACTGGCATATGGGGATATATTCTGAAATTGGTCTCCAAGTGCATGATCTGTAAAAGCTTCTACTTGCAAGTAACTCTACTCCTGTGAGCTGGTCCCAGTGAAAACATGATCCTATTTACAGTTTATATGAAAAACAGAGGGTCTGAACCATTTGAGACTGTTTAATTGAACAGCATGACTCCTGTGTGTGTCTGGGAAAACCAGGCTCCATCAATACCTCCTCCTGCCCTCTTCCAATTTTTGAGTGTCACCTCCTTCTGTAAAACAAGCATTTAACAGCACAGGATTTGCCCGTGTGCTACCTGAGCTTAGTGCGTCATTGAGCAGCATGGTCTCTGAAATACTGCTGGTTGCTTTTCACCCTCAGAACCTCCTGTAGCCCCAGAGAGAAGACGCCCACACTTTTGGGGACACAGATGCCAGCTCCATCCTTCTGTGGGTTCATCTTTGTTGCCAGGGCTCCTAGTCATAGCTTCTAATACACATTATCGATGACTCGACAAAGTCAGGGCATGGGAACAGACGACTGTCAGTGGGTCTCTAGTGTTTCTCCCAAATATACAGTTCCTCATTTCCATTAACTGTCCAACCCAAACCCAAAAAAAGAGGCTGAGCTGCTCCATTTTCTTCCTCCAACTAGTTACTTTTTCCATTCATTTTTTCTCCTTGAGCTTAAGATTTTCAGATCCTTGGCACTGCTTCACCCTTCATTAGCAACATCTCATTCTGCTCTAATTTCTGCAGGTCAGATTGCTGCTTAGTTCTATTTTTTCCTCTGCTCTTCCAGCCTTCGTGTTATCTGTACATACGATCATGATTGAAATCTACTACAGAACGACTTGACCCAAAAACCAAACAAATTGAGAAGCAGCCATCTGGGGTGAAAAGAGATGGCTTATAGTTGCTTGTAGTTGATTTAGATGGTCAAAAATAACCTCTGTGATGAGCTCTGACTCTCAGGAAGCCTTAATACAGGAATAATAACAACTATTTCTCACTGTGATGCCAGTGCCTCTGTGGACCACTGTGTGAAAATCACTTACCCAGGTGATTGCTTCCTTCTCCTCTAATTTTACCAAGATGGCTATTTTAAAGTCATATAAAACCAAACAATATCAGGTGAGTGAAATGTGATGGTCTGTATAACGCAGTAGTTTAGACTGGACAATTTAACCCTCCTTTATGGCATTAAAATCCTCATTGTATCCAGATACTTCAACTTGGATAACCAAAGCACAGGGTTTAATTAGGCAGTTATATTTATAAACAGAGCCTATAACATCCAGCTGAACTGAAAATTTGTAAAAGTAAGCTCCTGTAAAACCAATAAGAAGGATTCTATTATTTTTTTAAAACTTTCATGACACACCTTTTTAAACAGTTCTTAAATTCTTCTGAAACTCAAATATTATAGAGTAAAAACTGTAAAGAGAAACTTATTCTTAAAAAAAAAAAAAAGGCAAAACTGGCTTCATTATTATCTTTAATTCAAACAGCAAAAATTAGGAAAAAAAGGAGTACTAGATCTCCAGGTTTTGGAGAAGATACTAAGAAAGGAGACATCTACCAGACTGCTAACACAGCATTAGTAATGTCAGCATCTTGCAAAATTTAGCCAGTGACTATTTAGAGCTCTGTGCACCTACACAAGAAACACATAAACACACACATCATCTTACAAATGTGGAGAGAGGTTTATTTACATCTAATGTATCTTAAATTGTGTACTATGGAGCACTTGTTGATGGTATTAAGTTGCCAGTCTTTCACATGGGGCTAAATTCTCTTTCTTCTTTTCAGGTTCTATATTGCACCCAAACAAGCTACAAATAAATACTTTCCTGATTACATCTCTTCCAGGAGGGCAATTGATGTAGTCATGAAGTTATGTCTCTATGGTCAGAGCTCATTTATACCACTTGAGCCCAGTTCCAGCTAGGCTGCTGTGCATCACAATTGGTTAGTAAGTAGGTTAACACCAAGATACAAGTTATCTGAGTAATTCTGTGCTAGAAGGGAAAATCTCATGAGACAGCCTCTTTTTTAGGACTATTTTGTGCCACACGGAAAACAAAAAATGAGAAACTAATAATCTTGCAGATCATGCATATGTAGTTAGGGGCTATATTACAGATGAAATGTCAGAATAAATCCTGCTTCAGCCAGGAAGAGAAGTTAATACAAATTTCAGAAGGTGTGAAGTTCTGTATGCTTTAGCTGCTAGAATTTTAACGCTGTTACCAGACAGAACCAGAAGCCCACGAATGCTGGTGTTAATTTAAAAATTAACAAATTAGCAATTCTGCACCTCCTGACTGCAGCAGGCCCAACGGCAGCAGCTTTGCAACTGGCCTCAGGCCCATCAGAGTCAGAAGCTATAATATAACAACTATTCCCCTTCTCCTATGCATGGCAAACTTCATTGCTATTTAGCACAACCAGTGTTGGAGTCCTGACCGATTTCTCTGGCTGGTAGCTTTCTAAAAAAAATAAATCAAAAAAAAGAAATAAAAAAGAAAAAGATGGTATAATGGGTGCAGGGAGAAGTAGAGGCTGGACAGGCAGCTCCACTCCTTCATCACAAGGACTCCGCACCCAAGTGGCCACCGTGGTCCCAGGCTCGAGAGCCACATAAAGGTTTATTTTCTACTCCACAGCTGCGGAGGGGATCCCCTCTCTTTCTGCCCCAAGCACACACCCAGCGTACCACCCTTTTATTCAGCACCTGGGAGCTCACATCACTTTAACCCCAGCACTCAAAAGCAAGAAAAAAGGTATTTTTTGTGTGGGTTTTGTTTTAATAGACAACGTGCACTTCGCGGGACTTGTTTTCTGAGGGCCTTAGTGTAAGACCTGGCCTTTCACTGCTGCATCTGGTAGTGTGCCAAGTCATTTGTCTCTGGGGGTGCTCAGTGGGACAGCAGGGTCCTTCCCTCCCTTCCTCTCCAGGAGTCAATGAAATCAAAGGATCGTAGGATAAGTAACAATGGAAAGGATCTGAGGAGGTCTTCATTCCAACCTCCCGCCCAAAATAGGTTCAGCAGTGAGGTCTGATCAGGTTATTCAGGCCATTATCCAGTCTGGCCTTGAAAATCTCCAAAGATGGAGACCATGCAACCTCTTTAGTAGCATCACTCTGGCAAACTCACCAGCTTAGGGGCCTGTGAGAAGACGGTGAGGCAAGCTGGGAGCAGATTATGGCTTGTAGGGTTGTAGGAAACACACATTCACAATTGCAAGGTGTGGATCAGAGGATAGGTAAAGGTCCTTGAGCCATTTGACAGCTCTGAAGAGCCTTGGAGAAGCTCATCTTTGGAAAGCTCTGCAGCCTTCATTAATTTAAATCTTACACCTAATGTTTTATCTATCTATTATTTCCCATACAAAGCCATAATTGTTTTCCCTTGCTTCCCACAGGTCCTTTGTTCAGAATGGAACAGAAGTGCTTCAGTCACAAATGCTCCGCTGGCTTTACGTGGGCTGGGGTGCTCTGCAACACAAACACGCGGTACTCAAGGGCAATATGTCCTGAAGTGGCTCTCAGCTCTCAAGATCCACGGTGAATGAAGAGTTCATTTTCATTCTTGAGCATTCTGCCTGGGGAAGTAAATCTAACAACCCATTGATCATCAGCAACTGAAAAGCTCTGGTGCATATGTTTAAACATGTAGCCATTCCTAAATAGCTATGTGTCACTGTCATAGCAGCGTGCCACTGACACTGTCGCTTGAAAAAGAAATCAGACAAAATGACACTTTCAAACGAACCGACACGCTAAACCACAAGTTCCAGGAAACAAAACCAAAACATCTGCTATCTGCCATTCCATTGTACCGAGAACTGAAGAAGATACCACTCACAACCCTGAATGTCTTAGAGTTTGGCAACAAAATTGACAATTTTTGGAGTTTACGCTCATGTACGCTTTGTGCTGGAGAGCTACTAATAGTGTGAAAATGCAGTATGTAGAGTTGCTGGGGGAGAAACACTGAGTACAGCAGTTCACAGTATCAATCTAAGTAGGGAAGATGGTACATTTTTCAGTTGAGTATTCATACTGGAAATGATATTGTGAAATTGGGGCTGAGAACCATTACAACATCTACAACATGAGGATTTCTACAACATCCTCACAGACACAAGGTATTTAGTGCACATATCAAGCTTTTGATAATTCCTTGCTTTGGGAGAATAATTTCTTCCATAAATATAGGGACAAATTTCAGTGAATATACATGTTCTTGTATTTCAGCTCTCAAGTAGCTCCATGGTCCTACAGGGTACAGAAGTTTTTCCGATCAGCTGGGAACACGGTAACACAAGAAACTCAGAAAGTCATGCTAGCCAATTAGCTCTTTAGATCTTGAAAAGTTAACAGAGAAATCGATCTAGAAATTTAAACAAAGCCCATGAAAAAGCCTTAGACAAGAGAAATAATCTGCAAGTTTCCACTGTTAGAAATGACCTTACTGAAGTCTACAAGGTATCACATAAGCACGCCAACTCAATTAATGTCTGTTTTCTTTTCATCATGTTTCCAACTTGCTAACTTTAAAAGAAAACTTCATAATTTTCTTTCACTTAGAAAAGAAAAAATACACAATGACTTCAAGGCCAAAACTCTCCATAATAATCTCTAAACCCAAGAGAATTGTTCCAGCCAAGTTGCAAACCTATGAAAATAATGGAGATATTATAATGAAACACTTATAACTTCACCATTGCAAGCAGCAGAACTGTTACAAAGAGAGGTGTAACATACCCCCTCACGACAGCTATAAGTCACATTGCTTCGTGCATTATTCAGTGGAGTTTTATGGCAGGTATCATTAGACTGCCCACACAAAAATCATCACTTTGCTGACATTCATATTCTTCCATACTGACTCCAGGCCAAAAATAAACTACAACGCACACTGAGAGACTGAAAACACCTTGAATAAAATTCACTAACTGTGCAACACCTTGGACACTAAAACGAAAACATCTTGAGATCAGCAGTCCTGTAGAACCATCACTGATATTAACATTTTTACATAAAAATAAAAAATAAATCCTGCCTAGGACAGCATAAAATGCACAGCCCTAGTAACATACAGCAATAAATTGCAGCCATAAGCCTCTATGAATGTGGTAATGTACATACAGTCATTAAGCAGAAAAAAAAAATTACTACAGAAGCTAAAATTCAGTATATTCTACATATTTCACTTCCAGCAAAACACAATTGAATTAGAATTTCATTCTCTATCATGAAAGAGTAGGCCATACCTTTGTCTTCATGTCTACCACATAATTTTCAAAAGTCTGTTTCTCCTTATTTTGTTCACCACATTGTCGAGATCCTTCTGAACCATTGGAAGCCGCAGACTAAAGAGGGAAAAAAATAATCAAAGAAAGCAGCTGAGGTGTGCACTACAATTCTATCACACTTAAATGTAAAGATTAGCATGCACATACAAAAGGGTAGCCTGAATTTAGATAAACGTCAGGTGGCTCATACATAAGATTTTCACCTCAGTATTTTGTCATGCAAAAATTTCTGGGTTTAACACTCTCATGGAAGCTTGTGAAAGTCTCAATAGGCTAAATCTATAAGATGATGCTTATCATCACCTCTAGCTGACTTCAGAAGGCATGCAAGGTGATCTGCAGCTCTCAGCATCAGAACACGGAGATAAGGAAGGAAATCAGTGCCCTGCCAAAAAGGCCCATGGGTGGTAATGGGGTTCTCATCTGGAGCAGCTGCAGGAATAGATCTCCTTACAGCACAAACTGAATTACCTGGTTTGTTCTCTCATTCTGAATTCATGACGTTCTCCAAAGCGACATATTTTTTAACAGGTTTCACACTTGTGTAGTAGCCACAGTTGCAAATTTTCTAAATTCAAATGCTTTTTTTGTTACCTTTGCTTCATTTATGCAGATTTCGATCTTACACTGCTTACAGAAAACCTGCATAAACCAGTATTTTTTTCAAATAATATCTTTAATAGAAGATATGGTAAAAGGCTACATTTGTTTTTTTCAATTTTCCTGCTGGAAATCTAATATATTACTGTAGATTTTGTATTAAGACAATAAATACTATAAATGAAATCTCTGTTTACAATGCTCTGCCTTGCAAAATAGTGCTCGAAGAGTTGGCTTTCTCATGAAACATGATGACTGCCACTAACTCAGACCTCAGAAAATTTCTGGGCACTTTGCGAGAGCACGAACAGGAACGCGGAGTGAACTCAAACAGAGTACAGAGTCTTGTATCTGTCGTCACTCAGCATCACAGATCCTGTGAGTGATTTAGACCCATCCTTTTTTAGCCTGTGCACTAGGAGTGCGGTCAATTTTAACACAACAGGCAAGAAACTGTTAGCATTTTAAACAGGCAAACCATTGCCAGCACAACTTAGAAAACAACAAGCCAGTGCCACAGAAACAGCCAAATCACATCCACATGTGCAAATGTTTTCTCCTCTGATACTACACTGTTTATTTAGGGCTCCATCCAGCAAAAGACTGAACGCTGGACCCAGTCCAGCCAACTACTTAGGCACGTGCTTTTAACTTCACTGGGGCCAATGGCGTTAATCTTGTGCTCCAGTTAAAAAATGTGTTTAAACGCTGGACCAGGCCCAGCAGCTCAGCACGACGTGGGGCTGCGCACACAGGACTGCGTGCGTGTCTTCTCTAAAGTTTTAGCTTCTCCAGCACGCCCACCATCATGGTGAACACGCATTCCTTCGCCTTGTTTCTTATCACCAAAGGGTGTTGAATATCCTCTATTTGGAATCTGGAAGGGAGAGCAAGGCAACCAGGCCAAAATTAGGCAGGAGAGCAAGGAACTGAACCCAGGCCTCGTATCCTGCCTCAGAGCCTACAGGAAATCCAAGCAACTCCCCAAGTGTTTCTTTCAGGAAGGGAAAATCGGTTTTGCAAGGACACGTACAAAAATTAATTTCCTCATTGCTTTCTTTGAATACCTAAGTTTTTTCCATTGTTATTATTTACAGGAAACAAGATAAAGTAAACATATCAATATATTTATCTGCTCTAATCATCAAGACTAAACTCTGCTGGATCCTAAAGTGTCTTAGCTTCTGCAGCTTCTCAAAAGGGGTTTGACAATTTTCAGCAGAAACTACAGATTGTATAGTAGCATTTATAAAATGAGTGCAGCTGCAAAACTGGATAAGGAACAACTTTAGTTTGTTTGTATTTCAGATTTTTTTTCCCCAAATTTTTCACCATTAGCTGACTCCAATATTTTGAAAGAATATAAAACCATGTCACAAGATGCTATGAAATGTTTCAATTGTTTTCCTTAGGGAAATGGGTCACAGATTAATTTTGAAGAGCAGTAAAGCAAGTACATTAGGAGAATGTACAAACAGTTCAAGAGTCATTGTAATAAATCTGGAACATCTCCCTGTTCCAGTGTATTAAGGTTCAATAAGCATTAGGAGAATAATATATGGTTCCAAAATTTGAACAAAGTATACATTAGCAATCCATCTGAAAACCAATAATCATTTAACTTCGTGTTATGAAATAAATGGGACTGCATAACGTAAGAGGCAAAAAGGATATTTGCTGTGTGTTGTGACAGATTTATTAAAAACTAGCATTCCTGGATCTAAGACTTTTCTTATTCTTGATTACATACAATCCCCCTTTAGAGGCTAAACAAAAGCCTACACTGTCTAAAATTATTGGTACACTTAATATCCAAAAGCTGCCTGCTGATCCAAAATAAGAATTTTAGGAACACCTCATTATTCCTGAACCGTGCAGGTCGCCATGCGAAGCAGAATGGGCAGCCCCAGGGTGACACAGTACGAATGCAGCGGAGCACGCGAACCATTTTTGTACCTCCTTGTAGGAGGTTCTGGAAATATTGACTTCAAGCTTGAATTAAAACCACTGACAAAAGTCTAAACTTTCTATCAGACCCCTGTATCTAGAAGGCTGGTAGCTGGAGTAACTCTATCTCCCTCTTCACGAAAGAAAATATTAACTTATTCCCTTCAAGTTGGTCAGAAAAAGAGAACAGATTTTACAAGCGAATGTTGCAAAAAGCAAATTGAAACTTCATTCGGTAACTTTGCTCACATGGGTAGTAACCGTGAGAATCATAGATCACACCAAAAGCAATCTTCCAATTTTGTGTATAATTAATGCTAATCTATTTAGATTATAATTAACAGGGACTATTTAGACTGTAATCTCTTCAGGGCAATGTCTCTCTCATTGTGCAAACTTACGGCATTATTTAAATGTTTATTAATAAAATAGTAATCACATTAGCTGCCTCGTTAATTTTATCTAATTTTAACAGCACTCAGCAAAGCTTTTCTGTGCTTATAACACATCTTCCCTGTAGCTTACTAGGACACGCACAAATGTCACAGTCAAACACCGAGAAAACTCTTGCTGGTGGGTTTTGGGTTTTTTTTGCCAAAGTACACTGTTATGAATTAGGAAAGACTCGTCACTGGTTCCACTTTCAGCAGGCAGCGTGTTCCAGTTCATGTCTGGGCCAGCAACCAGCCAAAAGAAGTATCTGCCCTCACAGGCAGTTATGACATATGGGGTTTCCAACAGTTCCTACAAGAGGTCTTCCTGTAGCAGCTAAATTCTGTAACAGTGGATGAATCCTCCAGTCTATTGTATGGCTCCAAAATTCATACCTAATATATCAATAGGAGGTACTTGTAACCATCCACAAGTTGCATTCCCAACATTGGGAATGTAAAAATATAACAAAACAAGAAACACACATGCAAACATTATTCTGCATTTTCATGCTCTTGTACGTTGCTGTCAGGGTTTTGAATTTATTTACACACGCACCTGTACAGGATATTTTCTAGGACACATATACCACTTCGTGTCTAGAAAATGCTGATCAGCTTTGCAAAGGCACCCGGAGCTCCGGTGAGAGTGTAAGGGAGCTACAGCCCATGAGCCTAAATAAATCTGCAACTGCCTTAGGGCTCAGAGATCCCATGCACCTTCTCCTACAGCCAGCAGCGCAGGGAACGCTGCTTTTAGAGAGACATTCAAAACAGAAGCTGATCCGAGACGCCTTGTGGCATTTTGTATCAAGAATTGGTAGCTCTGCTCCAGTCCCATGAGAGCCTGTAGGTAAATGCCAGTTTGCCCCAAGTGATTTATATGAAGAGGGGAAAGCTATTAAAAAAAAAAAAACAAAAAAAAACAAACAAACAAAAAAAAACACAACAACAACAACAACAACAAAACTGATCTATTAACTTTTGGACGTCAATACCTGACAGGAAATCTATCATCTTGGTAACCAAATGCTCCCAGGAATGTATAGTTCTGAGAGATACTGCTTTTATTTAATTAACTTTTGCAAAAGTAAGCATTTTTTAAAATCATTAGAATATTTATAGAAGCTACAGGGCGAAAAGCAAAATGCAACATGGCATATGCTGGAATTATCCATTTTACAGGACTTTGATGTAAATTAATTCATTTAACAGCTATGCTGGAGTAGGAAGCAACCCGAGCTGAACCGAGATGCTCAGCAGGATGCTGATACGAGCAAAGCCGGCAGCACACCTCAGCGCCAGGGTTTAGCCAAGCCCGCTCAAGCCATGTGTGAACTAAAACTGGACGCAAGTCAAGTTCATCCTTTGCAACGTGCCAGCAACAGCAAGAACGCCTTCTGTGCCCGCGATCCACCCACCAAGGGCTGCACCTTTTTGCTGCAGGTAGGCAGAGCTGATGGTTCTCCTAAATGATCTGCGAGCATCTCAGTTTCGGCTCCTGCTGCTGACAATCTTGTACAAGTTGTACATCTCGGACAGTTCGTGGGAGACAAAGTGTCACTGGAGACTTGAAGAGTTTTTTCCTGCGATGCCATGCAGACAAAAATACCCAGAGACCATAAGATGTGCTTTTCTTTCTCTGTACCTTGCTAGTCCTATTTCTATGCTTCTTATAGTCCTTATTACAGTAAGAAATGTCATTCAGCAGAATTTTGGCAGGAATTAACTTTCAGTGATGTCACAGATGACTGAAAACTCAGACAATCCCAGAGTAGGCCGTGCTAGAAACTAAAATCAGAAATATAATCCCGCAGAAGCCAGTCAGGATTTCATTTGCCTAAGCTGAACCTAAATTTCAGTCCATAAATAATATAGCAGAGCTCCCTTCTTCTCAAAAAAATCCCTTAGAAAGCAAAGGTGTCTAATTAAGTGTTTCTAAAGCCCTTTAGAAAATTATGGTTCAGTATCCCCAGTCAAACGATTTAGTCAACAGAAAGGATTTTGTTACTATTTATACATTAGGGTTTCTGGTTTGTTGTTTGAAGACATCAAGATTTGCTCTACACCACATCACATTAGCTCAGTCTCTGCAGCTGTCTCCAGTCAGGGCGATGTTGCAGATTGCTGCAAGATCTCATGGTCAAACCCTGTAAGAATGTTACTGCAGTCCCTTCTGCACCAGTCTTCCCAATATAAGCAGTAAATGTGAGTGGATAAAAGAAAAACATAAATTTGGGCATAGATTCTGCTGTACAAATTACACCACAAGTGTTTGAATTTTTAAAAAATGTTATTGTATTGGAAGTGAGTGTAAATATCACAATAATATTTATTTTACCTTGGGATTTTTATGATTCCACTTTAGCTAATATGGATTCAACCTTTCAGAAGATTTTATGGCAGACTTAAAGAGTGTTACAGCTCAGGAACAATTATGTGGCTGCGGGCTTGTGTTTCAGAAAGGTCAGGATCTGATTTAATGCCGCCCCACCCTCCTGAGAGCAAATCTTGCTCTGAGCATGTTTCTGGATGTCAGAATGTCACTGGCGAACTTCGCATTTGCCCGTACCCAGTACAGAATTGATCACTCATCTAAGATCTGTTGGCCAAGTTGCCGGTTTCTCAGTAGCCACTTTGGCTGGGCTAACATAAAGCCTGTACTCAGACTTGGTGTTCCTGATTATCCATATCACAATTATCCCATTGCACTGTGACTCTGGTCAAGATAACTGATTTTCCAGGCAGGAAATTTAGGTAGGGAGGAGACATCAGCTCATGTTTCAGCTTTTCTCCTCCCAGATAGTTCAGTCAAAACTGGCTGGAGTCAGCTGGCTCCACAAACTCAAGCTTTGTGACCAACCAAAGACACACCAAGGAGCTTCATCCTGCTGATCCAGGCCCCATCTCCAGTGCTACTCTTGCAGAGCTTGATTTTTAAGCTGGGGTTCAAACCAAGGCACCTGTGTGTCTCCTTTTCCAGCAAACAGAGTGTCACTAAGGTCACACAGTGGTGGACCAAGCCGGGTGTGATGTTTCATGCTGGTGGCTGGAAGGATCTGCTGACCCGCTGCATGTGGCAAAGAGGAAAACTGAGCAAAAAGAGCATTCCAAAGATGAATCCTGCTGCAAGGATGAAGAGATAAATGATGCAGAGTGCAGCTGAATGAGAATGAGACTTCAAAGCATGAGACTGGACAGATCAGCTACAGTTTTCAGGCAAAGACCCAGCGTTGCTGCAGCTCCATGCCAGGCAGCGATTCACATAAACAATTGAGACAATTAACTTATGTGCGGCTGAGTTCTTACTCTGATAGGCTATTTTCCAAAACATTCTCAGCAACAGTGTTACCGAACACTGCAGGGCAAATTCAGATGCCTCTGAACATGAGAATGGATGAGCTGAAAACTTTGAACAAATAAATGCACTTCCCTCAGCTCACTGGGATTCAGTCAGTTCCTGATACCCATTGTCCCTATTCCTTACCTTTCAGCCATCAGTCTGCACTTGGCTGGCCATAAAGAGGATGAAATATAAAGGGTGATTTGGGATATTAAAGGTCTATTTCTTTCAAATAGAGGAGAAGCTATTACTGAATTCTCCTGAAGGCTGGAGGAAAAGGACTAGAGAAATTAAAAGGCTGAACATAATTAATGAACACTCATTTAGAATTAGCTATCGTACAACATCTCAGAAGCTGAATTTACAGCTGAAGAGGGCAGGCTGTATGCAGAAACAGGCTCCGGAATGAGCTCCATGTGCACCGTGTCAAGCTGGGGGGACGATAGGAGCTGCTGCTGCTGCAGGGGGGTCCCTTCAAGCACGGAGCAATGACACCTGCCAAGAGCCCCCCCGAGCAGTGAGAATAACATGTTAAAGCGCATGGTTTGATTCCAGTTGTGCCCATCTGCATACATTTTATTCATTAGCTTCAGTGGAGTCCCTCTACATTTAAGCCCCTATTAGTGAAATCTCAATCTTGCCCTGAAAATCCAAGCGGACCACAGCTGGAAGCAAATGCAAATACTTGGAAGCAGAAAGTAAGTCATTAATTGTAAGAGAAAACATGACTAATGATTTTAAATTAAATAATATTTGCATGATATTTTAATTAGCAAGGATAATGTTTATTTTACTTACATAGAAGTTCTGGATACATAGATTCCAACCTACATATTTCAGTTGCCATAACAACTTGATACATTTATTCTCTTGTGTCATTTTTTATTGCATCAGTGCAGCTTTTTTTTTTTTCCAAGCAACCAAAAAACACCAACTGCTTTGTTTTCTACAATAACACAATATTTTTAATTGTCCTTTTCATATTTAGTTATACTTGAAATCAACGTACTTTCCATCCAAAGATGTTCGCGGCACAGTGAACTTCACTACCAGCTCTAGGGCTCAGAGCTGAGTTTGCCAGAAATCCCAAAGATATGTACAGCCCTTTAGCTCAAATTGCTACTTCAGTGGTCCCCCTTAGGACACCAGTCATATGGCTTGAGGTCAAGAACTTAACAGGAGACCTACACAGTAACATCCCCCAGTTGGTGCATTTTCCCCTGAAAACCAGAAATAAATTAAATAAGCACTAAACTCTTCAGAAAGGTGTGTGGCTATAGTAGATTTGAGGCAGCAGTGGCAGCAAACACAGCTGCAGAGATGCAAAACCTGTAAGTAAATCACTGCAGTGCTCTCCGGGCCAGGAGGATACGACAGAGCAGCTTCCACATTTCATGCACACTGATGTAGCATGTGATGAGCTAGACTGCACTTTTATCTGGGAGCAGAACTGATTCCTGAACTCTCGGGGCCTCCACGGAGCTGGCTCAAATCTTCTTACAAATCAAGACAATCGAGTGGTATCATGATGGTAGGAACAGAGAGGATGAGGGTGGCCTTCCTCCTCCCCACCTCCCGCTGGCTGTGCAGCGCAGCAGAGCCCTGTTGCTGTTGCCCTTTGCCAGCTCTGCACCCCCACAAATGGACCCATTTCAATTAAATTGCAATTACCTAACCGCTGATGTTGCATTTCTATCCGGTTCCCTGTAACAACCATAATAAGAGAGATAGTATTAATGAATAATAATTACATTATGGTGCAAGATGAGGAGCTGCTTGGCAACCATTCTTCCATACAGCCGGCATGGAGTGACCTCAGATTAGAGATAATAGGGCATGTATGAATGCAAGGTTAGAGTTTTTGATGGAAAAGAACTAGTGCAATGGTTCCTGTGGATTACCTAGGCCTTTGGGGGCAGTTCTTCATTTACTGCTAGCTATAATATCCTCTACTTCAGTTAGGAGAGCTGTGACAGTTGCTTTCAGAGGGCTGTAACCCTCTTAGTCCTCAGGAGAACAAGAGTGTGCACATGTATGACCACACACAGTTTAGGACAAGCTCAAGCACTATATTTTTACTATGGCAAACATCGTATCACTTTTTGTTTCTGATCATGCCATTCTTCATGATAAAAATTATATGTAATATGCTAGAGTTTTTTATATATATATATACACATATAAAATAGAATTATAACGACTCCAAATAGAAGAAACACCCAGTGTTCAGTACTGCACGATAACCTTGTAGGAAATACATTTAAATAACAAGTTGTTCAGATAATGTGACTGAATTGTGATTTATCTCATGATGTACTGCAGGTCCATAGCAAATCCAGGGATAGAATCCAGTCTCCTGCCTCCACCACTGGCCTACACAGCCTCTTCTTATTTACACACACCTCCAGAGAAATTACAGAGGAGGAAACTACCCACATTTCACTTGAGATGCAATTTTGTGCCTGTTCTTGCCAGAAATGGTGAATTTCAGTCAGTCTACTCAATAGCAGTAATAAAACCAGTCCTGTTTTGAGAACAGAGCTGATATGTCATAAAGTGATACTTAGGAAGACCAAAGGTGTTTTACACTAGAGCAAGAATATAAAGCCAGTATTAAAGACAAGGGGAAAAAAATATCAGAACCCTGGAGAATATTGCGAAGACTTTTACTTCTCAAGATTGTTTTGCTTGAAGCATCCTAAACCGTGGTATAGAAGAATATTTGTTTCAGCCAGAGCCATAGGGAGGGGAAGTAAGCAGCGGCTGTCATTGCAGTGGCAGGCTGCCTTGCTAAGTCGCGGCTGCTGAGCTGCACAATCATATATACTCGTGCTGACATGCGAAAATACTGCAGCTAAACAAAACCTTCGGCAAAACGCAGTGCCATCTCTCTTCATTCAGCTTCCCTCCTACAGAGCATTACAAATGCTTCACACCGATTTTCGGCTTCTGTGAGCCTGCGGTTGGAGAAGCACAGAAGTGTAAGGGCAGCCGTAAGTGCATTAAATAAACATCCCTGTCAACTGCATCATGAAAAAAGGAACTAATGCCTCATTTACCAGGAGATGGCATGGGTGGTAGGGAGGAAGCCTCCTGGTCCATGTAATGCTCCTGCCACACATGCTACCTTACATAGTCCATATGGCTCATGCATGTCCCCCTTGGTTTCCTATAGGGACCAGGCATCCTCCAGAGCTGCCAGCTGAAGCCGATATTTCTTTCCTTGAGAAGCAGTGCCCTTGTCACAGCTCGCTGACACCGAGGTCCAGATGACACTACCAGAAGGGGAGCCTGGATGAGGCAATAAATTCAGTCTCATGAAAACTGTCTCTGACTCTGCAACACCTCACACTAAAGCTGTCTGCTGCTTTATGGGTTTGAAATGTGCTTAGGCAGTTTCTAGAAGTCTTTCTCCTTTTTGTTGGGTTGTATCTACCATCAAGGTGGCTGACTTGGGTAGAGATGTACATACAGGCTTGGAAGAATGCCAGATGAAAAACTTATTTTAAAATAATTTCACTGTTGATGAATAATTGCTTGAAACATCCTCAGTCACCTTTCTGTACTAGTTATTCTACGACCTCACTTCTCATTAGCAGGGGCACAAATTCCAATTCTGTTGGTATTCAGAAGCCTCACAAAAACACTGATGTTTGTTAATGTCAACAGCATACAACTCTGTGCTCTTCTTCATGTGTAGCCCATGCTTTACAACCTGTTGCATTATTACTACCAACTGAAATTCACGTTTCACTAGCTTATCAACAGAGCTGAAGTTAAGCAAGATCATCCTCTTGACACTTTTTTTGTGCAGTACTTAGTAAAACAGGGTTCAAATAAGTGCCCCTATAAGAGATGGCCAATTCTAATAATGCACTTAAAGGATACCAGCAAAAATGCAATTTCTGCTATTAAGACAAATATCTGCAATCAGTGACGTCATTTCACAGTTTGGAAACATCACACTGCCTGTTTTCTTAGATATGGTTAACTAAGAATCTTCTTCCACGGATTTGTGATGAACAATCAAGTCACAATTCACAAAGACAATCCAAGCCTTTACTGTCTTTTGGCTGGGCTGCAACAAAACACTGTGGAGATGCACACAAAGTCTCTTGTTTTTCCAAGTTCACTACAATTTTTACAGAAAGCTGCAGCACTTCCTTCTGCTCAGCACTGAGCAAGGAGGTCAGATCAGCCCTCCCCTCTCTGTGATGGCTCCACATAGAACACAGCATAAATACAGGGAGTTTTTTGGTCCTTGTCCAAGAGTAAGGAGATCATCACAAATTGCAAGCGAAGATCAATTTATGACCATTTTCATCCTCAAAATTAACAGAAGTGTCCACTGTGAACACAGAGACGTGTGTGTCAGGTACATTCCCCAGGTGGGAAAAAAAGCAAGGAAGCCAACTAAGAAATGAAGTGATACCGCATTAAGAAACAGCATTAAGAAATCCATCCACAACTGTAGAAGATGGGACTGTTTCAGGCAACAAAGTAGTCAACATCCTGAACCACTGAAAGCTCTAGTTAAGGCTTGCTGCTGACCTAGCAAAGATACCACTGGGTACTCTGGTACATTTACTGACAAAAAAGTACAAGATATCTCAAAAAAAGAATACTGATTACGTAAGTAGAGGCATATGACTGTTGTGAATCTTCCTACTTCTTCAGAAGATTCAGAGTTAACTATTTTGTTACGTCTTTTTTTCTACAAACTACCACAGCACCAAACAATGTGTGAGGGAAGACACCAGTCTGACGTAATGAACGACCTGAAATCTCTCAGTGGATCTCTTCTCATTGTAATTAACAAATTCCAAATCACACAGATCAAATTCGTTTTAGTGGTTAGACTGAAGCACAGGAGGTTCCATCGGAATATGAGGAGAAACTTCTTTACTTTGAGGTGCCAGAGCCCTGGACCAGGCTGCCCAGAGAGGTTGTGGAGTCTCCTTCTCTGCAGACATTCAAACCCACCTGGACACCTTCCTGTGTGATCTGCTCTGGTGAACCTGCTTCAGCAGCTGGGTTGGACTGGATGATCTCCAGAGGTCCCTTCCAACCCCAACCATCCTGTGATTCTGTGATTCTGATAATAGTTTCCATTGCTGTTTCCACAAGAGTTTCAAAAGTCTTCTGGGAACACGGACTTCAGATCCATTAAACACTATTCCTAATTTAAATTTTTTTCCAGCTTGCACAGCAGCTGTTTACCTTGTCTCTTCTCCAAAAGAGACATCTTGACTACCTGAAATGGAGATATATATATATATGTATAATGACAGAGCACGGCATTTCAGAAAACCGGGTGGGCTCTCCCCTACACTCATGCAAAGAACTGGAGAGCCTGAGAAACCTTCATCACTTTGGTTTGTCCTTTCAGCAAAGAAACTTTACATAGTTGCAACAATGAACCGAACACCACTATTAGGGTTATAAGTACATAGTAACAAGGCTGAGTTCTTGACAGAAAAGCTGAAGCAGTCACACATATCAGCCAAGCAGCAGCTGGAATGCTAAAATCATTCACAGGTACAGAGACCCACAGCGGGTTCAAACATTTTTCCCCATCGGCATTGTGTAGTTCTATGCAGGCTGATGAAATTGCGAGATTCAGCTAACCCGACACTTCTTAAATGTGAGATATTCGAAGGCGTGTTAAAAATTCCATTTCAAAACTCATCAGTAAAACTAGTTTTCTGGGGTTTGGGGGTAATAGGCTCATCACAGAGATATGATGTTGCAGATAACCAGCCACAGATTACATCTCCGATGTGCTACTACGCGGGGGTTCTGCTCCAACAAATTCTCCATTTCAGTTCAAGACGACAGAAGCTCGAGAAACGTGAGCAAACAATGGGACAATATTGATCAGCAAGAGGAGAACGTTGTATCAGGAATGATTGCTCTGGCCTCTCTTTTGGGACAAAACACAACTTTAAAGCTCTTTCGAAAGAGCTCCTGTACACTGGAGGTAGCAAAACCAGGGAAGTTCCTCACTGAATATACCATGAAGAGCTGAAGAAGTGGTCATGGAGGTCAATCGCTAGAGAAGTACAAGAGAAGACATGCAGAGAAGAGGCCACGACAGGCCTTAGAAGTGAGACAAATAGAGTGGTGTTGGTATGGTGGAAAGGTGAAAGTCAACAGAGGCTTCCAGCAATGAGGAAAATACGGTCAGAGAAGTAAGCCGAGTAAGCGATCTCTATACAAGAGTATAGCGAGTAAATGGGTCTGGACAAATGCTTTATTCATAATCCACATAAATATTATAATAGGAAATAAGCACTAAATTGTCTCATCTCTAAGCGAGAGGCAGTTTTCACTATAGCCTGTTACAGATTAAAGTGGTACAAGTGATAGTTAAGCACAGTCAAACATGTAAAATGCGCAAGCTGAAAATGCATAAATCCTGTGGTTGTAGTAATGTCATCTGTAACTATATAATACATACAAAATGTGTAGAGAAATTATGTTTTCAAGTTGACAGCTTCCCTTTAATTTCCCAAGTTGTTGCATTTTGGATTGTATTTATTATTTGTTAAAAACTGTCCCAGTTTATAAAAAACGAAACAAAGCAGGAAGGATATTTTCTCTTACATATATATTTATCTTACTGAGCAAAAATATATGCTCCTATACAAGAAATCACTCCCAGGGTGATCTTTATATGATCCAGAAATCTTGGGGTGGTAACTTTCGTTATTCTTGAGAAGCCTTTTAATAAAGAAGTATTGGTAGAGTGCAGAGATATATAATAGGCTCTTAAACCTCTTTATGGAGACCTACATCCTTTGCACATGGAGGGCAGTGAATTCTCCTGCTTAGTTGCTCAGATTGGTGAATGATCAGAGTTAATAGACATGTAAGTGAGACAAATGGCTCTGAAATATTTTTAGGGTGAAACTTAACTAGAGTACATTTGTCCCTGAATATCAGCTTTACAGCACTCTTACAGTTTTACAGGGCAAAGAACTCTATTTTTAAGAGTTGATGTATTTGTTTTTGCAGGTGGTTAAAATGTAACTTCACAGAATCTTTTTAGAAACAATAAATTATGTCACATATTCTTTGGAGGAACTGCTAGCTCGTGGTAGAAGCTTGTTGGAACATTCTGATATTTTTATGTACGCAATTTTTTCAGATTACTCTGGTATGACAACAACCCTTGTTAAAACATAGAAAGTTTTAGAAAAATTATTTTAGAATAAATATGTTAAAATGGCAAGAACTTTCCGTTAAGTGATGTTTTCATAGTATGTTTAACTACTAGATCTATCATTTTTCGACCTTGATACACAGAAGTGGAATTTACACAATAATCTGGCCTCAATGTTTATCACAAGAGAGATCCATTGTTTAATTAAAAGTTTGGCTAATTCTCTATGCTGGTTAATATTCAGGCACATTTTAATTGGGGAAAATTATCATTTTTGGTCCCTAGCAGCTGTTCGGGCCGGCTCCCAGTCCTTCACAGATGTAATAACAAATCCCAGATCAGAAAACTGCCTAGAGGTTGTTTGATAGACATATTATATAAATGTGGGGAAAAAAAAATAAAAATAAACGTGCTGTAGTGGATGTGACTCGTTCATCACAGCTGATTTGGTTCAGTTTGTTTAACTCAGAGATCCTGGTTCTGTTTCCCCTCCCACCAATGTCAGTAGAAAACAACTATTAAACTAAATAAGCAATTATTAAACGAAATAAACAATTATTAAACTAAACGAAATCTCCCTCTCGGAAGGGACCTACCATTCTAGTGAGTCCTCTAAACTTTCACGCAAGGCACACCAACATGATGCCAATATTAAAAAGAAAAAAGTGAGAGGCAACAAAGGAAAAGGCTTTTTTGTGTGTGTCTATGCAAACATGAGGAGCTGGCAAAAGCTGAATGATGTCTAATTCCAAGACTCGCCCAAAGGGATGGAAATTGTTTAGAGAGGTGCACGACACCCATGTTGCCCTACTCTCAGCATCACAGCTTCACCAGAAAACTCTCCTGGAGGGATTTGGGATGTGGAGGCCAGAACACTGCACTCCGAAGCGTTTCTGTCCATGGATTACGCTGTTCCGCATGCGTACAACTTCTTAGTTTAAAACGGAAACATTGGCCTGACCACACTAAAACACACTCAGAAGCAAGTCTGAAGTGACATTTAACAGACGCGCTGGCACTCAACTTATTGACAAGCTCCGGAACAAATAACAAATTTATAAATAGAGACCCAGCACGGATACCCGGTACGGGTAAGACATTTAGCTACAGCTAGTCAGAAATAAGGTTTTTAATAACACAGTGACTTCGCAGTTACCCATTTCTTAACGTTAGTCTAAGCATTGGAGAAAGCAAGTGTATAAAATAACCTCTGCAAGTAAAGCATACCTTATTAATGCAGAGAAAATAAAATTGCAAAATTACCGCATTAAAAAGCCCCCCTGAAGCCAAGCTTCGGCATTGTCGTTAAACAGTTATCTAGTTATGGCTGTTACACATCCTTGAGTGCAAAAGGGACACGACTACAGCAAAACATAAACCAAGATGTCACCTCTACCCTACCCCTTAAAAAGACTGCTGCCTTCTTGGAGGAGAACTTAGTGCCAAATAGAATTACATGGGAATTGGCTCTGGTACAAAATCAACCCACGGACACAAACTGCATTTAGTCAGACAAATGTATACTGCAGAGGCTAAATCTAGTGAAGAAACAGACACATAAAATGGAATGGTTTGAACCCTTCTAATGAAACATTACAGTTGATCATATCTAATGACTCTTGCATATTAAGTATAATCACTTGAACAGAATCGGATTTGGCTCCTGGGAGTAAACCAAGCCATACAAATTAAGTTGTACCAGCTACAAAGAAAGAAAACAAACAAAAACCCAGGGAAAAGACTGAATTTTTGTGCACTTACAGAAGTGTCTTGCAGGTCCACATTTTTTTAGACAAGTTGTTAGTGTGAAACAGATTAATGGTTTGATAATTGCTCCAGGCAGAAGATTTTTAAGTAAGGGGTTTACTACTGGAACTTCTAACAAGCCAGAACTTAAAGGACAGAGAAGTAATTACAATGTTTGTAATAGCTGGGTACAAGGACAGCAGACATTCCTGAAGCAAGCAGAAATAGGAGGGTTCGTTTTGCACGCTGCAATTGACTGTCTTTGCAAAATGAGCCTCTAAACATAAGAAATGCATGAAACAATAGGAATTAAATGAAGAACTGGAATCTTTGGGGACCTTCTCAAAGCAATAATATCACACTGCGCTGAATGTAGATTGTGCGTGTGAGATTGGTGTGTGATGACCAGACTTGCACAGCAATTGCAAATTATTCTTGTTGAATACGCTGAAAGTATCTGCACCATATGCCCTATAAGTAAATAGTCTTTTCATGCCATGAACAGGGACAAACAGACCTTCAGCTACCAGGTTTATACAGAGGCACAACAGCAGAGCGTTCTTTTCCTTCACCTCAATTTTCCATCTGAATAAAGGTCAAAACACTGCTGACCAGAAATAAGTAGCAATGGAGGCCAAATTAATGAAAACAGAGGTTAAAACAAGAGTAAATTTATGTCTTTTAACGAGCGTCTGGAGCTGAGCACAAACCTGTAGCTTCAAGCAGCGTTACTATCGTCATAGCTAAAGAGCAATTCAATTTTTGTTTTACCAGATGGATACTTCCACCTAGGTACTTTTATGTTCTCCGTTATTGTATTTTCTGAGCATCTCACAGTTTTAATCGTATCTATCTACACAACATTTAAGTGAAAGGCATCCTTTATCTAGTGACTGTTTAACGCGATGCAGAGAGCCCTGGGAGGGAAGAATTCTTTTTCCCGGGCAAGTGATCATTTGCTAAGTTGAGGATCTGGGCTCAGACCTGCACCCTCAGACTCCAGCAACCCACTAACTCAGCTGAACAATTGCAAAGTACCTTTCCCCAGCCTTATCTGGAAGCAAATAGGGCAAGAACACTCTTCTGAGCAGTGGAAGATCTGAATTTTAAACCACTTGCAGATGAATCCCTATCTCACATTTCCTAGGGGTGAAAAGAAATCAGTCTTCGCTCTCCAGCAGGGGCAATTTAGGAGCCCTAATTTCAAGAAAATGTTTTCAAGCTGTGAGTGCTGGTCTTATAAAGCTGGGTCCAAAGAAGTAATGAAGCTCTTTGGCAGAGGGAAAATTACAAACAAACCTTGTCTTCATGATTTTCAGCAGCAGATTGGGCACATCCCCAGTCAGCGTGGTAGCTGCAGTGAATGCCGTGCTGAATGTTTATAAAATAAGGTAATGCTGAGTTTTCCCAGCACTGAGCACTTTCTGTGCTTCTCATCCAAACAAATTAAGATTAGACTTGCAAAACAGCCAAAGCGCCCATTATACAAGGTTGCCCTTTTCTTACTCTTTCCTGAGTATCTGCTCCCGGTCACTGCTGGAAGCCAGGTATTAGACAACATGGGCAGGATAGTTGTTGATGGGTTTAAGCCAACGTGGGTGATTTATTACTGTGACTTGAAATGACTCAGCTTAAAAATAGCTGAGATGCTCAGACCACTGGAGGCACGGTATCTTCACAGTGTCAGCTCTCCACAGCCATGTTCTCAAGGTAGCTACCTGGCATCTGTTTATTCCCCAAATGAGCTTGTCTGGACCATATCAATCAGCTCAATGCTCAAGCACTGTCAGCATCCGCAAAATACATGTTCCTGGCCTATGTTCTCAACGTGGTCAGTCAGGTGATCTCCAAACACGCTTCCTCCCATTTGTGTCACTAACCCTCCTGCTGAACGCAGCATCCTGCTGGTTAGAATCACAAAGTCACAGAATGGTTTGGGTTGGAAGAGACCTTCAAAGCTCACCCAGTGCCACCCCTGCCATGAGCAGGGACATCTTCACCAGATCAGGTTGCTCAGAGCCCCGTCCAGCCTGGCCTGGGATGTCTGCAGGAATGGGGCATCCACCACCTCTCTGGGCAACCTGGGCCAGGGTTTCACCACCCTCAGCGTAAAAAGTGTCTTCCTCACATCTAGCCTGAATCTCCCTTCTTTTAATTTAAAATCATTAACCTTTGTCATGTCACAACAGGCCCCACTAAAATGTCTGTCCCCATGTTCTGGCTCCTGTGACTGTGCCTAACGTACTAGGCATTTGGAGTGGGATTCTTAATCTTTTTCTGTTGAATTCTCTGCCTTCCAGATCCGAATATGCGTGGTGGTGACAATAAGAAGGTCAAGAAGAGTTGAGAGTAAACAAGAAGAAGGGCTTTGCATCTGTGACTCTTCAACACTGATGTCTGGGCACTTGCTGGAGGGGAGGATTCCACCTTTGGATATGCCAAAGAAGACAAAATGTGCTATACTTTAATACTCATCATAGTAGTAATAATTATAAAGTCTATGCTGTAGAGTCATCTGTCAGCACTCTGCCCCAATAAATATTTAATTATTCAATACAAATTGGCAACACCCCAACAAGCAACAGCAAAATAATGGCTGCCAGCATAAAGCATAGTGAACTCTCATGGGTTAGAAAAGAAGCACTATCAGCTCCTTTCTGGTCAAGAGGGGAGCTGAATATGGATTTCCACATCCTTGGGAAATGCCCTAACCAAATAGCTTCTTCAGAAGGAAAATTGTACCAGCAGTGCCTTTAGGTATGTTGCAAGAGAAGTCTAGCTGTGATTTACAGAAAAGAGACCATGATTCTGAACCTTAATTGGGCGAAGGTACCAACATCTCAATGAGGCAGATTTTAAGGGAATGACATCTTGCCCCATTTTTGGAATGTTATTACAAGTGTGTTCTGATTTTTGTGGACCTTAGTCCTGGACACTAATTCTTTCCTATGCAGTGCTCCACAAGATATGGTCCTTAACTGATATCCAGATATGATGAGATACCTCAGACAGTATAATTTCCATTTCCCTCTGACTCAGTTCTTCAGTCCTCCTCTCAAACCCCACATACAGCCCTCCAGAACAGCAAGGGATTAAATCCTGCAGTTCCCAAATCCTGAGTTAGTACTTTCATTAATAAACAAATCTTGCAGAGTAGTTTCCAGGATTTTTTTATATATATACATGGAGAGACAGGGATATATAAAGAGACATATAGCGATTGTGCTGTCAAGACTGCCTTCCACAATGACACAAGGTTTTTTGTTTTGGAAACTAAAATAATTCATACCTCTAAGTACAGCTCCTTTGAGAAGAGTTTAAGACACTAAAATTTTCTTCCCCAAAAAAGTGATTTTTTCAATAGGACCCAGCATTTATTATTAAATGGGCATATTACCTAAAATGACAACACTGCTGAGGAAGAGCAGGTCACAAAGGTTATTTTAAAAGAGTGAGAAAAAGGAAGGCAGAGAAGTTGGAAGCTCCTGTTATTATATATGATTAGTTAAACACATGTTTAAGTGTTTTTTAGAACAGGGGTGAATAAACTGTTCTCCATTCCTGCTGCAAATTGAGCACAAACTAATGGGCTCTAATTGCAGTTAGAGAAACTCCAGTCCAGGAGAGACTTTCTATCAGTGAGCGAATAAGTTATCTGGAGAAGTTGCTGACTCTCCACTGTGGGAGGTTTTAAAGAACAAATTAGACAAACTTATGTCAGGAACAGGTCAAATATACTTGATCTGCCCTAGGGCAAGAGAACGGACAACATGAATTTTTTCAGGTCTTCTTCAGAACTATATTCTAGAGTTCCTACATCATGACTAGCATGTTGCACTTTTTAATTTTTCATTTCACCTGATATGTCACATTTCCTGCGATATGTCATATTTCCTGCTTCCTGTATGAATATACTAAAGAAATAAGCCTTCACAAGCAGAGTCCAGTAAACACTTTTAGTGAATAGTGAACTTGCCCCAAACGGTTTCACTGATTCTGAAACTATCCACCAATTTAAGTTGATTTTGTCAAGCTGAATTTACAGGAGGGAAAACAACATGGATACATAACACACACACAAACACAAATTCATATATTCTTACACACAAATTCATATATTCTTTCTTCCTTATTCACTAACACCCACCCACTGAAATTATTTTGGTCTATGATATTTACAGCTCTGCCAGATACATTACCACATATATTTAGTTTCTGTGCAGGGTGAAATGCAATCTTAATATGATGATAGGTAATATTGCATTTTGCATCTGGAAATATTAATATCACTTATCATTCTAATGACCAACAAAACTGTTAGCAGTGGAATAAAAACCAAGGATGTAGGGTTTAAATGCATAGGCCATTAGAACATGCCTAGATGAAAATATGTACCAATTTCATTTCAGGGTCAATACTTGAACAGCACAGAGTTTAACTGGAAGTATGCAAGTAAAGAAACAAGGGAGAAAAAAGTGAGAAAAAAAAAAAGCAGTAATTATCACTGAACCCTAACATGTTTTTTGTAGCCATGGGGTGCTACGTGGGGCCATTCACACTAATAATTTGGATGCAAGTGGTTCTGGCATACATGAGCTAACATACTCCCCTGACTTTTCACCTGCTTTTGCAAAAGCCATTCAAAATTATGGTTTATGAGTTTGAGAAATGTCTCTCTCCTGAGGCATTCCCTGAGAAGAGTGGGAGATTATAGGGTGAGTTGCAACTCTTTCGTCTCTCTTAATTGAAGATCCAGTCCCAGTACGCTGTAAGATCTACCACCAGCTTGTTACAAACCACTGCGGTGATCACAGGTGCCAGGTGAGAGAGTTTAGAGGCCAACCACCTCTGTAATGGCAATTTTGTACAACCTAAAACCTTTTCAGTTATCTGAAAATCTACACTTTTGGAAAAGCAAACACATCAATACAAAGGAGGGTGCCATAGGGCACCTGACCTGGACAGTGAAAGCTGCTTTCATTTTTATCAACAATTAAGATGGAACAAAATTAACAGAAAAAAATATATAGAAAATTAACATGTAGGCACCCAAGAAAGGTTTTGAGTGGAAGGCATGAAAGGGGAATGGCCTCTGGACTGAATGATTCGCTTTTATTGCAGACGAACATTGCATGAAAGACGGGAGGTTTTTCTTTCCACATTTGGGACATTTAATTGAGGACACAAAAGGAAAATGCAAAATCATCAGTTCCCATAAGGCATGCAACATGAATAAGAATTTATGTGATGTGTTAGATTATCCAGTTACAGTTTCATGGGGCAATTTCTCATAGAAAACAAAATACTGTATTGGATTTGTACAGCAGCTGTACATTCGGCATGTGCTAATCAGTTCTGGCTCAGAACTGGCAATAGTATGTTCTGCTGTCAAAAGAAAACAAAAAGAAAATTCTACACTTCTAGTCTGTTTGGACCCTTAAAACACATATAGGTATGATTCTTAAAGGGACTAAATACTTTGCACACGCATTAGACTGATGAAATTTATGGATAGAAGGCAAATTTGAAAATGAAGGTACCCTGGACTCTGGCTGCCAGCACCCTGGCTTGAAATGGTTATTCCAGTTTCTGAGCAACAGTTTTCTATTGTTTTGCTTTAAACCAGAATGTCATTTTCACAAGATGAGAAAAGTTTGGAATTAGCCCTATGTATTCTATTATTCTCAGCACAGAATTTGGAGTTGAAATTCCCCTGGACAAGAGTAGCAGCACACCTCTTAGACAGCAGTGTTGTTCAGGAAGATGGGGTTGAGGGTCAAATGCTCCGGTGATGCAAGAATGAAAAGAGAGTCTGTGATCCACTGTCTTCTCAGGTGCTTCAAGAGATACCCTACTGGAACACACACCATTTTATAGCATACAGCTTTGTGCCAAAAAAAAGATTAGCTGCCTGTGTCTTCAGGCTGGGACTCAAATGTTAAGTTATTCATGGGACATTAATGCTAAGACTCATTTGTTCTGATTTCACTCAAAATCAGAATTCTCATTAATTCTGCAAGCTTCTTTTGCTAATTAATTTTTACAAAAAAATTCTTCACTTCCTTCACAGAGTTTTATTCTAGCTGCCTGCAATTCTGGTTTATCTTTTTTAAAGAATCATATATAAAATGTCATGTAGAACAACAATTTGTTTCTGGGTTTCATATTTAAAAATAGTCATGCCTATGGGAAGCATTTTGGAACAACTTTTAAAACTTGAAATTCCTTTTGAACCATAACAACAATGGACATTTTTATACATTTCCCTCATCTTTGATTTTGGTCTGGAGATTTGCAGTTTGCAGTCCATGCCCACTCTATTTCTGTCTCACTGTGTAAGAACAGAGCAATTCATTGCTTGGCTCTGAGGGTTTTGTTTTTGTCTTTGAAGTACAAACATGGTGGATGGCAATTAGTTTAGATTGTTAATTTAGTTAATAATAATCTGGAGGCAGGCAGAAGCAGATTAGAGCTACTGGAGACAAAGAAAGGTTTTGAATCCTTCCACTCACTCCAGGAGAAAAGCAAAGGTATGTAACCTTCTTCTCTGTATCTCTCCCTCATACTGAGACTATTTTGGTTGATATTGTTGTCCACTTGGGCCATGGAAAAGTTTATCTCAATGTTTACACAGGTTACAATCACTGGTGTATTAATAATCTCAGTGGTTATTAGCAAGTTCACAAGATATATTCTCTTTTGAGGGTAATCACAGATACCAAGTATCAGGTAAAGTACAGCAAGGATGAGAAAAAGAAATTTTTTTACTTCTTTTTTGACAGATGGCAATTGAAAGGATGTTAGTGACATATTCAAGGTCAGAGAGATAACACTATACATCTTCCATATCCTAATCTAATTCTTTAATTAGAGCCATTCTTTCAATCTTATAAATCACTACATGGCCTTTCTCAGGCTTGAGACATCTCACTCATTTTTTGATTGTTAATCTCTTACATTACCTCTTGGTTTTTCTGCAGATTTTCATGGTCTGTAGCAGATGTTGTCTTCTCCCATTTCTCTGCAACTTGATTTGCTTCTTCTATTTTTTGCTCATAGCTTTTCTGGGAATTTAGCAGTGTCACTTCATAAAACTCTTGAATATCTGTAAAGAGGAACAAGTAAAAGACATTATTTGACATGTTGTTTTTTGGATCCCTGCTGTTTTTCTTTGGCTGATATATACTTACCCATGGTCATCATAATGCTGAACACGTATTACATTTCTAGAAGAATGCACCGATATGCAAATTCGTTTTCTAAAATGTCAATGAGATTCTTGAGGTATATTCTCATTTTAAAGAGGTCTCTACTAATAATTTCAGAGAAGTGAAGGAATAATATTTATAAGAAGAGATTTAAAGAACATGTCACTTGCATACCTGAACAATATAGGTAGAACAGACCCTTAATACAGGGCAAAGAAAGTCACAGACCGTTTTAACCAGTAAACTAGACATTTGCAGATGTAAAATACCCTAAGAGAAGCTTGTGGTCAGACACCCATCGCAGGCACCTGAGCCCCTCCTGGCCCTACCTGCAGGTGCATTTAGAATTTTTTGTTTTAAGGGGAATCCACTACTTGAAGGAAGACTTTGTGGATTCACCACTTCAACCTGCTGTCATTTAGAAGTGGCTGGTTAATGTTTCATTTCAACCAAGAGTAAGCAACGATCCAGGTCTTAATACCCTGTTCAGAAGTTTCTATCGCACTTATTTCCATGGGGTATGAACAGATCTACAAGATCCAGTAGCGAAAACGCTTTCACTGAAACCTGTGCATGTAATGACCTAAAGAGATTTAAAAAAAAGTGTTTCCCTTCCTTGAGGCAGGCAGGCAGGCAGGCAGGCAGGAAGGAAGGAAGGAGGAAGAAAGAGAGAGAGAGAGAAAGAGAGAAAGAAAACCATTTCAGGGAGAAAGATTGCATCTACCTGGATACCCCGTGGGACTTCAAAGAACAGCCTGGTTATAAAAACTACTGTGCTTTCAATAAGTGGCTCTCGCTAATGAGCACTACCTAAGGCATAAAGAATATGGGAAGGCACAACCCTCAACATGTAGGTTAAGGTGTCAGGAAAGGCAAAGAAGGGGCAGAGAAACATTTCTGGCATTGTGAAGAAACTATAGAGAAAAAACAGGTTTATTGTATTTACACAATGTGTTTCATAAAAAATTGGGACTGTGGTTTTTCATATTATGTTTTGTGAAGAAATACTCCGTTTGCATATTACCTTAAATTAGATTGAATCAATAGTAGCCCAAAGATAACCAGGCCATCAGAAAACATTTCTTACTGGAAGCTGTGATAAATCTATACCTGACAATATCAGGAACCCAAACATCCCTGGATGCTTCAGCACGTCTAAAAGTAAAGAGTATTTTCCCCAGAAAAGCTTCTTGGATCAGAGGAGAAAAATCTTCTAACATTAGCCATGGAGCCCACCTGGCAAAGAGGGAAATATCAATGTCGTGTCTGAACTTCATAGGCAGCTGGGAATATTGTCATACCAAGAAGACATCATTTCTAACTGTAATGAATAACCTGCTGTGGAAGTACCTCTGCAATTTCTGTCATATGCTGTCTCATATGGTAGGATGCTGAACTGGGTTGCATGGGGGGCACAGAGGCTCACAGCAGCAGCACTCTGATTTTCTGCATCTTTCAGGGACCAGTCAAAAGTAGACTCATAGAATCACAGAATTGTTTGGGTTGGAAGAGACCTTCAAAGCTCACCCAGTGCCACCCCTGCCATGAGCAGGGACATCTTCACCAGATCAGGTTGCTCAGAGCCCCGTCCAGCCTGGCCTGGGATGTCTGCAGGGATGGGGCATCCACCACCTCTCTGAGAAACCCGGGCCAGGGTTTCACCACCCTCAGTGTAAAAAATTTCTTCCTTGTATCTAACACTCCGCTGGACTGGGTTTGTCCTCACATGAAATCTCTGTCCTGATTTCTAGAAGCCTCTTGCCCCTCTTTAGTAACAACTGAAATTGATCTTTTCTTCTTGGTCCCCTTACAACTTTCTGACTCATTACATACTCTATTTGACAGGTACAATGGGAAAAAATAATCAGAGGCTTTAATTTTAACATTAATAACTGTGATCCATAGGAAGTAGATACTATTTCTATTTCACCAATATGTTTGAAAGAATTTGTACTTCATATTGCTAAGAACATTTAATTCCACCATTAAAATTAGGACCTGCTTTTCAATTTAAAAGCTATAGGATAGTTGCAATAAGGATGGAAGTTTTGCAGTTCTCCTTGAGGGGATTTTTTGTAGTCATTTTGCACACTCGCAGTAAAATTGCAAACAGTTGTAATATACGGTTCGATGCCAGGCCGATTTGTATTGCAACTGCAAGTAAAATATATCAGGCTAATATGTAATTATCACTAGATAAATACTTTGCAGAAATAAACTAGAAATTGCCCTCTGGCAGTGGCATTCAGCTGGCATAGCTGTCATTATCAGAGTATTAATTGGGTTGACAGTAGTCAGTCAAGAACGGCAGAACAGCACTTTCATTCTAACTTTACGAACTGCCTTGCCCTAGTGTTTTCTTTAAAAATAACATGTAAGCCACATTTGCACATGTGTGCACGTGTGCAAAATAAATATTAAAATCTCAGTCTCTTTGTAAAGGTCCTTATCTATTCTGAGGAGGCTGGGGGTTGCTTTCACTGGAGTAACGATCACCGGTGTGCAGAGAAGAGCATTTTGGCGTATTTCTGAAGAAGAAAGTACACTCAGCTGGTTGCTGTGTTATTCTGTAAGCAAAAATTGCCATTTCTATGTAATAAGGGCAGCCAGCAACTTGCAGTCAATCAAAGTTAGCAGCAAATAGGATCTGTAACTCGCTCTGAGTAAAACCTACTCTATCAAGTTATCTCCATTATGGGAGAGGTGCGACCATACTGGGAGGGGAAAATGGCTGAATACTGGTGAGGATGGGAATAGAAGTGTAAAGGAGGTGATGGGATCAAGCAGCTGTAGAACCAGGCTTGCAGCCAAGGTCATAAAAAGTAGGTGTGAGAGCATGGTAATGATGATATAAATGACCAAAATACAGTCTGTCCCCGAATGGAGGCTTACAAGATGATAATTCAACAAAGAGACTAAAATCTTACACAAATGAAATCTGTACAGAGTATTTCTTGGCACTATATTCCCTCCCTTTTCAGATTTCATTAAGTAATGGCAATATTACTATTGATGAACGCCATGAGCACAAAACACTCTCCAGATGAACTGTTCGGATCTCTGTATCACTCCAAACATTTTGTTAAGCAATGAATTCATGTTTGCTTAAAATGTCTGTAAATCTCACCGGATTTTCAGTCCAACTGAATTTGTTCATTTACTTCTTAAGAGATTACTTACTTTATTTAATAAACTCCACTTGCTCTTCGCTTAGCCTAGCCCAAATGTTTTGTCAGTTTTGCTGTATAAAGATAAATTGCACACAAGAAATTATATATATTCCAATACAAAGTAATTCCAAAGATACCACGATATATTATATTTTGGATAATTCCATCACTGGGGAAGTGGGAAAACAATTTTTCTCTACATCACCATGGCAGAGACCACATCAGTATCACTTTACAAATGCCCATGGACAAGTATACCATAAATCACTGTGTCTGTGCAGGCAAATTGCAAAGACCCCGTTCCCCTGTCTTACAGACCAATGCAAGAGTGAGCAGGGTTTAACCTTTATAGATATGCCAGAGAATACTTTCTCTTACTAAAGCTGAAACCATTCGCAGTGTGAAGTGTTTTCTTTACTACTCTTTAAGAAATATATATTAATTATTTAGGCTCAAATTCGTGTTGTGCTCACTCTTACCTTTTTTTTTTTAAAGAAAATTTAAGCAAAAGTTAATTGGAGAAAGAATAAGAACTGGAAAGGACATAATGTCATATTCACATAGAAGAGCAACCTTTCAGACAACAGCTGCATAGAAAGAAAAACATATGATCAGACAAAGTTAAGCAGGCTGCCTAAACTCTGACATTTTCTGACTTTTGAGTGATTGGTGCTGCAGCCCTGTGGCCACTATTCCAGTGGAGATTTTTTTCCAATTTATATGCATCACAATATCTATTCGTTATAGGAGCACCTTACAACTCCCATGGCAAAGGGGTTAAATAATACGAAAAGGCAAAAATGTTGAATAGCCTAAACTACTTTCTGTCTTCTGTGACCATGGGCTTTCACCAGCATTCTAATGAGGAAAAATAAGATAAAGCAATACAATTCCTCATTCATCTGTAAGCACTTCAGCACCAGAAAGATAGAAGTAAATTGAAGGGAATTCAGACAAAGACAGATGATTAAAGGTCTGAGTGACCTAACTTTTGAGCAAAGATTAAAGGAAGAGAATAATAATAACATACACTTTCATACTTCCTTTCATTTCAAAGCAAAACAAACATTAAGAACCATATAGCGTTGGCTGAGAAAATTGCACAAGGCCTCAAAAAGAAGCAAACCAGCAGGGTTGAACTGCAGAGGCCCACAAACCAGCACAGCCTTTGTGATCCATAACACACTCACAAGTGGCTTCAGAATCACCAGCGGATTCAGGACAACTTTATTCCATTTTAAAAAGTCCTCTTTGCAGGGAAGGGTAGATGCAGCTGCACAAGCAAATCTGGAAAAATTCCCTGGTGTGCTAGGAATGAGGCAGGAGCCACTTCCTCCTGAATGCTTTCTCCTTTATTCAGGATACTTGCTAGTGTGATGTAAAGTCAGAAAGGAAAGGTAGTCCAAATTTACTCCTATTTATGCATCTTGGTGCCTTCTCTACTACTGACCCATCTTCAGCTGTGTAAATCAGCGTAATCTGGCTGGTAGCCCCAAGGCTGGATGAAGTATATGAGATAGCTTTGGCATCTGTATGATTTTCACCTACACAGAGAAACACTGACAAGTACCGAAAGCATCTCAGTACTTTTATGCCCATTCAGAAATTTAGTCATCAACGCACATGCATGCCAGTGCACCAAGCAGTTGGGATTACTCCAATACATCTTGTTAACACCAGCTGACCTGTAACTGAACGTTGAACATACCTAATTGATGCAAAGGTTTAGGAAATGAGAATATCAAAAGACGGATTTTCCAAGGTAAAATGACGCAAAATGATACCCCAGAAGGCTGTGTTGCCATTCAGCAAGACCTGGACAGGCCAGACATGGAGGCAGAGAGGAACTTAATGAAGTTCAACAAGGGCAAGTGTAGGGTCCTGCACCTGGGGAGGAACAACCTCAGGCACCAGTACAGGGGTTGACCTGCTGGGAAGCAGCGTTGCAGAGAAGGACCTGGGAGTCCCAGTGGACAACTTAACCATGAGGCAGCAATGTGCCCATGTGGCCAAGAAGGCAACGGTATCCTAGGGTACATCAAGAAGAGTGTGACCAGCAGGTCAAGGGAGGTTGTTCCTCCTCCTCTACTCTGCCCTGGTGAGGCTGCATCTGCAGTACTGGGTCCAGTTTGGGGCTCCTCAGTTTAAAAAGGACAATGAATTACTGAAGGGAGTCCAGCAGAGGGCTACAAAGATGATGAGGGGTCTGGAGCATCTTTCTTACAAAGAGAGACTAAGACTGGGCCTGTTCAGCCTGGAGAAGAGAAGCTGAGAGGGGATCTCATCAATGTTTATAAATATCTCAAGGGTGGGTGTCAAGAGGATGGACCAGACTTTTCAGTGGTGCCCAATGACAGGACAAGGAGAAACAGGCACAGACTGCGACACAAAAGGTTCTATTTGAATATGAGGTGAACCTACTTTGAGGTGCCAGAGCCCGGACCAGGCTGCCCAGAGAGGTTGTGGAGTCTCCTTCTCTGCAGACATTCAAACCCACCTGGACACCTTCCTGTGTGATCTGCTCTGCTGAACCTGCTTTAGCAGCTGGGTTGGACTGGATGATCTCCAGAGGTCCCTTCCAACCCCAACCATCCTGTGATTCTGTGAAAACGTAGAGAGGCTCAACTTGAGCTGGTACAGGTTTACAATGCTGCAATGCAGCAAGGACAGATTTGCAGCACGCCAAACTCGGGATTCCGAAGACTGAGGCATAAAGAAAAACAGAGCAGGAGCAGAGAGAAAAATCTCTTGTACCTCTTTTGCATTTAAAAAAATAAGGGGAGGAAGACAAAAGCCTGTATTCCAGTAACAAATGGGCCGACGCCAGGCTGATACCATGTATATTTTATAGAACACAAACAATTAGGCTTAAAAGGATAATCTTGTACATCGCTTAGCCTGAAGTTGTACTGCATGTGTCAGCAAATGCTGCCTCCCTGGTGACTTGACAGCACGTGTGACCACTTGTAACAGAGCAGCGCGAACTATTCCATGCACCAACCCTTATCCAAAGTCCACCTACCCACCACAGCGTGTTTTGACCTCCAGGAAGAGTACGCTGTGCTGACGGCTGTTCCAAAAGCTGTTACTGTCGTCTGTGCTTCGCAATGAGAGGATTTCCTTGTGACCTACATCTTGCTACCACCCCTTTCCACTCTATGCAGATGATGTCTTGAGACAATTTAGAAGCGGCAGCAATATTCTGGTAACTGCAGTAATCGGTTGTTGCTTCTGCAGACAGCTGTACATTTTTGCAATTAACTGTAATGTCATTGACAATGTAGAAACCCATTACCCAAGAAACAGGTTCTCTGTGCATCACATTTCTGTAGACTCAAACTGGGAATTGGAGTTAATATTCTGTAGGATAAAAAGGAAAGTGTTTGTTGTTTTTTTTTTCCCTCCTCCTTCTAGAGGTCCTTAGCCATGGGATTCATTTTTCCTATGCTGTGCCAGTGCCCTGACTTGCTTTGCGGTATAACTCCCATCTGCTTTTCCAGGGCATTCAGGGACAAGGTGGAATGGGGGTCTAAGGCAAGAGGCAAACACAAGCTGTTTCCTTCCTGGGAAATTTGGGACAGTCTTTTTGTCTCTGTGTAGGATAGTGTGTGATATGTACCTTGTAATGTTGTGTAACCCAGCACAAATGGCTACAGTCTGGCAGAACACTGAGAATCAAAATAAAGTCAATTGTTACAGGCTCTTGCTGCAAGTAATTTTTTTTCTTTTTTTTTTTAACTGAGGGAACATTACAGCGTACGTCTAAATGGCATCGTTTATATCCTGGGGAGCAGATTATGCTGGGTCAGCTTCAGCCATCTGCTTTGAATTAATAGGTAGGAGTAAGGAGGCTTTGTGCAGGATGTTGTTCAAGAAGGAAAACTGATTGGGGCAGTGGAAGGAGCAGGGAAATGATCAGGGATCGTACCAGCCTGCCAGTAAAGGGCTTTAAAGGCCCTGCCTGTGGGAGCAGTCCAAAGAGAGGTTAAATAACATCACCAAATGCAACGGTGTTTTCTGGTTTGGTTTGGTTTGGTTTTTTTCCGAAGTAAAATATTTCCATATTGGGTAAAATAGGCATTATAAGAGAGAGAAAATAAAAAGTAGGAGAAGAAAAAAAAAACTTAACTTGAAATTGGGTGAGTTTTCAACTAAAGCAGGGCCGTGACACAGACCCTGCATGAGAAATGGCAGATCTCCAGATATCAAGCTGGTCCATAGCTTTATGGTCATGGTGAGCTCCAACCTGCCCCCATTAGCACTCCTCAGTGCAGCAGCAGCCAAAAATGCCCTTTCCATTTCGTCTGTACCTCTCATCGCCCACGACTCCACACATATTTGCCTTGGGTCTGCACTAACAAAGGTGTTGTGAGGTTCAAAAACAAAGGAAAAACTCAAGGCTTATTTTTTTGCGGTCGGGAGGGGTAAGACCAAGATACGTCGAGTCAAAATGAAATTTCGGAGCCCTGTGGCAAGGTTTTCAAACATAAGCTTTTGGTGCATGAGAAACAGAGGTGCCAACCCACCAGCAAGAGTTATCTCAGAAGAAGAAAACAGGTTGTCTGTTCCATGCAGGCAGTGAAACAGTGCAGTGCCAGCCCGGGAAGCAGTCTTCTGCCAAATGCCTGCCATTGATAGATGTTCCTAAATCTATTAAAAGCATCATACTCCAGTAGAACATGTACCAAAGTAGGCAGCAAGAAATACGGCTTCTCTTATTAACTTGTCTTGATTCTTGAGCTCAGGCAAATCGCTTCTATTTGGCATAGGTAACATTTTGAGGTCCCTTCCGACCTGAATTATCCAATGACCCTGTGATCCTTTGTGCAAACCAGGTTGTAAACTCTTTGGGGTGGGAACTGTTACGAAGCAGGTACATACCTGAGCAAAATTATCTATTTTTATCAAAAAAGCTCTGATGCACTCTACATGCTGTAACAGACAACTAAACAGTTAGCGATTAATGACCTTTGCAAAAACTACTTAGATGCATGGAAAAAAATACAGTTTTTGAGTACTTTTGGATGTGCTGTACAATAGTATCATGATTGGTTTTTGTAATATACCCAAAATACAATCAGAGCTCTCTCAGTCTTCTCAGCTAGGAATATCTGCCTCAAAGGCAGCTGTCCAAAATCCAGAGAGAATAAAATATTCAACACAGATCGCTGTGCACAAAGACAAAATAACTGCTGCAGCCCTTTCTATGTGAGTGATGTTGATGTCAACAAGTGAAAACTTAAAAGCAATAAGGCAGACAGTAAAGCCAGTGTTTAAGCCCATTCAGTGAGGATACCGAATGTATTACTACCATTTTGCCTATACATTCTAGCCTCTTATTCATAAATAAGCATCACAGTCTGGATTTGAGCATTCACCCCTGACAATATGTTATGGTATGGTTGCTAATTGTGTTTCCAGTGGGACAAGAAAAGAAACTGTGAGACAGGTTCAATAACGCACAGAAACACAGTTGAAAGTGGGCACAGTAGAGTAAATCAGTAAATGCCGCACTCAGTTCTGCTCATTCTGTTTCTGAAGGTTTAGCTGCAGAAGAGCAGAGCAGCAAACCCCAAATCCTGTGGCGAGGTTTCATTTTAAACACACCAGCCAAGGCCTGCAGATCAATGCCCAGTCTGCAAGAACCAGAGCAGGATCATGAGCACACGCTGCCTGTTTTTCACCTCCGGACTACCAGGCACATAATTGAACCTGTTCCAGGATTATTTTTTTTTTCTGACAGAAAACCATGTAAACAGAAAGTGCTGTTAATTTTAATAAGCGTTCAAAAGTGACAGCTAAGGGAGCACTAAGAGGCCAAGGCAAGGTTTCCTGTGCTCCAGAACTGCCCTTTCATAAAATGACAGTTTCCTTCGAAAAATCATGGTTTGCATCAAGTTCTTTTCCTACAAGCTTAAATACAAACCCGCATGTTTTTTCAGTGCTGTGTATTGCTCTGCATGTAGCAGTCAGAGACTGTGAAAGTTATTTACCGACAACAATATCGTATACCTTCGGGAAGAGGCTTTATTCATTGTGTGGAGAGCTGGATGCAAAGCCATTGCTGGGGAGATTTTCCCTTGTTTCTGTGCAGCAGTTAACAGTTATTACTGTGCATTTCTGATCCTGTCAAAAGATCATGCAGCCCCACTGTGGGTCACAGAAGTTATGAACAGACTTTCATTTGAATGGTTCCAACATGCACTTAAACTGTAACAGACAGAATACCGGCAAAACGTTCAGTTGTATAATTTGTTTGTTGTGTGATTTTGTTTGTTGCTCAAGTGCTTGAGATATGATTTCTTTAAATAGGGGTAATTAGGAAAATTTGTCAAAATTTGACTGTAAAACATTATATCAAAACTGCAGGTATATTTTCATCTCTGAGCCAGGAGTAATAGGGGGAAAAAATAGATCATATATTTCCTTTCTTTTTTTATTTTTTTTTTTTTTAATCTTGGAAAGGAACCAGTCCCAAAGCCAATTTCCCACAGAACGTAAAGGGGAAATACTATATACCAGACCAGAACCAGAAAAGGATGCATCATTCTATAATCCTTTCTAAGGCAGATTAGTTTTATATAGGCTTTTCCACTGCAGCTGGGCATAAATAGGTTGGGAGTAGGTAGAGTAAATGGAAGATGTAGCGCTTAGAGCACTTATCTTGGGAGCTGCAGGCTTTGGGGCAGCTGCAGATACTCAGCAGCCCAGCCAGGGGCCTTCCCATCAGATACCCAGCAGCACCCACTTTGCTGAAACTCTAAAAACCAGAAAAATCTGCCTCTCCATAGAACCGTAGAACAGTTTGGGTTGGAAAGGACCTTCAAAGCTCATCCAGTGCCACCCCTGCCACGAGCAGGGACATCTTCACCAGCTCAGGTTGCTCAGAGCCCCGTCCAGCCTGGCCTGGGATGTCTCCAGGGATGGGGCATCCACCACCTCTCTGGGCAACCTGGACCAGGCTTTCACAACCCTCATTATAAAACATTTCTTCCTCATCTCTAGCCATCTTGCTCCTTCAGGTGTTTTGCTCCGATGCATGAGACAGCACAAGCAGCCAGTGCTGTGCAGAGGGCAAAGGGGTCAAGTTTCTGGCATTTGACCAGAACTGCATCCCCGAGGTGCCAGCCCAGGTCGATAGCACTGGCCAGTGGCTTCACGCACCACGTGTGCCAGCAGTGCCTCCAGCGAGAGCTGAAGAAGCCTTTGGGCAAGCACAGAAATCCTGGGGAGAGTTAGGAACAGAGTGATTAAGTGACCTCAGGATTAAGCATAGCTGTTCACTGGTTGAACTCACTGACTCTAATCCCTCCTCTGCATTCCCTAGAGTATTAATATTCTCTTGTGAAAGCTATTAGTTTTTAAAAAGAGCTAAAGCATCATCTTCCGAGCAGGAAAAGAGAAGGGGAGCACAGAGTATATGTATATATACATACATATATATATGTCTCTTCCAATCAAACATGGCCATTGCCAGAAAAAAAGAGGTTTGTCCTGGCAGGAGAGCATTCAGGCACACAGCAATGCAGTACCAGCGCCTCCCTCTCTGTATCACGGAGAAAGACCATCACAGATCCAATGCAGGAAGAAGGTACCAATAGCTTGGCAGGAACCTGAGATGTTCTTTCATATCAAATTATTTAAAACAAGACTGGTGTTGCAAAGGCCGTCAAAAGTGCATGGTGAGGACATCCCTCCAGCTTACCTGACAGCAAGCCCTAGATGTCATCCAAGGAGAAGAAGGCCAGGAAGGGAGTGGCTTGTCTAATGCACATAATTCACCACTTATATTTCAAGGATCTGACCTTTTGAAAAGCACTTGCCTATTTTATTTTCCAACAGTTGCAGTCTCATGGCAAATTATAACTTTGCTGTTATAGCACAGCCTGATAACCAGCTCAGCACAGGATGTCTGCATCAGCCTCTTATCACTGTGAATTTCTGACTTCCTATTTACCATGGATTGTTAATATCATTCCTCCTTTCCCCAAACTAATTTGCAATCCCATACCATGCAGAACTTGTCATCACAAAGCCAATATTTGCACAGGGCTTGTACTTCAGGGTGTATTACATCTTTTCCAACTGCTTCCAAAGGACAGACACTTATACAATGCTGTCTGCACTGGGAATAATCTGGATACATAGTATGTCATGATGAAGTGATGCGACCTCCAAGCACAAGAAATGTCACATGCTGATCTCATGCATTTCCCAGCATTTTCCCTCTTTCACCCCACTGAGTTTGTCACTGTGTGAGAATCTCAGAATCTTCCTTTACCTTAAGGAAATGCTGATGAGCCATACCTGAAAAAAACAGTAATGGTAAAATGGTTTATTCTTGTGTAGGGCTTCAGGGCATGGTCCATCAGGAACCACAAGAGTTAGAAATGCAAACCAAACACAGTTTCCCAAGGCAATGCAAGAGCGTTTTTAGAAAAACCCCTATGGCAATCTATGGAAGGAACTAGAAATAATTTCTTCCTGGTCTTTTTCTTCACCCTACAAAGAAACACCTTCATACCCAACCGCTCTCGAACGTCACTTTAAATACAAAGCTAAGATAAAGCATTTAAAAACATTCTTTCATGTACTAGAGTGACTCTTTGCCTCCATTAACCTCTTCACTTCAAGGTCTCACCTAGGAACACCTTTCCCTCTGCATCCCTCTTACCCTTTCACTGCAAACACCTCACAGTCTCATCTTAGTGGAACAGTTCATATCTGCTCAGCCCAAGTCTCTGCTTTTTAGCAGAGCATCATCTTCAGAGTCCAGTGGCAGGCTACAATGGTCATGAGGGGTCTGGAGCATCTTTCTTATGAGGAAAGACTGAGAACTGGGTCTGTTCGGCCTGGAGAAGAGAAGGCTGAGAGGGGATCTTATTTATGCTTATAAATATCTGAAGGGTGGATGTCAAGAGGATGGGAGCAGATTCCTTTCAGTGGCGCACAGCAATAGGATGAGGGGCAATGGGCACACACTGAAGCACAGGAGGTTCCATCTGAATATGAGGAGAAACTTCTTTCCTTTGAGGTGCCAGAGCCCTGGAACAGGCTGCCCAGAGAGGTTTTGGAGTCTCCTTCTCTGGAGACATTCAAACCCACCTGGACAAATTCCTGTGAGATCTTCACTAGGTGACCCTGCTTTAGCAGATGAGTTGGACTGGATGATCTCCAGAGGTCCCTTCCAACCCCAAACCTTCTGTGATTCTGTGGTTCTGCACTCAATAACCAACTGTATTCTGATACCAAAGCACACAACCCCAGTCTCTCTAGTGCATGGTATCGTACACCCATCAGATAACGTGAGAGGCACCAAGCCACAACTCAGTCCTCGTTTTTGTTGAGGTGCTTTGCAGAGTCAAACATACGCAACCACGGGGCTGCAGGCTCCATCTTCATCTCCCACCCACACTCCTGGTGCAGCTGGTTGCTTGCCCGTAAGCCAGGCTAAGGAATAAGGAGAAGAAATAAGAAGGAATAAGGCACCAAATTATTTCAAACCAACCTGTCCCTTTGATATGTTCCTAAGCTGCAGAAAAAAGCAAGAACACGTGTAGAAAACTGGGTTAACTATATTCCAAGTCTCACCACTTCAGCCGCCTCTTTCTTCCCCTTCATTTTACTAGTGGGAAGTGTAATGTAAGTGGTAAAAACAGGGAAATGAGAACTTCAGGCTGCAGATTCTATTTGCAGTTTTTCCACTGACTTGTTGTGTGACCTCAGGCAAATCAATCTCTCTGCACTTCAGCTTAACCTTCTGTAAAATTGACATATGAATGCTTTGACTTACCCATAGGCTCACAGTAGGGTGTTATACAGCTTAATTAATTAATGTTTGTTAAACACTTTGAATGAATGGTTCTATACAAGTTTAAATTATATGCGGGTTGTACTTTTATAAACTCTGGCTTATAACCCTTGAACATATTTGCCACAATGTCTAGTGCAACCCTTAAGATTGCTACTGTGGTGTAACAAACGGTATTTCAAATGAACCCTTTCACTGGAGTGACTGTGACTTTAGTTGTCTACACTTAACATTTACAGTCGCTGCACTAATTGGTCTAACCTTGTATTGCAGGTTTCCATGAACATCAAAAGACTTCATTGGTCGTGCTTGAATTTGTTTCACTTTATGCTCTCATGGGTTTAGTAACAGCTAAGAGACTTCATGTAAATTCATTGACATTTGCTGGTCTCCATCAGAAGAAGAAAATCTTGTACCCCTTACACAAGTCCTTGCAGGTCTAGAATTCTTTTCTGCTCTCATTATCTCCATTCTCATGTAACTGATTGGTTTATGGACTCAATACCAGTTCTTTTTAACTTCATTCATTTAGGTTTTCACTCAGTATGTACTTATGTATTTATTCATGAATCACAGAACCATAGAATGGTTTGGATTGGAAGGGACCTTTAATGATCACCTAGTCTACCCCCCTACTGTGGGGAGAGAAAAAATAATTTTACAAATTTTTTTCACTGACTCTTCCAGGGAAGAAATCCTATTATGTATCCTGAAGAGGGCCTCTCACCCCCTAAGACTTATGCCATCAGGATAGCAGAAAGAAATGTTTTACAAAAAATTATGTTCCCAAATTCACTATTTTTTTGTACCAAGTTTGATCTTTAGCATGAGGTGACTCATGTTATGAGCATAGTACTGTGCTTATTAACAAAATATAATTTTTAAAAAGAAATCATTTGTAAAGTTTTACTACAGCATATTTGAAAATATCTGACAGCAAAACCCGAGGAAGCAGAAACCGATATGCTAATTAAAAGCCATTATATAAATGCTAATGAAGAAAGTGACCCACAGCCCATGAATTAGCATGTTGTGCCTCAGTGTCTTATCACAGAAAGCAAAGAAAAATATGAGGACAGCTCCATATAATGGCGAGCTGCTGAGAGAGGAAGATCCCGTCTTAACTTAAGGCATGGCAGGAGCTCAGAGCAGCCATCTTAGACACAGAAATGCTACAGCAAGCTGGTTTCAGAGCGGCCAGACAAGGCTAATGTTGTCAACCTCCTAACATTAAAATAGCTGAAAAGTTAAATACAGGGATTTCTATTAATCTTTTCCATGAATCAAGATGTGCTCTGGAGAGAAAGTACGTTTGCCACATCTGCTGCAAAGCCTTGGCTGGATATCATGGCTGCTGACAGCTGGAGCAGCAGAGATGGGTTTGCATTTGTATGTGCTAAAACCCTCTGCGAGAAGCCACAGCAACACAGAGCAACTCAGGGCTTGCAGAGTGGCGGGAACTTACCATAGATTCCCAGGGGCAACGCCGCATTGTGCACATGGACCCAGGCTCCATTCAAGCTTTGTAAACACCTCCTGACTGTATCCCGTCTCAGGGATGGATTCAGTTTAAGACCCAGTAACCTAAGCACAGCTCTCTGGGTGTCTCTATGTGAGCCAAGTGCCGGAGCTCCTGTAGGTCTTGTCAGTGCTAAACATCTGCTGCTATTTGCGATCCCCACGGGGTTGGCAGACATGGCAGAGGACTTAGCAGAGATCGTGGCCTTTCTGGAGATGCGAATGAAGGTTGGACAGGCATCTATGATGACACAAGGCTCTTTGACTTACATGGAGCGTAAAGGGTGAACCAGCTGTTTACTGGGGCCCTGACACTTCACTTGCTTTGCCAGCATTGTTGACTCAACCTCTTTCCATGGCAACAGGAGCTGAGACAGTGCAGGTGTCAACACCTAAAGGCAAGTGTCCTAACCTGCAACTGCATCTCGATCTAAGCATCCTTCATGTGAGAAGGCAACACTGAAAACCTGGGCAGATTCCGGAGATTCTGATGGCACTTCTTTCCTTGAAGTCAGAACTTGTTCTTGGGCAAAGGTCTGGTCATTGTATTTGCATTATTTTTCATACTTTTACTGGTTTGCTTCCTCTCTTAGCAGATAAAGATCTAGGACCAATTTCAGCGTGGTAGGTCTTCTCTTTCCATAGTTGTCCAATAATACATGATTACCTTTTAAAGATTTCATGTTGTTAATGAACTTTCTGAAAAACATCAATACCTCAGTAAAGACGGTTGAACAAAATTAATTTTGCAAGTTTTATTACAAAATGATTTTTGCAGACAATTTCTTGATGAATGATCTGGAGTCAAAGTTGGAGCCTGAGGATGGTGCAGAAAGTACATGTGCACCTACAGAAGTCTGTTGCTAATTATTTTTGCTGTTAAAACAATCTTAAACCATGGCTTGGAACCTGAAGAGCACTCATAAAACCTGGAAAACAGTGTTTTCTTTCAGCATTGTCTCTAGCACAATGCAAATATTGATACAAAAAATACCTTTTGTCCATAAAAAAACAAATCAGTCATAAAGCAGACAGATATCAGAGAAACAGAGTCTTAACAATGATTCTGCTACTAACTCACTGTGTTGCCCTGGGTAATTCACTCAGTGTGTTATAAGCACTTACTTAGTGCACGTTTAGGTTGTGAAGATCAATTTGTTAGCATTTCTATCACGCTTTGATGAAATCAAACATGATAGGATAAGTTGTCTTATTATATTCCTTTTGCTAAGCTTCCTGTAAGAAAAAGCCAGGCATTGTTCTAACAAGGTAATGATATTCTATCAGTTCTTGGAACGATAAATCACGTCAGAAAGCACAATTCAATTCATTATTTAAAATCATGTCAGGAAGTGAACTTCATTTCTTTAAATTAAGAGGAAAGATTTCCTATTATATCTTGAATGTAAGAAGATAATTAATAAATATTAATTACATTAAATAAATTATTGAAAAGTTCTCTGAAGGCAGACAAACATAATGAGGACTTGCAAACCTGTCTCTGGATAGCAGCTTCAAATTCACTGTGGGTAGGTTACAAATTTTGAAAGTAACACCAGATTTTTGCCTCTTTTGTTGACACTGGCAGAGGTACATCTTCTTTCTATACCTACAACACCAAAAATTTCCCAGAAACATAGAGAGAGGGTGGGGAAGGAGGTATAAAATACGCAGAAAAGCCTATGGAGAAGCATAAAAATACTCCCTGCTGCTGAGAGAGTCCTAGCTCCATGCACAGTCAAGTTCAATGTTTGGTGGTCAACAGCAGTGCTGAGTGCCCTTCATGTCTTGAAAGACTATTCAGAGGGGTGGAGGACAAAATTACTGTCCTTGACTGCTGTACTAACAAGACTTCGGCACTTTCGCCTCTTTCTGAAACCGTCTGTAGCCTCAGAGTCAAGAGCTTCTCCCCAGTGACGTGAATTCATGCCTGAACCTGCTTAAGCTTTAACTTTTATTGCACCTTCTCTTGCCTGGGTGAGTGCTCTCACTTACTGTCTCGACAGAAGAAAGAGTAAATGCACCATCATCAACTGGCAATGAAAGAGGCTATTACGCTATGGACTCTTACTCTTGCAGGTTGTGTTAGGCAAGCTCAACCTCTTCACATGTCCGTGCACTTTTTAAGATCTTACTGGGCTAATGTGTGAGCCCTGCCAAGGTCGAGGCAGCTCTTTGCACAATGAACTCTGCAAAAAACCCAGCATAGACAATTAAGCCCTCTTTGTGCTGAATTGTCTCAAAAAGGCAATGTCACACAGGTATGCTATGCAGACAAATGCATGGGATATAATGAGGGCAAGCTCTAGTAATGGGACCTAGTTTGGATTTTATTCAGCTGTTTATGATGTGGTGGCTTGTGCTTCTAACTTGAAAGTTAAAGTCTATCATAAGTAACAAAAATGAGGCTTCTCATGTGAAACCAGCCTTTAAAGGTGAGTTAGGCTACAAGAGTGCAAATGTGGTGTTGCCAAGAGATCTGCAGGTACCAATCCACACTGCAATGGTAAAGGCCGAGCGATCATAAAAATGAGGAGGGGAGGAAAGGAGATTGAGGTTATTCCTATTACTACCCACCCACGCACAGAAAAACCTCTCGTCAGTGTTGTGAGAGGCTGATTTCTCCCTGTGAGATTGTCAAACTGCAGGATAATGATTCAGGCAGCAAATAGTCCATAGACACATTTACAAACCCAGGACAGAATAAGTTAGACAACTGGAGAAAACTTAGTGCTTTAACAAGGGATCCAACAGCGTCTTTAGCTGCAAACAACAAAGCTGAAAGATGGCATTATGCCTGTATATTTAATTTACTTATAATTTCTCGTACTGTTCTGCATTGCAAACACAGTAGCTGCACAGTGGTGGGAAAGAACATGCCAGGTGGTTATGGGCTCAGAATTACCATTTTGTATATATTATCTACTTTCAAATGCAACGTTAATTAAGGTTCAGACGCGGAAACTGACAAATAGTGGTCTGCAAGTGTACAAGTTCTTCCGAGTAATGAGAATTTCTTTCACAAAGCAAAAGTGCTACAGCGTCGTGTTCAATGTGGAAATTTGGGTCTCCATTCAACGAAGGCATGCAGAGTGCTCCACAGTTAATTGAGAAGATGTAATTAAAGTACCCACAAGCCGCCAGCATGTGGGGACACCTAATGGACGTTACGGAAAGCAGCGCATTATGTTGGACTACTATTCTCAGCGGTTTGTTTCCCAAAAAAAAGCCGCAGCTGAAAACCGATGCTGGTAAACCAGATGCCATGTGACATAATCCCAGTCATTAAGTCATAGGAACAAGCTCGACTGATCAATCAGCAAAACTCACATGGCTGCTCAGCGGCCTTGACTGACGTGACATGAAAGCAAAGCAGCTGCTAAGCAAGTTTCCGAGCCTGACGACTGTGCGTACAAAATCTGTCAGAAAACCCCACAAATCCTGGTATGAACCAGGGGAGATGTACAGAGAGGCTGAAGGAGCTGCCAGCTCCATTTGCTTGCCCACAAGGAGCAGATCCCATTCTGCTGCCCCACGGATGTTCATCAGAAGGTACAAACCTCTGGGCAAGAGCTCGGTTGACATATCTGCAGGCTGTGATCATTCCATCTACACCGGCTGTCCCTGCCTGCGTGGGCCAGAGCCCTGAGGTATTTTGACAGAGAGGCCAAACTGGAGAGATTGCGCTATCATATTGTTTTATGGAGACCCCACCTGGAGTCCTGCGTCCAGCTCTGGAGCCCTCAGTGCAGGAAAGACATGGACCTGTTGGAGAGGGGCAGAGGAGCCACAGAAATGATCAGAGGCTGGAACAGCTCTGCTGGGAGGACAGGCTGAGAGAGCTGGGGTGTTCAGCCTGGAGAAGAGAAGGCTCCGGGGGGACCTTATTGTGGCCTTTTCATAATTAAAAGGGGGCTGTAAGAAGGTTGGGACAGACTTTTTAGCAGGACCTATTTCAATAGGACGAGGGGTGATGGTTTTAAACTAAAGAAGGGGAGATTCAGGTTAGACATGAAAAAGAAATATTTTACGCTGAGGGTGGTGAAACCCTGTCCCAGGTTGCCCAGAGAGGTGGTGGATGCCCCATCCCTGCAGACATCCCAGGCCAGGCTGGACGGGGCTCTGAGCAACCTGATCTGGTGAAGATGTCCCTGCTCATGGCAGGGGTGGCACTGGGTGAGCTTTGAAGGTCTCTTCCAACCCAAACTGTTCTATGATTCTGTAATTACAGCCAGGAATGGGACTTTTCTATGCTGGTAAGGAACCACTTCAGTCCCCTACAAATATTTGCAGGGTTATATTGCTGGTGAACCAGTCAAGGGCAGCGAGAGAACACAGAGCAGCCTGCCCACAGACACCACCAAGCTCAGGCTGCTGAATGATTAATGAAGTGACGGATTTATCCTGCTAAGAGAAGGGAATAGCTTGCGGTCCTTAATGGCGAGAAATTTAAAACTGATAAAAGGAGGGGGGTGGGGTTTGGTTTAAGCAAATCATAACACCAAATCGGCCCCTCACTTCCACAGTATATTTGTGAACTACACCACAGGAGACAGACATAATAAATAACATGAATAACAGAAACTTTCTCATTTGATTAGCATGATAATATCTTAGAGATCAGTTATAAGATATATCTGTTCACGTGAGCAATATCATCAGCCTGAACTCATTTTTACGAGACAAAATCTTTAAGAAGCAAACTACCCTATGACATAAATTTAGACATAAACATGGAGATTATGGGAGCTCTTTCAAACTATATTCAGTATTCATGCAAAGGGCTTGTGATGTTTAAACTTATAAAAATAGATAAATAAATCTTGTTTTGTTCTTTGATCAGAATTTTGTTTCACTCTGCGGAAACCCATCGTGTTGGGGATCTATATTGATTAGACAGTCGCGTTTGGGTAAAACCACAGAGAATCTTCATATTATGCCCTTAGGCTAATGCACACAGAACTGCATTTGTATGCATAAGGGATATAGCTCACCCTGCCACTTGTGAAAGGGCTGTGAAGCTGTTCTACTTAGATTAAAAATAAAAGTAAATAGTCTTCTTATTTCTATATATATTCAGCACGGAAGAACTCATCTACAGAGAAGCCAGAGTGAAAAAATTACGCATTCACAATGGTTTGAAGAAAATGGGACAGGACGCGGCTGTTACAGAGTATGGGAACGGTAATTAACACTAGACTCTGCTTTTCCAAACTGAACTTGAAGTATCACTACAGTGATATGCTACAGCAGCAGCCACGTAAAACCAAGAACCTTTGGAATGGAGCTAAGACAGAAATAAACGAAGCACCAACAAAACTGAGGGGATGAGTGGTCACTTCTCTTCCCTTGGTGTTCATACGGCAGATCTGCGTTTATTTCGTGGGCGCCTTGATCCTGCATAGAACAGGCAAAGAACTTGGTCCTTTAATGGCCTGTCCAGGATGGTGGAAAAGTGTTTATTAAAAAAAAAAAAAATAAAGAACCATGCCATAACATTTCATTTTCTTCCTTAGTCATCATTTAAGACTCAATTCAAGATCTCCGAAAGTCCCCATGTTATCATGCCTTTAATATTTCAGATCATGTTCATTGAAAATAAACTTCTTCTAGAATAAGGTGATCTAAAACACAAGCTGTCAAAATCTTTGTTAAATATAAACTGACAGCACTGGAAACATGCTCAGCTGAATAATAGCAAAGTTTATGTACGAGATATTATTAACAGTTCATGATCTTTTATATACACTGTTCATTTATTAGAACCTATGGCCTGAAAGTTGCCATCAGCTCATGTTTAAAAAGAGATTTTTCTTTAGGAGCTTTTTCTAAATGCCCTGTCAGTGACTGTCCATAATTCAAATAGCACTCTGCCATGTAATGGAAGTATTCAACAAGATGACTCAACATCAAAAGATATTGTTTTGTTAAGAAATACCTATAAAAAGCTCTAATTCTTCCAAAAATCACATTAGGCTTTTTGGGAAACAAAAGAGGCAAATCTTTTTTGCTTTTTTACAAACACACTTTCTAATTACAAGTCCTAAGCTGTTTGAGGGTTTTTTTCAGTTTAGTTTGGCCAGTGTATTAATCTTTAATGAGCCAAAAACCAGACACTTGAAATAGAGTTTTACAGATGTTTCCAAAATATTTTCCCAAAAGACAGACCACAAACGTAGCCTCCAAGAGCCAATCACAGACTTAGCTGTCTGGAAAATGAAAATCCGTCATCACATGTAATGTTTTCCCACCACAAATGGCACCCAAAACCTGACTGCCAGAATAACGCTGGAAGACGGAGAAAATCAAAATGTCAAGGATGAAAATGCAATTTTTGCCTTCTCTGCTGCCCTGTGGGTGGGATGTGCAATTCCCTGATGACCCCTGATATGTCTTTAGCAGGGCGGTAGGAACCGAATAGCAGATGAGCTGCTTGCCAGGTAACCCGGCCAGTGACACAGGGAAACCAGAAACCTGCTGGGTACCAGTTCTTGCCCAGCACACCTCTAAATGTAAGATAAGGAAGGGGATAAGTACATAGGCAGATGCTGCTCGAGCTGCAAAGAGTTACGGACAGATCCCATACAAGCACCTGGCCCATCTGGCTCCTGTCTAATCAGTATTTTCTACAAGAGAAAACTTTCCTTCCTGAAAATTCACAGTAAGTCTGCTCTCTTCTATTGACCTCTCCTGGAAATTTCTCTCTCTGTGAGAGCCAGAGCTTCAGTCTTGGTGCTATGAACGTATTTGCATAAAACCATGCATAAACATTTAAATTATAAACATAAGTAAATAGTCTTTTTGTCGTTTTATAGTTTCATAGTGATAATTGGACCTTTTAGTTTCTCATTGTTCAAAATTACATCCGTAAAACACTCTGATACAGACTGATTAGTATATGGTATAAACTCATGCATAATCCTTTTTTCTTCTCCAGAAGCTATTTTCTCTAGCATCTATTGAATTTCTTTCTTTATTTACTCAAGATTCAGTGCTTAAGAGCCTAAGTCAGATTTGAACATTTATGATATACACACACATACCCCCCCAACAGTCTGTCACTGGAGGTTCAGCTACAGAAATTGAAGATTACATCTCAGACAAGTGGTGAATAAGAAAAGGAGCAGTAAAAACTCCCAAGCAACTGGATCTATCCAGAAATGCGGGGGGAAACAGAAAATTTAAAGCAAGAGTTTGGCAAGCACAGATAAGAACGGGCAGATTTTCTTTGGATTACTTCAGTCACAGATGTACTAGATTTGTACATTAGCCTGTGACTGAGGCAGAGAAAATCATTTATCAGAATGTGCAGCACAAACATGAATATTGAGCTCCTAGACACGAATGAAGCTATTCAGAGAGAGACATTTCATAAAAGAACTCAAAGGAAAGAGGAAATAGTTGAATAATTTATAACAGATTTGGTACTGCTGAGGCGAACGTGCAATTTTGGAGGGTTTGTGAAATTCCTAATTCTGGAGATCAGATTGTATTGGGAATAACAGCCCCAAATCTGGGAGAAAGGTGGGGAAGTGGGGTTGGAGGGGGAAGTGAAGAATTCTTATCCAAACCACAGAAAAAGGGAGAGAACATTCCCAGGATTTCAGACCACAAATAAACCTGAGGACACATTTTGGAAGGAAAAGAAGACAAAGTGGACAAAATTAGAAAAATCTCTCCAGAGGAACCTGCAGACTGCAAATAGAAGGAATTTTCAAAATCGGTGTGGAGGACTGAACCAAAACAGGCCGGAAAGAGCCCTAAGCTCCATCTCACCTTTGAAAAGACCTTCCATATTTGCAAGAAACAGAAGCCAGCATGTACTAAAAAGCAGCAAGTTGCTACCATGGCTTTATTCAAGAGGCATTCGCATGCGAGGCCCGCAGTGAGTTTTTACTGATTAGTTGACAATGGCTGGACAGCTTAATGTGATATTTGAAGTTACAGGAAGCCATCTGAAGAGAAAATGTACTTGTGCTGAATACAGATGAGTGTCCATAGATAATGCTATGGAGAAATTATTCTGGTTGTAGGTTTATATGAGTTTGACACAAGGATAAAGGAAAATCTTGAAAAGATAAGGTTTGTAATTGGTTCAGGGAAAGAACGTATCGATTCAAGGTCTGAAAACGCAGCAAATGCTCAGCCTCATTATGAGAGCTTATGCTGTAGGACAGAAGCCGATGAAGGTAGAAAATCAATTCTATGATGTCTTTAATGGCATTGGAAAGCTGTCAACAGATAAAAGATAAGGATGATGAGACTCAATTGTCCTGTCATAAGTGTTGCTAGAAATGTCCCTGCAGTGCTCAGGCACAAATGACAAGTGGAAAAAGCACCCAAGTCTGATATATGCATGTATGTATGGTCAAGAAAACTTCCTTATCACAGGTGGTTTTGTCTGCCAATGTTACAGAATGACCTGAGACATTCCACAAGTAATATCAGATATTGACACCTTATTTGATAAATTATAGCAACAATCCCTTTAACAATATAAAAGGAAATGTATGCCTCAGGCCGTATGTTATTCAATAATAGTAGATTGATGTGAAACTTGAATATTTTTTATAAAGAGGAGAGCAACATGACAATATTCTCCATGAAGATAATTCAATAAGTTGCATATCTATGTAGATATTAAGATGTTCGTCCGTGCCAGAAGTATTCATGTGCTGATTTGAATAATTATTCCCACTATATAGAAATAGCACTATTAGAAAATACAAAAATGAGATCTCTAGCTTTACATACGCATATTAGCAAGTAAAAGACTTTATATATAAAATCCTGGACCTGGCATACCAGACGTGCTAAAGATAAATAACAGGTCACGATTTGATTGTTCTGAGTTTAAATGCTCTTCAAAAATTTAAGCACACTACCTTGAACTTAGATCATACACAACCTGATGGTTTTGTGGGGAAAAGCTGTGAAAACTGTTTAGAAGATGCTCAAAAAAACCCCCACATGTGGATATGAATTTGGATTTCCACTGGCATGCCTAAATTAAAAAGCAGCATCTTTGATTCTGGGCCTCAGAAATAACAGCCGTATTATAGAGACAGGCCCAGAGACCAAGCAATTTGCTCAAAAAAGGGTGCATAAAAAAGACAGAGATAGCACTGAAATTCAGTTCCCACTTAAGTTCTTGACTTCATATCCCACTTCCCAGGGACAGAAAATATACATCAAACAAGTTATTCAATTATTTAGAGCATTTTTTCTGAGTTTGATATCTGGTTTAATAGAGCAGTAAGTGGATTCATCGCACTGAAAGTTTGATCGTTGTTTGTTTGTTCCTGTTTATTTTCAGAAGAGGGCTATCCTGACACACAGCCAAAGACAACAAATAATTTGCATACTCTTCAAGTCTGCTCTATTAATTTATACCACAGGAAAATACATTTCAGTACTCATCAAAGCAGCTTCACATCACACTGAGGATTTCTCGTTAAATGATTCAGGGGGTCTACAATACAGTATCAGACCACCAACCGGTTGGTCCAGTCCCAACGCCGTAAGATGTGAGCGTGACCAGTCAGAGACTCATTAGGGAGAAACAGAAGAACTTCTCAATGGGCAGGTGGGACATAGACTATAACCATCCTTGTCCCTGCTGGTGACAGGCTCAAGCCATGAGACATGAAATTTCAGATCCTTTCTCTCAGTAATAACTCTGGATATTGTTGCTGAACACACAAACTATGCAATCCCTTTTCTGTTTGCNTAGTTTCACAATTTTATGTAAAATTCCAACTTCTTTCTTGTGGTTTTGGATACTTTTATCCATTTTCCTCTTGTTTGCCTCTTCCTTAAATGAAAAATATCAATTCATTGAATTCCTTTTTCATATAAGAATGTTTCACCTCATTCAGCTGTATCATAATCAAGCTCAGATATCTCTTTTTTTTGCAATAAAATGGCCAGTCCTGAACAGTATTAAAACAGGCTTCACCAACTGATTTATGTAAAAGGCTTTATAAAAACCTCTTTGTTGTTTACCAGCCCATTCTTTAGGAATTCTCGCAACCTGCCATCCTTTCTTATTGCAAACGTGTACAGAGCAGAAGCCTTCATTTTACCTTCTACAATGATGCCATGTCCCTGCCTATTGAAGATATACCAGTTGTAACATGTATTTTGTTTTTATTATGACATAGATTCTATTATTCAGATATATTACAAACATCCAGAGTGCCAAGGTTCAGCTGAAATACTCCCCAGAGTAGCAGAAGCTGCCAGCAAGGGACCTAATAGGGCCAAGAAGCGCATAAAATTACCAAAGACGGTATGGAATACACAGGAGGAAACAAAGGAGAAAATAAAGAACAAGAAAATAAATTAACAAAGTGAAGTTCAAAGCATTTCTTATTTTTCCAATAAAGAAATAAATGGATTGCATATTTTTATTCTCAACTTATATGCAAGTATATTTCAGTTTTATATCACTGTTTCATGCCTATTCTAGTTTAATAACAGGGATATCTAGTCATCATCACCTCTTAGCTATTGAAGATCTCCATAACACCGAGGGAGCTACCTGCATCCAAAACACTATGAGAAAATGGACGTATATGCCAAGAACACTTCTATTTGTGCTCACTGCTTCTGCTGGCAGTCCTATTAGAGGAACAAAGCATTGATAAAATCAAAATTCATTCTATGTCATGTGATATCTAAAAAAACCAAGAAAGTGCGCCAAACTTATTTAAACAATGGTTAGCTAAATTTCAGTCTGTCTTGATGGTTTATGTTCAGCTAAAGTGCTTAATTAAAATAGTAACAAATTTCTAACCGAGCCTGTTTCTGAGATGTTTGTAAAGTTATTATGACAAAAACTCCATGGCTTCAATCAAATGCACACAAGTTTGACTTTATGCATGTGAAGGGTAATGTTAAAGACAAATGGATCACTCACAACTTTAATTTAAGCACAATGGTACGTCCCTGCAGAATCAGGTCAAAATGTGATACTCCCATTGAGTTTAAAAAAACATACTTTGACAATCCTGAATAACAGCATTAGCCTGACAATTTATACTGAAAACACAGAAAAAACCCTGGCAAATGCACTAAGGAGAGCTCATAAATATTAATTTGACATTTTTACCAATACAAATAAATAACAGCTATAAAGTCAAGCATTTACAATAATGGGAGATGCTTGTGTGTTCTGTATCTTATACACTGTGGGGTTTGGTTAGTGTTTTTCCATTGTTTGTGTTTCTGGTCCAATTTGCTCTCCAGAATATGCTGTGTCTTACTGGAAACTTAAGCATGAATTTCAATTTTTTTTTCACTTCAAAAAGGTAGATGAGAGAAATGGATAGAGGACCTGTCTGCTTACTTGCCATTTGAAATGCAGATAGAAGTCATGCAGTTGCAGATAAAAAAGAGTCCCTCCTTATCATACCAAGTAGCAGCAGATAATTGTGATGCATCATGAAGCATAAGCATTGTCAAGAAACAGACACATTAATCTTGGGAAATGTCATCAGATAGATCAAGACACACTGGTCAATAAAACCCAAATGGCTTTGTCATTCTGGAGATTAAAAAAAAAAAAAAAAGGTAACTTAAGTTTGAAAAAGCAAGAGGACTGATAGTTCTGCTTTAATAGCATTTTCCTTTATCAATTTCAGAGATTTTTCCTCCTATTTCCCTTGTTCAAACAACCTAATCAAGGCCTCCCTCCTTCTTTCACACCCTCTATAAAAGCAGCTCCCTTTGAAAGCCTGCTTTGTTTAGAAATATGACATACGGACATATGTGGCTAGACGAATGCTCTGACTATGCCATGAAGCTGAGGGCGTCCACCACAAAATGGGGTTCTGCTGCAAGAGTCCTATGGACAGATTTGTCACTGGCTAGAATCATCTAAGAAAAAAAAATAAATTAGTTGAACCTGAGACAAAACATAAGGGTTTTTTTACGTTTATTATATTCTTCTACAAAGAATATAAAGGGATTCTGGTCCTGCAATAAGCCTTTCAAGATGTATGACATCTGTCTGCCTCACGCTTGCGCTCTTCTCGCTTGGGGCAACTACAGATTTTCGGAAAATAATCTTATTTTTCAAGCTGCACAAAATGTCCTCAGTGCTCAGGTCCTGTTCTCCCAAACCTGGAGGGTAAGTGGATGAAGGGACTTGTGAAAACCACCTCTGCAGGAACCAGTCTCTCATAAGTCATTTGCTGCAATGAGTTAAACCAAGAGACTTCTTCTCTGCTGTGCAAAACCTGTATTTACTTCTACCTGCCCCAAGACCAACAGAAGCTGTGGCAAACAGTCGCAAAACAAATTATATTGTTTGTCATTAGGTGATGCCCAGCTGGTTCGTTTCCAGGAAATGTGGCTTCATCTTGGTTATATCACGAATATAATGAAACTGAGATGAACAGAGTTGTAGTGTCATTTGGGGCAGAGGAGGAAAGGAGAAAGACAGAGTTGCAAAGGCTTGAGATGGTTCCTCATCCATGCCTAAAGTGAAGTTTAGTTCATCTCTGTGTCCCTGAGATCATGGACCAGGGCCCTGTTCAGACAGGTGACTCAAAAAGGAAGATCCCTGTTTGAAACAGAAAACATCTGAGGCTCCCAGCCAGCCAGGGAATACAAGGAATATCAGTCAGCATGAAAGGGATCTGCCTTGGCACACTATCAACTTGTCAAGGTTTCTGTAAGGCATCACAGGAAAAGAAAGGACTTCTAAAATGACTTGAAAGTCGCTTTGTTGCTGTTTCAGAGAGCTCCTTCCAAACATGAGGGTAAGCACAGGAAAGGTGATGATTTGAAGACGTAAAAACAAGAGGAAGGGAGCTGGCATCATCAGCCCATCAAAGATGGAAGCTGACATTTAAAAACGAACAAGAGATGACAAGCCACATGGGGATGAGACAAGAAGGTTGTTCAAAATGAAAAGATTATGTTGTACGAAGAGAGACAGAGGGACTAATAGAAGAATGCAGGAAGGTGGTGATATTGTCAGTGTACTGGGGAAGCAAAATGCCTCTGCATGTTAATTTTGAATTAATTTAAATGGGAGAAAGCTGGAGAAAACAATCTTGCAGTAAGTGAGGCACCAGGTACTAAGAGCCAGTATAAGACTTCTAGCTATGCTACAGTTACCAAAAAGACCAAATGCTTAGAAGGTGTGCAGAAGGATTTGCAAGATACACGAAAGCTTGCTTCATGACTTTGCCCTTAAAAAGGGACCAAAAGATACAGCAGTGGAAAATATTAACATTAGTCATGTTTCGGTGCTGGCTTCAACTGATATCTAAATGTCAGTCAGACCTGTCAGAAAAGCAACCCCAGACCACCATTTGGATGGAATCAAAATGTCCTGGAGTAGGCAGGCAAGTCTGTGAGCCATTAACATAGATAAGACATGATAAGATAAATTTGTATTTGTGGATAATGATAGCAAGAAACAAGGAGAAAACAAGTAGAAGTAGATCAAGGGTAAGTGGCATCCTCACAGAAAGCTGGAGGACGGTCATAAGATGATAAAATGTGATTCAAAATGTGACAAAGGGTGATAAACTGTGACAAATGTGATTCAAAATATGACAAAAGTGTGACAAGACCACAAAACGTGATTCAAAAGACATTAGAGTCACTGAAGGGGAAGAACATCCTGGGAAAAGGGTCTGGTCAATGGCATCAAGAGCAGCTGAAGGTCGGTGAGGGCAGAGGTACAGAGACACTTGGCTTGGTAAGAGCCACTACAGACTTTGTTGAAGGCAGGTAGGGAATGCCAGCTGGAATGAAGAAAGTCTAAATCAGAATCACAAGAGAAGGTTTTATTTTGAGAGAAAATCTCTCACTTCATCTGTTCTGTATTCTTTCATATTTTTGGCTTCATGCACATGCAATTTCCTACTTATGTAACTCCTGGGAAGGGTACGGATGGAGAAGAATTATTGAGGTTGTGGTCCTGTGGCTGGATAATCTGTACCGGATGGTTACCAGGTGCCCACGGCCACTCGTTGGGATTCCTTATGGAAATACTGCGGCCAAAGCGCTGCCTGTCCTCTCCAGGGAAACGTACCACCAGGGTTAGGCCTGTCGTCATAGAAGGGAGGGTTGAGAGCTTGCGTAAGTCACTGGTTCTGCGCTACGAAATCAGGCAAAGCAAGCTGGCAATGTCTTCTGCTCCTGCGACAGCAACTCTTGCTTTCAGCTCTGGAGCTCCCTGCTCCAACCTGCAAGGTGTTATTCAAAAACATAGGCTGACACAGTTGCGGTGCCGCTCCTCTGTGCTGCATTGCCTCAGTGCATAAAGAGTTCATTTCCTAGAGCTGTGGAAACGGCACCTTTTAGAAGAAACCAGCTTTTGAAAATCCGTAATAAAACCGAAGAGTAGCTTTAATAGCTAAATATTTGTGCTCTTACCTAACTTAATTTGTAAGATTATTCTTCTATTTCTCTATTGCTCCCACTTTCTTAATGGATTCCTCTAGTGTTGATGGGCTTTCTTTTAATTGAATATACTCAGGATCACAGTTTCAGTAAATTATTTAGTGAGAAAGGAGAGAATCCTTTACCTCTCTCAACAGACGAACAGAGCTTCAGTTACAGTGAAACAACCAACACACGCTCATTAAATTGGCATTTAACCCAATGTCTCAATGGGTGTAGTTCCCATTAACAATCATTTAAATGAATAGAGCTGCAAGCTCTGGACCAGTGATGGATGCTAATTAGCAGCAGTTGAACAGAAGAAGCCATCTTAACTAAACAGACAAATCTCTGCACTAAAAAAGCCATCAAGCTCCCCCTTATAATGAGGTTAATTTAAACCCACTGTCGAACAAAACCAGGCCTCCAGCTTGAAGGAGACACTCATCTTCCTTCTCCTAACTGCAAAAGGGAAAATAAGTTTTAGGTTGAAAACCTCTAGTTCTGAACTTGTTGTAAAGTGACTGTATGGTGGTCCCATTCATCCCTCCCTGCACAGTGGCAAAAGTCACCCTGGCTCAATTGCTCCAGCACTAGCCCACACTGCTAAGGATAAGCCCACCACAGAACAGTGGGTGAAGACTCCACGTCACAGAAACTTGCTTCCTTGGCAAACACTGCGGCTCCAGTGGTGGTTCACCCAGAGCATCTGCTCCTGTTTTGTAGCTTTCAGCTATGCTACAACATCATTTTTCTCCAAAGTCTCAGTTTAAGAAACCTCAAGTATTGGTAATACCACAGAATTACAAAATTAGCTACATGTTCCCTGAGTTTTCATTTATCTTCTAAAACATTATCATCTTCTCTAGTCTTTTGGGCTTTCTCCTTGCTCATTTTATCCCATTTTTCGCTCCATCCTCACTCAACAAGCTTCTGCAAAACTTAATGGGCGGCAATCAGTGCCTGGCGTGGGATCACTTCACGTGTTTCTTCAGCTCCTACATCATTGTCCTCCTTTATTTCGCTTTTCACAACTGTGTACCACCGGTTTTAAAGTCAGCCCTGAAACTCAGTACGCTGTCCGAATGAGGCCGCATCCCCTCCACAGTAACTCCTATGGCCAGGTGCAACAGCTCTTAGAGTAACAAGGTCAGTGATGCCATCAAGGTCTGTTTCCAGACGCGATGCTCAGCCTCACCCCTGACTCTTAGTAAAATATTCCACTAACAGCGCATGGGAAAGACTAGAACTCAGTTCCCTCTCTCAAAGTGTTTCCAGCTCAGAAGGACCACTAAGATGATACTGGCATTACAATTGGCAGATACGGCTCAACATACAAAAATTTGAACTATGAAGAAGAGTGGCTGGCTCGGTTTTTTCCTAAGACAATTTTTCCGAGTATAGTCACGTATTTTAAAGGGACATTGATCCACTCCCACCAGCAGAGGCCATTAGGATTCACGTTTAATGCAAACAGACCTCCAGCGAGAAGATCTTCCATATTTGTCAGATTTGTATTAGTTCATTGTTTCTTGGCATTAGTCCATTTTTTCAGAAGAAGGAAGGATGGGCTGTTTTGCTTTGTAGGATTTGCAAACACAAGTGGGGAAGGTAGGATCTCCCTAATACTGTCTGAAAAGACCACAGGTGTGAAGCATACAGAGTATCACCACATTAACATTAAATCTAAATAATTTTTGGACTCTCCGCTGACAGTTTGCCATACTAAAAGCAAATGTAGCTCAACCGAAGTGAACAATATTGTGCTTGTTCACAGCTGCATTCAGAACTAGCAATTGCCTCTCACAGCAAGGTGAAGTTAATGCCAGATGTCACTAATGCAACTGAAAATAAACCTCTAGAATGAAAACAATAATATCTCATTTGGGAAAATCTATAGAAGATGTAAGAAGCCAGATTCTCAGATCTTGGGAACGAAGACAAGTCACTTTACATCAGCTGAGAGTCTGGCCCTGTACCTCTATTTCAGAGGTTCACATTGAAAAACTAAATTAGAAACTGATAACTTAGAAGAGGAATGCAAATCAAATGAGGAATGCAAATCAAAGGTTAATAAATTTTGCCAGAGGTTACTCACGTATTAAAGAAGCTCTCAAAACATTTAAACAAATTTGAAAGAAGTCTTTGAAGTGCCTGAACACGACTTTCAGCTTCTATACCAGCTTACTTTGTACCTATTCAGGTACTTGTACAATTGAGTATGTTTGATACTGGGAGTAGGGAATTGGAGGAGCTGTGTTTCCACTTGATGATAGCAAATAGGAGCCTGCAACAAAAAAGCCTTTTTAAATGGAAAAAAAAAAAAAAAGCACTGGGATCTAAGCTTGTGAAATTAGTGCTTAAGATCAGTTAGAATTAAATGATATATTTTGTTAGAAAATGAAATATATATGGTTTTCTGTAAGAATAAATGGTTATTTTTCCCCAGACGTTCCTAGACAGATTACAGAAGCAATTTTTAAGCTAATAAATAGGAAATCTTCTCAATACCAGCGAGTTTAGCTTCCGGGTGCTCCTGAGAATATCTAGTCAAAGAGAACTGTCTAATTTATATTTTTCTAAGTAGAAGATAAAGCTAATTATTTTTAAGTGGAACAATAATTGCCATCAGAAATTAATTCCAGTAGCAGACAAAATCCCAGACACCAATTTATAAAGGCGAGATGCTTCAGTCTTCTATTTATTTGCAGATAATCTAGTGATTTATCAACAATGAGGACTAACCAGCCGTTTGCTCGGTTACAAATGCCTAGTAAATCCGGTGGACTTTTTTTTTTACAGAGAAAAATCTTTAAGCCCTTCTAGGAAGGCTAAACAGAAAAGAAACCATGAGGAGAAAGAATAACTAGCACTGGTGGAAAAAAAAAAATGGGGTGAAAATAATAAAAAGAAGGGTTCAGACATTATTGGCTCAAGAATGGACTGGTAGGAAACCAGGGTGCAAAGGTATCCAAGGAGCTGGTGGAGGTGTCCAAGGAGCCCTATGCCATGCTGCCTGCAGCCATAACAGGACAAGGTGAAGAAGCGGACCTTGTGGTCACTGAGGTCTCCCCATCCAGCTTCTCCTGGTGGCATTGGACCCCACAAAGCCCCCTGAAGACTGCGGATGTTGGAAGGACATCACAAACCAGAACTCAACAGCTCTTTGTGCACCTCCATTGAGGTCTTGGGTCTTTTTTTTGTCATTCCTTCAACCATGTTTCCGTATCCAGCTGTGTTCAGATTAAAACTAACATGAGTTCCATCTCTTTAACAAATCAACTGCAATCTCACCCGTTGCCCGTATGGAAAAGCCCTTACGTCCGATGCTGCTGTTGTCACCTTACAGCCTGTGCTAAGAGGAAGGAAACCCTCTTTGCAACAACTCCTGTGACAGTATCACTTTCCCTGGAGCTTGATATTATTCAGATTTCTATATAATAGTTCCACAGTCAGCCTCTGCCTGAGATATCTGGACATTATTAAAATCACAAGAGCCTCCAAAATCCATTGTCAAGAACAAAGATACCTTCTGACTGACTTGCATTTTCCTTGCACCTGTTGTTGATACAGAAAAAAACACAGTTTAAACCTTCCCCAGTTGTTCTATTTCCAAACCATTTGAGGACTGTTATAATTTTTCAGTGCTCTGTTGATCCACTCAGCATATTTCCTTAGCTTGCCTTGCTCCTGATAGAATTTAATAATGAAAGTTTACGATGTCTCTCCCTTACCTCAGCAGCACAACTCAGTGACTGCAATACACAGAAAATCATTTTCAGGCTGTCCCAAGCCAAAACCCACACACTTACCAGGGAAGGCTTAGAACCTCAGTTTGTAAGGACGTAGAGAAGCTTTAACAAAGAAACAAGTCACTATAGCAACACATATTAAAAATGAAAATGCATATTTTGTGGTGAGGACAGAAGCAGGGGGGATTATTAAAAAAATATGGTTCGCAGCCTTTAAGCTTCTGTGTTTTAAACACATTAATGGTCCCATGTGGGAATACATACAGTGTCCTTGCGTATTACAGATTTCTGGTTTCTGAGCTTGTTTCTACATTGCATTCCTGTTTGCAAACCTTTTCTTTGCACTCACAAGGACAAGCATTCTACCTGCTGTTTCCTACAAAACTCAACGTCCTTTCGCTATTTCGTGTGGAGTAGAGTTTACACAAAAACTCAAAACATTTTAAAGCCTTGTGCTCCGTGCTGACTTTTCAACGTATATCAGCAGAATCAGAGTCCAGTTCGCTCAGGTATTTTGGTCACATTGTCTTTGCGTTTCCCTGCCGTTGATTAAAGTCACTCGCAGAGCTGCAGACGTGTCAGGCAGAGTCCTCCGAGCGCTCACACAGCTGCTGGCAGTCAGCTGCAAACATTCCTGCCCAGGGAGGTATGAAACGGAGCTGGACGCCCAGCCACCTGTTACAACATGTTTTAATAACTGAGGTTGGCTGCATTTTCTATAGGAACAGAAATTCTCGGTTAGCATTTATTATCAGAATGCCCCAGAGTTTAGTAGATGACGTCGTTGCTTCTCTAGGTAGACCAGACAGATGGAGAACATCCGTCCTGGCCAGAAGTGATGAGCAACGGGAAAGTGTGAAAAGTTGAGTTTGAGAACAAGCTTTCAGATAACACGAACTTAATCCCTTCAACTGCAAAAAGCCTTTGTGACATTGAACAAACCACGGAGCATTTCTTTCAGTTTCCGGTATGTAATGCGGTGATTTTACCACGTTGCAGCTGGACGAGTGCACTGTACGGACAGCACTGTGAGCTCCGTACCGGGGGGAAAGGAAAAGCTCCTCCCTGATGTTATAGATATAAGGCTATACTCGTTTCCAATGGTCAGATAAACATCAAGGCCAATTTCCCTGCTGGCTCTGACAGCTCTTAGAATATCACTTAGGACAAAAACTCAGAGTTATTGAAATTCAGAGGATAACACTAAATTTTGAGCGTGAGTCAGCGAAATTGATTTCCAGCCTGATCGGCGTTCATGCATAATTAAAGCCGTTACTGTTCAAGCAGTTCATACATTTACCAATTATCAGCATTACAGGAGTAAGAATCACTTCTACTGGAAAACACCTCCTGAGTCACACAAATGATTCATCTTTGGGTGCATGAACTCTGAGAGAGAGACCGGCACTTTGGGACAGAAACTCACCCACCTGAGTCACCTTACGGTTCCCCTCGCTATCCCTACTGGTATGGAATTGGGAACTACATCTTAGAAACTCAGGAAAAAACCTACTTGCAACTAGTTTTTAATAACATGTCTTGAAAGATGCCAATGCAAAATGAAAACACATTTTTAGTACTTTTTGCTATGAGTACATCAGTATGCCGTTTATCTCTTTGACTGGACAAGGGACTATTCTGTCACATTAAAATTTACACGTGACGTTTCAGTAATATGGTAGATACACAAGAAGTTTCCAGGATGTAAGCACGTTCCAATCTCTCAAGTTTCATGCCTCGTAAAAAAAAACAGGAAAGCTCACAAACAAAGGCATTGAATTGTCTTCTAGCAAAAATAAAGATTTAAGACTCTCCACTATTCCACAGTTCTTTTCCTGACATTTTTTTCATGCCTTTGCAGATTCAAGGAGCAACTGCTCAATGAAAGCTTCACCCACAACTGCAGTCAGGCGGTACGGAAAAGTAATCACTGAACGCCACGACTGATTAAAATCATATCCTCAAAAATACGTTTCAGAGTTAGTTCAGTCTCTGTTTACTATTCTATTTTTAATACAGTTAGAAAGTAGATTAAGCCACTTACAGTGAACCAAAACTTCTCTTGTTTCCATGGAAATGTTTGGAAGGCTGATCTGAAGTTAACCAGGCTGGTAAACACAAGTGCTTGTTACCAGCCAGCTCAATCCCCACGGCTGCCTCTCGTGCGCACCATCGCTCCCAGGAACCTTTCACACTGCGAAACGCTCCTTAATGACAGCTGATTTCTAATCCAGTGCACAGACTGAGCAAGATCCTCTCAAATATGTGTCACACTGGTGGGGGTAGGGAGAGCCACCAAGCCCACACACTCATTATCTAAAAATTTTGGGTCAACAATAGACACTTTTAGTATTCTACAATTCAAAGGATGACCTGATGTCTTTTTATTATCCAGTTGCTCTCTGCCATTACCAGTTTTCATCTAACTCCTGAAATTTTAAACCGGTGTAATGCTCACAACCAGTGAAATTGCTTCTGCTTTATCCCAGGGCGAGCGAGATCAGAATAAGATCGTTTGTGCTTTATTTGCCAGAGACATATGATGGATCGCTATTCAAATATTAATACCAATATTTCCTGCAGAAAGATCATATGAAATAAATCAGTAATGCACAGCAAGAGTCTTGCCTGTAGGTCTGGTTGCAGGGTAAGGGTGAAGGTGTCTTCAGAGATTTTGTAAGAAAACGAAAGTTATATGAATATCGCCACAAAACAACTAATAAAACTCAGTCATTTGTGCCTGTATGAAACTGCAAACTTCAGGCACGTAACCTTTTTTTTTTCTTTTTTTTGCCAATTCAAGGCAGAAATCTGGCAAAACAGAAAATGAGATGCAAGGTCTTCTTGGCCAAAGTTTGAGTGACAGCAGACCTAAAAGCTTGCTGCTACCCAAAGGAGTGGTCCTGCTCCTCCATCCCACCTTTCCATATGCTTCCTTGCCCCCACAGCAGACACCTCTTCCAGCTCCGTTCCTTGCCCCAGCTTTCATGCTTCTCAGGTATTTTTCTGAGGTAATTCAACCCATTAATGTGGCAGAATATTACACACTTTGGTGGGGGTAGTTACGTTTCCTGTAGCTCAGCAAGTCACATTCCCCCAGCAAGGGACCAGCGAATGCCAAAACCAACGTGCACGGCCAGAAATGAGTGACCGCCTCAGCAGCAGTGAGCCTCAGCTGTGCATCCGAAATGTGCTTCAAATCGTTAAAGCACTCTATCACACAAGTCCACATTTAGCCTCAGTTTGTGCCCAAAAATACCTGGAAAGTGAACTTCTGCAGCACGAGTTTAAAAAATAAAAGCCACGGCTCTATCCAGCACTGTAGCCACTCAAATTATCTGAAGTACTTTTGACATGTGGGAAACCTTTCCATTGCAACTGCCTTTAGTCATTGAGTTAGGTCTGGAATTAATTTGATTAAATGGATTGTGAGATGTTCAATGTGTCTTGTGCTCCTAAGTCCCTTAGGTGCTCTGAGAAACATGTTTCAACTGAGGAAAACTCAAGATTGAAAAGTGTTATTTCTACCAGCTTTTTAGTCAGTATAGCAGATTTTTCTCTCTTAGAAGACCATAATGCATAGTATAGAATATATGGTTAGTTATTTCTTTCAGCAAAATCCTACCTTTCTGTACATCCAGGTAAATACATCTTTCCATATAAAGGGCTGAAAAACACAAGCATCATGAACAGCGACTGCTTTTGCAGTTACCTTGTGCCCAGCTCGAACAGAACTAGCACCCACAATATTTATTTCACTGAACAATAGGGAGAAGTAGTGGCAAAAAATCTGAGTTAAGCTGTGGATGAGGTGTCAATCCAACACCTTGCTGCAGCGGTATATGGCTCCCAGGAAAAATAAGATCCAGTAAACAACAGACAACTGGAGGGAGAAAAAACAGACAGCCAAGAGAACAAATATTTGTGTGTAAAAGCCCTGGAAGCAGGTAAAAATCTTAAGCTCTTAGCTGGAGGCACTCAAGCTAGTGTGAACATATCTGTAGAGAATGGCTTATCAAACGTTTTCAGGAGGAAAAAAAACGCGATATCTGAGAGTGAATCATAGTAGCGATTCAGATATTTCTGCTGTGTCACATGAGGTCAAGCCTTTCAACATTTGTCAAGCTAGAAAACAACAGCAAAACTTGAACTCTCTTTTACCGTGACTTGAGTCAGAGCGGAGCCCAGCCCTGACAGCAGCTGCACAAGAAACAGCTGGCAAAGACCTAACGTGCCTGAGCAGTCTCATCTCCTCAGATTATCAGTGTCACAAGTCTTCTGTTGGAAATTGAAAAAAAAAAAACCAAAAAAACAGAAACCAAATGTAATTTATTTAATGATCAAAGCCTTCTGAACAGCATAAATAGGAGAAATGCTCGTCTTCCTAGCATACTGTTTCTGCTACTCTATGCAGAATAAAATAAGTGTTTCTTTCAAAACACTCATCCAAAAAAACAAACAAACAAAAACCTAAAAGATAGGGAAGGGCATCTGATTTAACAATTTAAATATAAAATTTAATAATTTTTTTTTTAATGTAAATCAGTGTTGCTGATGTTAATTCCAGGAAAAACAGCTGTACTGAGTGATCAGAAACTTTTAATAAAACAGAGGGTTTTCCTTGGAGCACCTTTGACCATCTGAAGTCTGACTTAATATTTCCTGAAGATCTCTGAAGCAACTTCCCCTACAAGGGCAGACTGAAAGAATTGGGTTTGTTCAGCTTTAAAAAGAAAAGGTTAAATGAGGCTCTTATTTCCACCTTCAACAACTTCATTTGAAGGTCTAAAGAAGATAGATCAAGACTGTTCTTGGAGGTGCACAGTGAAAGCATAGGAGGCAGCACAAGAAATGCCTACTCAAAGTAAGGGGGAAAAATCATCATGATGGTGGTCAAATATTCAAAAAGAGGACCAGAGAGGCTGCAAAATCTCCAGCTAATAAGGTCCTGAGCAACCTGATCTAAGCTGGCCCTGCTTTGAGAAAAGGGTCAGACCAGAGGTCTTCAAATGTCTCTTCCAACTTAAACTATTGTGTGGTTCCATCTCATCAAAGCGGGCGGAGAAAACCGTGTCTTCTTCTTCCCACAAGTTTCCAGGGTAGTACGTATGTTTGGAAACCACCTGTGTTTTACAACAGCTTTCTAAGAAGATATGCCTGCTGAAAAGTTCCTAGTTTGTCACAGCACCTTCTCCAGAAGAGGAGGGAGATTGCACCACAGTGGCCTGAAGTTAATCATACAGAGGTGAAGTTTTGTATTCAGAGTACATCTGAGAGATGTCTGGACTGGCACCATTAGCACCAGGGCTTCCAGTGGAGAAAAATACTCAAGTCAATAAAGAGCCCGCTTCCTTCTCCATACATGAATGAATAAAGCCAAGTCTAACTCTGAAAACTTCATTAGAGGTTAGGAAGCCGAGTGACACAAGTTAAGTTGGATGCAACCTGGGGCACTACTTTTACCATTGCTGCACAGAATTTCACCGCTGGCTTGCCTCCCTGAAAATACAGCTTCATTTCGCAATTAGCCTAATCAATGGCCCTTTTGCAAAAGGGGCGATCCTCTTCCTATTTCTCAGTCACAGCCATATATTTCTGTGTTTTCCTTGTTCCAGCCTTGGCGCGGGTCTAATCCTAAGGCAAGCTGACACGGGACCTTCGTTGTTGGAGCAAAAGTGAATACATTTCTGTCTGTAACTCATTTGACTATGGATCCACATGAGCAGCAGCGCTGGTGCAAGGGCAGGGAGGCAGGAGAAGACAACCCGCACTGCCAAGGATTCAGGGATCAGCTGAGTTACAACTTGAAATTGCATCTTGTGATGCAAAAGCCATTCAGTGCCAAACATCACTGTCAAGAGAGGCCCCTCTAAGCGGTGCGGGGGGGCCCTGCTCAGCAGTGCGCTGCCGAGCACAAAACGGTGCCAGAGAGCTGCCAGGAATTGGCAGCTGAGATGTAAAAACCAAGGGTACTGATCCCATGGAGGCTAAGAGTGAACTTTCTAGTTCAATGGGATTTGGGGCCTATTCAGCCGTAGCTGTGTCTCCATCACCCAGCACTTCAGAGGTTCCTAACAAACTGCTGTACTTTCCCTCTCGGCATTAACTACCCACATCAACATCCTGCTGTAAATGTTGCAAAAGGGAGTTTCGCCACAGAGTTCAGGGGGGCAGGGGTAGATGAAAATAGTGACTTGTGGGAACACCAGGAGTCTGTCTGGCTTCTGGCACGCAGCCCAGCAATTCGCGTATTCAAGAGAAACCATTAGATCATTTAGCCTGACCTGCTGTATATCACAGACCATTACATTTCACCATTTCATCCTTGCACTCAGTCCAACAAATATGTATCAGGTAAAATAAACTGTTATTCCCTGTATATTTGCCAGCCTAAATGAACGATTTTTTTTTTTTTTTTCTTTTCTGAAGATGTACCAAGTCATTTCCAGTATCCTACAGCCTGCAGTGGAAAACTGCTTTGAATAACCCATGAAAGGGAGGGGAAATCTTCCGACCAGCGAAGGCTGATAAAAGCTGCTGTTTACAGGACCAATATATTTTATTAAATCAGCATCTTATTGCAGGGAAATATTCAGTTGCCAGTAGGAATGCTGAGAGAAGTATTTTCGAGAATCCACGGTATGGCTCATGATCCAGTTGCGTGGTGCCTGCTAAGATTAATCACCATTTAATTCCAAATGCTTGATCAGTGTTGCAGTTTTATGCAAGCAGCAGTGATGTATGGCGATGCATGGCTGACCCCAAGCAGAGCCTTAGCAGAGACGTCAGGATTGCCATGCTGCTTCTGAAGTCACCCCCCCAGCTCACCCACGTATCTCCAGTCAAAACTACCTGCCCTCTGCCATCCCATGGCTTAGCTCTCTAACAATGACAGGAAAGACAGTGCCGGAGTGTTCAAAGCACAGCTAACAGAAAATTTGCAAAATTTTCTGGCTAACTGAGAGTGCCTTCATTGAAACAATGAACATGAGCCTTTTCAGGACATGAACCTTGCAACTGTTCACTGCAAGCCCGTCTTAATCCTTCATTATTTATTTCATTGTGTCTGCAAAGTGACTGAAATCAGCGTGGCGGTTGCACATCCCCTGATGAGATCCAGAGCCTTCAGTTGGGCAGCTGAGACCTCTTTAATGCCTTTTATGCCCCAATCTCTAAAGCAACTTCCCAGGAGTGAGTGTGCCTCACCTCTTTGTTTGGTGAGTGGTTGTTTTTCTGTTCTGGATACATCCTCAAGCGAGCCTTTGCCTAACCCAAGCAAGTTAGTATTTCTTCTGGGTACCCTTGGGTGAAAGAGGCCTCTAGTTTTGTTTCTTGTGAGTAAATGCGTGCATACTCTGGATCCTCATTATTCTTATGTGGTCATACCCCAATAATCTCCTCAACTGGTATCAAAATCTGTTGGAGTGCTAAATAATTTGTATAAATCCTGTTTCAAGTCGGTTTGTTTACTATACTTTTCCGGCTAGAATAAAGTCTGTTTTGCAACTTGTTGTCCGCCTATATTGACTTTTTGGGTGCCTCTGTGACAAGCAGTAAACTCAAAAGACAACATTTGCACAGTCAAGAATGACCTCCTATTCATGCATTTTGCTCAGGTGCAAGATTATGATCATTTGCTGTAATATTGTAGCTTAGACCAGTTACCATTTCTTGCCAACAAAGACTCAGGATGGGAATTATCTCACCTAGGTTTAGAGAAACACAGTGTAGATATAGAAGGTTAAATGTGTTGCTTTCCTAATCACTGTAGAGAAATGATTCCTCTGGGAAACAAATCATCTCATCCTAAGGTAGAGAGCTGAAAGAGAATGCCAAATAGCAGTCTGGAAGGACCAATTTCTCTCTATTAGCTATAAAAAGAACAGAGTGACCCATTCAGATGTAAATGAAAGTCCTGCAGTTCAAAGAGAAGAATCCCAACCAGTATGACTCGAAATTTGGTCTTGCTTAGCTCTAGACTTTTACTTGGATTTGTGTGTCCAGTTCAGGCTCCCCAGCACAGAAGACATTGATATACTGGAAGAAATCCAGGGAAGGCCATCAAGACAGGGGCTGAAGGACAAGGGATATTAGAAGAACCTGATGGAACAGGGTTCATTTGGCGTTAAAAAGAAAATGTCAAGAGGAAATCTCAGTGCTATCTACAGCTACTGAAGGTAGTTGAGAGTGTAGAAAAGATGGAGCCAGGGTGTCCTGGTGTAAAGGAATAGGGTGAGAAGCAACAGGTACCAGTTGTAGTAAGGGAAGTTTCAGCTTGGTAGAAGGAAAGAACCACACCATGAGGGTTTCCAAAATACTGCAACAAGGAACCAGAAAGGGTGTGAAATCTCCTGTCCTGGAGATACTCAAAACTCAACTGGACGTGTCCTTGGGCAACCTGATGTAGCTGGTCCTACTATGAGAAGGAGGATGGAATAGATCACCTTCAGATGTCTCCTTCAACCAAAATTATTCTGTGATTTGTGAAAATAAGTCGAGATTTTCCAACCTGATTTTGTGTTAAGTCTCAAAGCATTAGCCTTAAAGGTATGATGTTTTAAAAATAACATGTAGACCCTGTTTATTCACCTGCTTGGAGCTGATTACTTCAACTCACAGTTTCAGTCTTTTCTCCCTTAATTAGAAATTTTGAACTGAAAACTAAACACCCATGGAATCCACAGCTTCAGGATACAGTCCTTAAGAATCCAAAGCGTACTCCACAAATATGTTTAAAAGAGCTTGCAAGACTGGGGATTGCAGTTAACATTTGGTATCTCAGATTATGCAGTGTGGTAGTAACACTGTGAGGTGACTCTGGCCCTGGTCATATTTCAGCTCTTTTTGAGGGTGAATTAGTACATGACACACTCTGTACCACCACAGCTAAGCAACATAATTCCATACTAGTGGGAAAGACACCACACAGATATACCCACTGCATTTTTTTTCCTGTGGATTAGATATAAAGTGCACTAACTTCATGGGGTCCTGCCAGTGACATCCATTAGCTGACTCCCACTCTGAATAGAACTGTTTTCTCACTCTGCCAGTTGTTTGACAGCTGGCGTATATTGCATTGGAAGTGTGCCTAAAAACTTGAGTTTATTTAAAATATAAGCCCCTTTTTTAGGATGGAGAGGCTCTATTAATAGAGAAGCTCAACATTTACAATGCCAAGGTGCAAAGGAAGTTCAGTCAGTTAGAATATCTTAGAAGAGGCTCATTTGAGAGCACAATGACCTTTATAGGTCTTGTGTATTAATTTTTCACAGCAAGGTCTGGAGGCAGAATGAGAATGGGAATATCATTTTACATGTAAAGAAAAAAAAAATTATAGGCATCACATTTTGTTGAACATTCAATATTCCCACTCAGAAAACAAGGCTATATTCTACATTCGTAATAACTTGAAGCTAATGAAGCACAGCTGCTTTATATGCTTCAGAAGTAGATTAAGACACAACAGGATGTTCAGTTACTATGTTAAAAAAGCAAATTCCTTAACATGACTGTATCAGCTAGTCTACAGAAAAAAAGAAATCCATGCCAAAGCTGGCTCTGTACTCTCAGTATCTTTGTAATTCCTTTGGATTAACACATACTCTTACACTGGATTCAAAAAAGTAAAAGCAAAGATGATGACAATTACATCTTGATCCAAACTCTGTCTTGAGCTGTCTGTATGAATGTGTTCTTAGTCTGAATTTGCATTCTTTCTTATGTAAAGCTCACATCAAAAAAGTGGTGAGAAAATTTACGTCAACAGCAGCTACAGTTTTCTAAAGCACTGATACCTGTTTAGAATCTGTTTGCATTTATGTTAATGTTGAAAATTGAAGCTGTAGTTGTTAAAAAATGACAAACTATGAGTGTTTTGCCAAAGTTTTCCAAACAGCTTTAAACTACACCGCATTTTTTGTATATCAGTGTGGTGCACAATATTTCCCAAAATTCATACATTTGTAAGTTAAAGTGGAAAGAAGTAATAGAAAGTCACACACTCTTGGCAATATTAAGAGGAAAGTATTTGTAGCTTCCTATTATCTTATAAAACAGTCCTGGATCGTAGACATAATATTTTTGACATTTGAGTTCTCCTTTGACCTCTGCAGCTCAGAAACTTCTTTTTAAAACACTTCATGCTGTTTTCCAGTCACTATTTAATTTGCCTTTATGCCAACAGCTTCGAAGTGCATCACCCCTTGGTCAGATTAGGTCAGAACCTGCTCAAGCTGTGGCAGTGTAAATCTGGTGCAGGTGACCTCATTTAAATTTGCCATAGACTTGCATGGGTGTAATTTAACACAGAGCTTGGATCCCTTGCTATACTCAGTATACCCTTTAAACTCCAATCCTTTAAGGTCCTGACAACACGGAGATTTAATTATGTGTTACAGTTTACTGAAATGCTGAGAACTATCTCCCAGCCCAACATAAACTGAACTTTATTTTAGTTCTTAGCAAGCTTTCCATTAATAATCCATACTAATGGTTTCTAATGGTGCACATGCTGTTGGCGATGATGTAAACCTAGAGAAGATTCAGTGAAGTCACTGGAGAAACGTATATGTAAAAAGGACAACAGAGAGCAGAAAGAGTCCCAGTGTAACACATCTGCCATGCTCATACGTACACAGGCTCACCTATTACTATCATTTATTCATTTATGCATACTTAATGCAAGAATCAGCTGCTTACTTTGCAAGACATTATTAGGGATAATGAAACAGGAGCCTTAGAGATGCGAAGGTAGCAAGTGTTTGGTATGCAGATACACTGAATAGACCACTGTGTTGACTAAAAAAAACCACTAGAGAAGCAAACTGTAAGGGCTCTTGCTCATGATCACAGGTAGACAGAGATGGGGTGGTGAAAGGTACAACAGGTCTCATCCTTCTCTGACAGCTTAGAGTCATAGAATCATAGAATCATTTAGATTGGAAAAGACCATCAAGATCACCAAGTCCAACCATTAACCTAACACTGCCAAGTCCACCAGTAAACCGTGTCCCTAAGAGCCTCATCTACACGTCTTTTAAACCCCTCCAGTGATGGTGACTCAACCACTGCCCTGGGCAGCCTGTTCCAATGCCCGACAACCCTTTCCATGAATAAATTTTTCCTAGTATCCAATCCAAAACTCCCCTGGCACAAATTGAGGCCATTTCCTCTTTTCCTATTGCTTGTCACTTGGGAAAAGAGACTGACCCCTACCTCGCTACAACTTGCTTTCAGGTAGTTGGGGAGACTTAAAGTCCCTTTAGCAGAGGTGTTGAGAAACAATGTGGATATCTCCTGCTTAGGCCCCTCACTTTGCAGTTGCTCATTAATGTAAACTTTATGCAGGGCCGGAGAACGTCCCGTTCAGCCACTCCTCCAGCCGCTGTAACCCTGGCTGTGCAGACAGATGGGGTGATGAGAGGCTGGAAAGCAGCTCTGAGGAGAGGAATCTGGGGGTTTTGGTCAACGGCAAGTTGAACACGAGCCAACAGTGTCCCTGGCAGCCAAGAGGGACCCGTGTCCTGGTGCATCCAGCACAGCATGGCCAGCCGGGCAGGGAGGGGATTGTCCCGCTCTGCTCTGCACTGGTGCGGCCTCACCTGGAGCACTGTGTGCAGGGCTGGGGACACAGGGTAAAAAGGATATAAAGCTACTNGGTTGGACATGAGGAAAAGGTTCTTCACCCAGAGGGTGCTGGACACTGGAACAGGCTCCCCAGGGAGGTGTCATGGCCCCAAGCCTGACAGTGTTCAAGAAGAGACTGGACAACGGCCTCAGACACACGGTGTGAACTGTGGGGTTGTGCTGTGCAGGGACAGGAGTTGGACTCAATGATCCTTGTGGGTCCCTTCCAACTCAGGACATCCTATGATTCTAAGTGAAGTGATAAACCTGGAGGTAGGAATCACGTCAGCACTCTACCTGCACCTGAGGGGATCATGAATCAGAGCCCCTGGGACTGCTTTGATTCCACAGGGAACACAATGCAATCTCATCATCACGTTCTCATCATGACAGTTTAATGGTTCATAGAAATAAGTGTTCACTTCACTTCACTACACACTTAAGGCAGCGTGGGTGATCACAGCAGACAGAAACAAATCTATTTCTGAGATACAGAAAAAATGAAATATTAAAGGAAAAAATATTGCAAGAATAAATAGGCAATTAAAAGTTATTTCTTAAATCTGACAAGCCTTTAGCTTAGACAGTACTGCCGTAATAAAACCATAAAAGACTCATAAAGTGGTTATGGGAACTTCTGTCAGATAGATATGAAATTTCATTGACAAGAGAACAAGAACCAACAGATGAATGAATCTTAGTTCCATAACATTTGTAAAGTCTTCAAAACTTTAATGTACTTTATGAAAAGTTAAATATTATTACCAAAGTCAAGGAAGACAAAACCCACACGTATCTCCACTTACGGGAGTGGTCAGAGGGGTAACCAGGAAATTAATTTGTCAGGTGCTAGTAAAGGAAAAATGGAAAATTTTCACGAGAAACAAAATAATGTTTGCAAATGCTCAAATTTCATCTCAGTATCCAGCTCAGTATCTCCTGCATCCCCTTCCATTGCTTTATGTCCTTTCCTTTCCTAAGTAGGATGACAGGCCTGGAAGATCAATGGCTTGGAGGGACGTATATATGAAACCATCGGCGTAGGCTTCCTGGAGGCACTAACATGAGCTCATTGCTCCAATTCCTTCTTCTCTAGCCTTCTGCATAGAGCTATCCATGACTGCTGCGTCACCCACAGATATTCCCTGCATAGTAGATTTGACACCAAATCGCTTCCACATTGCAGTCCTGTTGGTGAAAATCTTCCCACTTTGTTCAGACCAAATTTGGGATACGGATATGGTTATGACACGGTTCCAGAGTTGATACTAACCAATTGATTCATCAATTAATGTATTTATATAAGATCTATATACACTGGTACATTATTGTGGGAAACATTCGGAAGAAGTAGACTTTAATATCTAGCTTATATATGTAATCTAATCTAATATATAGAGACTATCCATATATATGTGTAATGTATCTTAGTTATATAGATAAGGAAATGGCACAGAAATTCCTTCAATGGGAAAACAAGAAGGCTTTCCCTTATTTCAGAGAGATAAAAATAACTAATTTACTTATCAACCAGGAGAAGCACCAACAGAAAACAGTTGCAAAGGGAGTCAGAGAGAGTCAGGAGGACATGTTAAAAATATCTGCTGAAACATAATGTGTTTGTTCTGCTCAAAGTCCCTTTTGCCATGACTTTTAATTCAAAAGGAAGCATTAAATCTGTTCACTGCCCCAGATGTTGCATGTTTCTGTGATTTTCTAACATCTTTCACCACATACCACCATGAAGTGCTATCAATTTGTTAGTTGCTCCCTACTCAAAAAGACCACCATTCCTCTTTATCATTAAAACAGCCGACGCCAGAAAGGGAGCTGCCATTCTCTACAGCCCACCAGGACAGGGTACGTGGGGTAACAACCACTTCTCACATTGAATCAGAGCCGCGGGCAGAAGAGATGCACAGAGGAAATTAAGCAAGTCATGGTTAGATGATGGGGAGAAAAGACTAAGAAAGATGAGAAAGTGGTGAAAGGCAACAGGCAGTGGTGATGAGGTTGGGAAATAGAGAAGCTCAGAGTAAAACCTCTTAACCCTGGAAGGAGAAGGTAAATGGAGCCCTCACGAATGGCCAAGAAGAAGGAGGAATGTGGCTGTATCTCTGCTCCAGGCTGGATGTGACCCTTAAAATTTCAGACTCTCTTGGGACAGGCAGATTCTCCTCTAAAGGCTTAGAAACCAGAACTGAAACACTACACACATTTAGAATATTAGAACATCCAGGAGTGCTGGGGATCTGACTCATGTTTTGAACATGTAATGATGGCAATATTGTGACACTAACAGCTCCAATTTACTATAATGGAATCCTCACGGTACACGTGGTGGATGAACACAGCTGCAAACACTTTCACGGGGAGTGTTATATGTTTCTTTATTATTTAGGTTGCTTTAATGGCTCAGTCCTCTCTCAGATGAAGATAATGGGAAGAAAAATTCCATTTACTTGATGATTGTATACCCAGGCATTATTGGAATCCACAATAAAAGGTATTATTAGTCACTTTTATTACTGATCAACATTTTCAAACCAGAGCCTGGATTAAGATCCAAATCCATTGTAAGGGGTTTTAGGCACAATTGGCCCAATTTGATACCTTTGACACTGATTTTTATATAAGCTGTCATCAAACATTTAAATAGCTTCTCCAAAATTTGATCAAAATCACAGAACAGATCTAGTGCTGGCTGTAGAACTATTTGTGCAATCAGAAATTAGAAATTTAGCGGGATAATCTTCAGCTGCAAAGTTTAGTTCCAATACAGTTCCCAGCCCCCCCAAAAGCTACAGGACTTAGGATCATTTAGGATCATTTCAGGGGAAAGACTTTATGGTTGGAAGCTATGGATGGAATTTAAATTGAAATTATTTATATCCTGTTTTATTTTATGCCAACATTTAGTATTACTCCATAAAGTTAATTCACAGCATCACAGAGTGGTTGGGGTTGGAAGGGACCACTGGAGATCATCCAGTCCAACCCAGCTGCTAAAGCAGGGTCAGCAGAGCAGATCACACAGGAAGGTGTCCAGGTGGGTTTGAATGTCTGCAGAGAAGGAGACTCCACAACCTCTCTGGGCAGCCTGGTCCAGGCTCTGGCACCTCAAAGTAAAGAAGTTTCTCCTCATATTCAGATGGAACCTCCTGTGCTTCAGTCTGTGCCTGTTGCCCCTCATCCTGTCGTTGGGCACCACTGAAAGGAGCCTGGTCCATCCTCTTGACGCCCACCCTTGAGATTTTTATAAGCATTGGTAAGATCCCCTCTCAGCCTTCTCTTCTCCAGGCTGAGCTGACCCATTTTAAATGTAAACGTGTCAGCATTGCATGAGCAGTGTCAACGCTTTTGTCCGTAAGCAGATGCAGTTGCTGGAGGATCCCAACCAACATCACTATTCCCATGGTAATCCCTGTAGCTTAGACCCAACGTAATATACTGTTTGTATCCAGAACTTCTCTACCAGAGACAGGCAAAACAAAATATCTCTGAAATAATATGCAGCTCTCATGGAGCCCAAAGGATCGTCAAGAGAAGGTAAGAAACAGCTGAGAACTAACAGCCTCTGAGTACAAAGCCCGCGGGAAGTGAAGTCCATCCTGCCCATTGCTTTGACAGCTGTAATCCTTACTGAACCCTTTTGCCACTTTGGACACAGGGATGTCACTAACAATATCTTTTAAGTAATTCCTTCTGTTAGCTCTGTTTTACAGTTCCTATTTATTAAATTACTGCCTATCCTTTTTTATAGCTGTTATCAAAACAGAGGAACACAGGGATAGGATTTATCAAAGTAAAAAATAGGTCATGGTTCAGCTGCCCCAGGCTACATTGCAAAACGAACAAAAAGACTGCTACACTGCTTGTCACCAAAATCACCCTAATCTAGGAGTACAAGTACACTTTATGTTACAAAAATCCATGTAACTAAGAAAATATGTATTTGCTATTCCAATGCAAAGGGCACCATTGACATAACGAAATTTTACCTTTGGTTGTTAGAGATAGAAGCTTTAAAACTTTTTTCTTTAAAATGCTAAACAACATCATGCCTTTTAAGATCAAGAAGCCTGGCTAGTGTTTTCCAGAGCATACCCAGCCCCAATCACTCTTCCTTATCCTCCTCTTCATTAATCAAAAGTTATGTACTATGTTTACAAGACTGAAGCGGATTGCATGCATTTTCCCTGGAGGAGACGGTTGCAGCTGGCAGCCTGTGCACAGGAACCCCTATCAGCATCTCCTTGGCCTATGGTATGCTGTTGAGGGTCTCTGCTTATACTCAGGGCAACATTTGGTCTACAGCAGGTCTTAGAATCATAGAATCATAGAATAGTTTGGGTTGGAAGGGACCTTCAGAGCTCACCCAGTGCCACCCCTGCCATGAGCAGGGACATCTTCACCAGATCAGGTTGCTCAGAGCCCCGTCCAGCCTGGCCTGGGATGTCTGCAGGGATGGGGCATCCATCACCTCTCTGGGCAACCTGGGACAGGGTTTCACCACCCTCGGCATAAAAAATTTCTTCCTCATGTCTAACCTGAATCTCGCTTCTTCTCGTTTAAAATCATCACCCCTTGGTCCTCCTCTTACACTACTTGCCAACCCTCACTTCTCTCCCAGTGCCGTATCACTGGTGATACTGTGGGGTTGCACATGCTGATACCACAGACCTAAGCAACACTTAGTTCAACTATTTAGATGAAAGAGGTTTTCCCATCTTTCTGAAAAGTTATACAAGCTGCTATTTAATGACCACTCACTTTTTTTTTGCAAAGTAATGGTTATAATTGCAAGTACATGATTTTACTTGTCTTTAAGAATTACTTCTTATCTCCAGTTTTATGATTTCCAGCCTTTGTAACACATGTAACACATTTCAGCAATCTCAGATATGCACTAATGTTAAAAATAAACAAACAAAACAAAACAAAACAAACAAAAACATAACCAAAGAAACAACAACAAAACAACAACAACAAAAAACATAACCAAGGCCAAGACATTCTGCAATGAATCCCACAAAATTGACCAAAGAAAATGTACCATCTCATCACATGATTTAGGACCTGTCCTACTGCTGGCTTGCCAAGAACATTTAAGATTGTACCTCCCAAAACACATCTGCTCCTCACCGCCTGTTCCCCACACACAACACAAAAATGGTGCATTTCTCGTCAAGATCTGAACCGAAAATTAAAGGCAGTAGCAAGAAGGAGGAGTGAGCTACCCGAGGTTTCATGAAGCCAGTGGAATACTCGGCTTCTGGCAGCAGAGGGGCTGCTGCAGATGCTGCAGCTCACACCAGGGTTTCCTGCCTGCATGACTCGTGCCACGTGGAGCAAATCCAGGCCTGGCCCAGGGGCAGGTGGAGATCAATACCCGCAGTGATGCTCTGACCCCGTCCTTGTGGTACGGATGCTGTAGCCCACCAGCAGCAGGTGATGTTTCTGTGATAGATGAGGTGGATGTAACTTTTGCATTTTTCCCTGTGGCTCCTCAAGCTATGCCAGGGGCTTCTGTGCGGCTGGCTCAGGGGGACATCCTGGTGACATGTGTCACTCTCCCATCTCATCTTGTCGTCTTTGTACAGCATGTTCACAGTGTGCTGCAGTGCTACAGGTCCTTGCATTGCTGAGAAAGCAGGAAGAACTGGAGCTTAACTGTACAAAAAATAGAAGAAGGGGAATACAGATCTGATTTTTTTGACTCTCTGGTCTTCAACATTTAATACTTTGAAATAATTATGTTGCTCATTTGTGCCTTACAGGATGTGTCACGCAGTGAAAATTTAACAGACAAATTCCACCCTGCGGATTTAGTGAGTGAAATGGTCTGTTTGGTAGTGGCTAGGCAACGCTTTCTGAAACAAACATTACACGTACCCCAGCGGTATTTCTTTTTTTTATTTTTTTTTCTATTAAGAAGTACATTCTGGCCATCTTCTACCTTATACTTTTCCATAGTCAAGAGCACTTTTATCACTGCTGCTAGTAAACACATGGGGCTTTACAGTTCTGAATAACACAGAAGCCCCCTGAGCAGTCCTGTCCATGTGGCGTGGTGCCCAGCTGACCACTGCTCTTGGTTTGCAGATTGAAAAACCTAGCTGATCACAGAGTGGTTGGGGTTGGAAGGGACCTCTGGAGATCATCCAGTCCAACCCAGCTGCTAAAGCAGGGTCACCAGAGCAGATCACACAGGAAGGTGTCCAGGTGGGTTTGAATGTCTGCAGAGAAGGAGACTCCACAACCTCTCTGTGCAGCCTGGTCCAGGGCTCTGGCACCTCAAAGGAAAGGGTGTTGAGGCTTCTTTGTTTATAAAATAAAACTGAAAGCAGCAGGGGAGGAACAAAGCCAAATATTTGTGTCCTCGTAAACATGGATAGTTGGCATTCATTGATAAACAGTACACTAAAGAACGTGTGGTGTTAATTTGCTCGTACCCCTAGTGATATTCTACTGTTCTTTGTGTTTCTGGTATCAGTGAAGAATACTAATTGCTGAATAATACCAAGGTCCCTACACAGCTATCAGATGTTAATGACCCCCACTTGCTATGCTGCGCTGGAACTCAACCACTGAGCTGCAGTGAAAGGCTACATGTTCTTGCTAATCCCTCCGTAAAAGTTTCAATCAAAGGCAGCATCGTAGTCTCCATAGAAACAACTGAGAAAAATCTCCAGAGATATCACAAATAACCAAAAGGGGTCTGGCTGGAAATCTTGAACTGTAGGTGCAGCCCAGGGCCTCCCCCCACCCTCCCAACGGCCCAGAACCCCCTTTCATCCCAGCCTGGGTCCACCAGTTCCCACGCCAGCAATGCTGTAGGATGCTGGTCTCCAGCTCCATCCCAGTGGTAAAGCTGGTGTCAAGGAGATGTGAATTTGCGCAGTGGTGCTAAACACACTCCTGGCTCCATGGTAGTTCTCAGAAAAGTAGAAATATCTCAGATGAGCGGCACAAGTGCAGGGTAAATAGAGCCCTGAACAGTGTAATCAGGTCCTCATGCTCAGACTTGGTTTTGAGGAGATGGGAAGAGGTACAGCTCTCGACAGGTCAAAGACCGCAGCAGCGACCAGGTTTGCTATTCTGCTTGCTTATTCTGGAAAGAGAAAAGCAGCCACATGGTAGGAAAACCAAGGGAATTCGGTGGGGTTCAGTACCACCAGGAGAGAGACCCTGAGGGACAGAGGGCAAAGATTGTTCTCTGTGGCAGCAGAAAAGGGACCATGTCAGACACAACTGAGAAAGGGATCTGAATCTGAACCAGGAGCAAGGAGAAGTGAGGAGTAGCTTTGTCAGTGGGACACCCTTGTCTTCTATGTCTTCTCACCAATCAGGCTTCCTCTGGAAGACACTGAAGAAGAGAGGTAGAGCCGTATTTTTGTAAGGATACATGAATGGATAAGCAAGTCAGACTTGGAAGACGTTTAAGGGCAGAGCCCCATTATGAGCCAAAGAAAGTATCTGTTGCCCACCAACACAAATGTCTTGCTTGGAGATATCTGCTTAGATCTCTGTGCTGCTGGGCCAGACTTGCTTTGGCACCCCAGTTACCCCAGGTAGCTCTTCACACTACTGATGATACTGAAATGTGCCCATCATGGGCATCTACCACTTCCATCTTAGGGCCATTTCACGATTATATATATATATATCAGTCTTATCTCAAATAATTTTTTCTTCCCTCTGTTGTCCTTTATCGCTTTTTCTCTTTATACAGATACCTACTCTGCTACCCTAAATGTATTTTTTCCTCCTTTCTATTTGCTGCCTTCATTTTTTTGTAGAACGTTATTCTTTCCAACTTGAATCACCTCTAAGCCATATAAAACACATTTTTAATCTTTCATGTATAAAAAATTCTCTCCAGCCCTTTCTTTTCTAATGACACTTTTCTCTGAATTCCCTCCAATTCATCCATGTCAGTCTGGTATTGATATGCCAGAGATACTGTTCCATATGTGCCAGATACAGCTGGATCATCACCTCCCTGGAAGATAATGGTTTTGCCTCTGTGTGTAGCCCCAAAATCATACTCTTTAGTGCCAATACAAGTCCATGTCTAATTGGTTTCCCGCTGCCATCTCTAGGGTTTTGGTTTTTTTTTTCATTTCTAGCACTCTCTAAGTATCTCTCTCCTGCAGAACAGATGAGTTTCTGATTATTTTTCCCCAGATGTATGAGACTTCATTTTCCAAGCTGGATATTTTCTGTTACTATTACTCCCTATTTCTGACCTTTACCTTCGCTTCCACCACTTCACTCTCGTTAATCTTCCCAGCTCCTTGCAAGGCAGCATCCTCTGGTCATTGAGGGATACAGTATATTCTGAGCAGAACGCAGACCTAGGAACACAATGTGCCTTGAAGCTGACAATTTGTTCCCTCAGGAGAGGCATCTATGAGCATCTATAGATGATTGGCAAATTATTTTTCCCCTCCATGCTTGCTCCTCGCTTCTGCTTGGCATGCTGGAGAGATATAGAGGGCTAAAGCAGAGGGTCCCTCTCCCACCCTTTACTCCCTGTGGCTGTTAACCCACCTGTATGAAGGAGACAGAGCTGCCCCATGGAAGCTAATTCTCCTCTTCCCAACTGCAGATGCTCACTCGTGTTGTCTGCATGGGGAAAGAGACAATCTTGCCCCCTTTTTGCTGCTTACGGTTCCTTACAGCTCACCAGGGAAACAAGTCCACAAAAAATAAAATACAAATCCCAGCAGCATCTCTCAGGGACTCCTTCCCATTTCTCATTTCTCCCTCTGTTTATCACCTTCCTTGCCAGTCTCAGGCAGTGTAAAAGCTCTCTCAGCCAAGAAGAACTCCTAAAGTTGTTTTTGTGATTCGCTGAATCAAAAGCTCTCCTTTTGTGAGACAGTTTTTTCTACGAATACTCACTATTTCTATACAACCTCTCACTGGAGTCTACGAGGGTGCAGATGTTTTGTAGTCTTCCTCTTGCAATCTAACTCCCATCAGTGCTGATGGTCAGTGCTATGATAGACGAGCTGGATGTACCGATTTCAAGTGTTATTGGTATGTTTTCATTCTCTTGATCTGTACGTTCCCTAGCCAGGGAAGAGATTTCTCTTAACAGCTGCTCTCAGTATAGATCAGACAGCATTGTATTCAGAACAATATAAATAAAGCTGCGGGTAAGAAAAGTTGTAAAGTTTAAAATCCTTGAAGGACAACATTGATTTCTAGCAACAGGTATTAAACTTTTACCTATTTTTTTTTAAATCTCACATCATCCTAGAGTGGAAGCAGATGACCATCCCCATGCTACAGCTGAGGAGAACAACACACAGAAGCACAAGGCACGTCAAAGCTCCCCTTTGAGTTCTGCTGCCCCCAGAAGTGTCAGCAGTATTTATGAATTTTGCCCAGAAAGATTAACATCAACAGTTTCTAGAGACTGTTATTTATTGTTGGTACCAAATGTGAGAATCCTTCCAACCCAACCTAAAAGGTTACAGAGGTCTGCCCAGGGAAGTGGCTGAGTCACCATCCCTGGGGGTGTTTAAAAGACACGTAGATGAGGTTCTCAGGGACATAGTTTAGAGGTGGACCTGGCAGTGATGGACTCAATGATCTTAAAGGTCTTTTCCAGCCTAAGCCATTCTATGAGTCTGTGTTTCCTGTAAGAGCACTGGCAGATCTCAGCTTCCAAAATTAACCTCAAGGCATTTGATTGGGTGATATGAGAGGGGATGACACTGGAGGCAAACGTGTGTCTTTGTGGGTGCTGCTGCCACTCTTCTTGATGAGTAAGAAAAGAGTGCAGGTCCAATGCAACACTGGGAACAACCCCTGTTAATGAGGGGATGAGGAGGAGTTGGGGCAAAGCTCAGAGAAGTTATGGAAAGGAAAAGTCAAATTAAGAAATGTGCTTGGGCAGCAAAATACCTCACTACAGTATTGCAGGCTCAGAACATGTACCTCAATGTGTTTCTTCCTCTGAATTTCAGCCATTCTTGGCTCATTTTCCCAGGCAAAATGCTGCTCTGAAATAACAGCTAACAGCATAAGACTCTTGGAAGAGCTACAGTTCTGAAGAGAAATAGCCAGCTACTTCTGCAGCCCAATGTGATGGATGAACGCATTTAGCATCAGGTCTTCGGAACTGCCTTCCCTACCCCTGGGGAAAAAGAATGTAAATTGCAAGTGAAAACCTCGGGTGTCAGGCAGATGAGGATAATAAGTATGCTATTAATGCCTAAGAAAGCAAAAAAGCATAAAATATCCCCTTTATCATGACAGCGATGTGAAGCAAAATATAAATATATATCTTGTGTATACATATTTATCTAAACAAAATATCAAACACTACTTTAATCGTTTGCTTTTATAATAATAAAAAGTGAGATGTAATATTCAAAAAGTGAAGGTTAATGAAATCTGCAAGCATGACTTGGAAAGTGGATGTGAAGAGAGAGAACAGTGGCCATCTATTTCTTTTTCCTGATGTCAAGAAGGAAAAGATTAACAGAAGGTAGAAGCAAAATCTATGAGGTCAGCTTGGATTGCTTATTTGTTGCTCTGTTAGGTCTGATATGCCCAATGAAAATCAATGCACCTTAACACCAGAGCTGGGTAGGAATAAAAGATTTGCCCTCTAAAGGGAGAAGACAGAGAAGGGTAGTAATTCAGATGGAGATTGTGATTCAGGGCAGGATTTGTCTTACCAGCTGTAGACACCTAAAATGTGGACGTGTTCAAGAGAGGCACTTCAAAGGCACAACTCATTCTGAAGTCTGCACCTGGAACACTGGATGGCTCTTACCTTAAAAATCCCTCTGTCTCCATACAGACAATAAAAAGGGTTCCCATTGAGTGTGTTGATCTGTAGTGCAGATGTCTAAAGTTACTCACAATGGATATAGACAATTCAATGGTGGCACGTGGACCCATCAGCTGAGCCAGGCATGAATTCCTGGATCATTCAGGGCTGGTCGGGGTTGTACCATCTTGTGGTGAGCAGCCAGTTATGGGACAGGGATAAAGGAGCACAAGCATGATCTTGGGAGCTGGAGAGGATCAGAAATGAGAATCAAGCAGACTTTTTCCAACTCTATATCCATATTAGTCACGAGAAAGTATAAGGAAGAGAGGATACTCATACAAATGCTGTCTTTCAGCTGTGGGCTGCAGCACATTTAAGCAGGAAATGTATCAACCACATCATTAAATCCTGAGAACTTCTCAGGGACTCTTAAGAGATGAGGAAGAGTCCTTTGGGTGCAGATATTACACATCCCAAACACTACCAAAGATATCACAGTGCCCTCATATAAATCGCTGTTACCCTCTCCTCTAGAACACTGCGTGCAACTCCGATCACTCAGTCTTGAGAGGAACATAGCAGAATTAGAGAAGGGAATATTTGAAGAAGGGCAGCAAGGATGGTTAGGGTGAAAATATTTGGACTGTGCTAGGGAGAAAAAAATGAGAAGAGACCTGAAGAAATACATAAGATAATGACTGAGATGGAGAAGAGGGCACTGGGTCACACTATCCACTTCTGCTCGTGCAACATGTCTGAGATAAACGACTGTTGGTGAGCCAACTATACGAAGCCAGGACGACAGAACTGGATCTCATTGTCAGCCCTTCCACCTTCCCCTTTCCATTTCCCTGCCCCTTCATTTCTGCTTTCCTTGGTTAGCTTTCCATCGGACTGGTGACCAGGCCACCTGCCTGCACAGCTACCCAGGCTCAACTGCCAACAGAAGAGAGGGGACAGGAACATGTGCTGGGTTTGCGCAGCCCCCCAGCCCAGCAACAGCACAGGTTAAGGTTGGCTGAGTCAGTCACGATATCCCATCTCAGTTTCTCCAGAATGGAGCCAACATTTTTAACCAATGTAAAATCTCTAAACTGGTTGATCGACAGAAAAAAAGATCAGACTTGAGAACATCTAAGTCTTTCTCTTAGCAGACTGTGAAAAGCCATAACCCTCTGTTTGACTCCAAAAAAGGGAATATCCCACAAAGACAACAACACTCCAACATCACAATTTCAGGGAAGGGAACCCTCTACCACTGATGCAGTTCTGTAAGGCAAAGCTGCAAGCACTGAGGGCAGCAATCACGCAAGTGTTGTTGGTTCACATCTTTGCAAGTTCCCAGGTTCCTCTGGAAACTCCACAGAAAATAAAACTACATCCTCTTGGCTGTAGACAAAGCCACTGTTGGATTCTTGTGACTCACATGAACCTATCACTGGTGCGGTCGATGCAGCTGGAAGCGCGTACTTCCACAACGGAGGCAAAAAATTCTAAATAGAGCAGAACTGGACTGTGAGATTCATTGCTACAAGACACTGCTGAGATCTAGATCTAGTAAAACAAATCAGAAGATTTTTGTTCAAAACAAATCCTTCTGGAATGCTATTTGTTTGATTTTTAAGTATGGGAAGGAACCGCACAGGACATTGCACTGATTCAGCATTGCAGCTCTTTGTGTATGAGAGAACATTGCCAATAAGGCAAGTAAAATTCTTGGGCAGAAGTACATCATTATTAGATCAGCAGGATAAATTTTGGATTCCAAGAACAAGTTTACTTAGCAATCTGTGTTCATGTTGAAGAATACATAATCATCCCCATATCTTGTAAATGACATCGCTCTTGTATCTGAGTCATTAATATAGAATAAAGCAAAATAATAGAAAACTTATTTTAAATTAAATAGGAAACTACAAATTGGGCAACTTTTTAAAGAAGTCCTTATTCAGTCATTTGATGCTGAAAGAAATATGTCTAAATAGTTCAGCTCATCTCTTATAGATAGTAAGTAATGGTTCCCATCATTCTTGATTTCCTATTTGCTTTGCTTTTCTCTGCAATTTTTCCTTATTACTCTTTTAAATCTCTGCAAATGGTTTTATTTTCCACATTTATTTTTGCTCACTTCACTTATTTCAAGACTTGTTGCTATGTTAACCATTACTTTTCCTCCCATCTGTGATTTCTCTTTTTCGGGAGATAAATAATTTTTCTTTATTTGTAACAGCTTATGATTAATAATTCAGTTCTTCTGAGGAAAGGCTGATAAGTTCACATAAGTTCCTTTATATGTGAAAGCCATTTATTTTATGAACAGCAGGAACAAGGACAAAAAAAGGGTAAAATGATCCTGCTTGAAATACCTGAATTGCTCAATCCCACATTGAGTCGCATTGACTTTAACGCATCCCCACCTGGGAAGAAAACGATTTGGTAATTTCGTGCTACGTCCCACATGTGTTAACAAAGATTTCCTGAACAAGCAGACTCATAGGCCGCTGTCATAGATTCAAGAGAACGAAAGAGAGCAGAAATTGAAGAACTACAACAGTAACTTTTAAACAGGAGGGCAAAGAGAAGCAGAAGGCAACTCAGCCTGGATGGACATGCTAAATCTTTACCCAACTCTCAGCCAGCTCTTTGCCTTGTCTTTAGAGGAATAAAGCAGAAAACTGACTAAAAGTAAAGTGTGTAGAGTTCATGGATCTTAGAAGAGGAAAACTGAAATGATCTTCTCTGAGATAACTCCAACCCCATGAGTAAGACAGACAGTAGAAGATTTGGACTTTTTCTTCTGCAAATGAACTTCCAGCTGTGCAGCTGAAAGTACCTGAAAGTTTTACGTCATGTTGGATATTCCACTGGCAAAAGAGCAACTATCGATGGATTAATTTAACTCTCACAGGTAAGACAGATTACCCAGGTTTGCTATAGCAACCTCTGACCATCAAATAAATGCCTCATGGAGAGGCACTTGAAGAGTTTGTTCTGTTTAAACAGTCATTTCTCTTACTCCTGCCTTTTCTTTGGCAAGTTACATGATGACAATAAGCTAGGTATTAACAAATTCTAACTTACCAAAGGTATAACGAGAAGCAATGTCTGGAAGGTGTAACTAAGCATCTTTAAAAAATAAATAATCCATACCTGTTAACTAGGAAAGTAATTAGCTAAGAAATTAACTATACAGACTACCTGTGGAAGTTGCCAGTTACTCCTACCTTGATGTATTGAAGCCAAGAGTGAAGACCTTTTTGGCAAACATGCTTCACCCAAACATAAACACTGCTGGGCTTGGTAAAGGGCGCTGCATAAAGTGCAATTGCTTGTGATATATGGGCTATCAGGCCAGATGAGCTAATGGTCCCTTGTGACCCTCTGTTTTATAAATCTATTAACTAGAACTGGGATTTATAGAGGGCCAGGAGGAGCACCTGTGATTGAGCTTGTGCAATCAGTTCCCATGGACTCTATCATGTTCCTTTTGGAATCATTGGCAAAAATCCCACTGCACGGACAGCACTGGCCACAAATCACGGAAGGAAAAGGCTTTTATAAATAAGAGTGAGAAGGCTGAGAGTGGAGAAACACCATTTGTTAGCTGTTAAATCTATAAACATTTAGGAAGTTGTTTCTTTGTTAGCGTTTAGAGAATTTAGACTCAATGGCAGTTGCCCTGATGGAAACAGAGATGGTTGCAACTACCTGATGAGAAATAACAATATGCTAATCACTGCATAAGCTTGAACTTTGGCACCTTTAAACCCACTTTCCGTTTTCTGTTCCATTTCTACCAAGGCCAAGCAACATGAAATTGGACATGTCTCATGTTACCTTACAAACCATTTTATTTGGAAAGCTTAAACTAATCAAAGGGGAATCACTCTTAGGTAGAAGAACTGCATTGCTCACCTGCCAATTACCCTCACTGAAAAATATATATTTTTTTAGATGTCCTAACATTTTCTTTAATGCCAAGTATTTGAATTAATTTACCTATAGGCTTTGATTTTTCTGTAGTGTTTAAAACGCAACCGATGTAAAGAAACAGCCCACTGGCCTGGGTGCCTGTGAAAGCAAAGTCCAGGTCCCAGATGTTCAGAGCTCTCACGTGAATATCATCATCTGTGTGTCATGTAATATTACCATTTAACAGGTTTCAGAATGCTGATGGTGCGTTGTCCGTGCTCACCCACCCCTAACGATGCCAAGAATAACAGCGGCACTACCACTGATCTCCCGTCATGTTTCCAAAGTCTGCGTTGCGTCCTGGTCGCTTTGAAAACAGGTGTCTATCCTTCTTCTAGAGGGCCAAGAAAAGCAGAGGACAGGTTTCAGCAGGGTGGACAATAGGTCCAGGCTGGAAATTAAAGGTGTAAAGACAGATAGGGAACACAGAAAAGAAAACCAGCACAAAGAGGTAGGAGATGAAGAGTACGGAGAAGTGTGGAGCTCTCATTTTTCTAGGAAGGGGAGGTGGTGGGATGGAGGGGAATTTACCTCAGTCTATCACCTCTAGCAAACATTTCTAAGTTTGTAGGCATATTTGACAGGTCAACATTTATGGCAGATCTAGAAAAAAATTGGTCACAGGGAGGGAAATGTGGGTGGGGGACAGGAGGGAGGGAGGGAGTGATTGACAAATGCAAACAGATGACAGATAAGTGCCCTTCAGGCCAACAAGACAACCCACTCCTCCTGAAGATTCCTTTCTGTGGCATGGCCTTTGCTACAAAACTCCTGGCTCCCGTTCTCTAAAGAGTAAGATAGATTTATCCCAACTCTTCAGAGTTTTAATTCTATAGCAACTATCTAGCCCTATAATAACACGATATTACTATTGTTAGCAACAGGACTTTAGCTTTGTAATGAGTTTTCAAGGCCTCAGGACTGAGCTTTGCTGCTTGCACTGACTGAACTTTTCTTGACTCGCCTGCAGTTTTATTTTAATTTGGTTTAGCTGACACTGCAATTTATTTAATTGGCCAGATGTCTACACCTAATTTATTTTACTTGTGTTTATCTTCATATGGTACAACTATAGTTTTATATAGACAAATAACAAGCTTATAGTCCATGTAGAGTGAGATATTTATGACTCTAACACAATGATGCGGTATGGAGAAATACAAGCCTGGCAAAATAGCAGAAGCTTTGAGAAAAGGAGAGACAGGACACAACACAGCAGAGTATCGGTAGGGGATGGTAAGATATGGGGCACAGGCTGGCACTGGAGATCTCGTTAATATAAATAACTCACCCATGGTTAAATACAGGAAACACAAAACTAAGGCTGGGCAAGCCTGGTTTTAGAGGCAAGAAAGTGAACAAAGAAATAATATCCAACATACAAAAATGGCACTAAATATAGACTATTTGAAAGTAACCTGGAGCTGCAGACCGGTGAAGAATGAGCAAAGACATAACGGTGTGTTAGAAAACATAAAAACAGCCCCAGGTTGATCCTAGAGGGAGGAAGAAGAAACCATCAACACGAGCATCGCATTCCTCCCAGCAAACAATTCCAGACGCTGGTGATTTGTCTTACAATCCCGCACCCCTCTCATCGCCACCACCAGACTGAAACTACCAACCCTAGGACTCGAGACGCACTGGAAGAGTGAGTACAACACCGGGAAAAGGGGTAGAAACCAAAAAGTGTGAGCATAACTATTGTAACTGACTTTTTTTTTTTTCTGAAGCAGTTAATCCTAGCCTAACGTAATTATTAGACTCTTAAGATTTCAGTTATACTAGCAATGACCCTATTAATATATAATGTGTGCTTACGCTTTGCCCATAAACAAGATTTTGAGAGTAATGACTCAAACAACAGTGACTGCTGCACTCCCGCCCATCCCTTTGGGACAAAATAGATATTAGGAATCTTCATCCTCTATGGTACAGGCCCACTGAGGCTAAAGCAGTGCCATCATAATAGGTGAACAGGGTTGTTTGAGGGATCCTTCTGTTCTAAGGAGTAGATATAAGACTGGCTAGATCCATCACACCAATTATTTCATCAATAACACTCAGTAACAAATGACTTTTGCCTGCAGGTTATGATTTATCAGCTTAAGGATTTAAAGGCAAGGTCCCACCACACACAGGATCTTGACCGGGAAGGACTAATGGAACATCCTTGTAAGAACCAAAGCAATTTATCATCTCAGGTTCCCATCTCTGATACTTGCTGCTTTTCCAAGCACCCACAAGGATTTAAACCTGTTCATGAGCCCCAAGGACCACAACTACGGGGAGAGAAGTTTCACTTCATTGTCTCTACTCTAAAGCTCTCAGGATTTCCATTTATTCACCATGAGGCTAGACACTAATAAAGACAAAAGACATCTTTATGATTAGGGGTGCTGACTGTCTTCAACTAATTGCCTTGCTACAAATTTGAAATAGTCCATTTTAGGGTCTATATGAAAGTTATTACATAAGTTAAAATATAGATATTAATAATTAACTTCTGTACATTGTTATTATACCCTTCATTCTGAGGAGCAGACAGAAGAGTGAAGAACAAACTTTAAAAGAAATTAGTCTTTTCTTCCTCTAATGAACCAGCCCCAAAGCCTAGCTCTTATACAGATGTTGGGGCACTGACCCTCAGGTTGCTAGAATAGGCAGAAATAACGGCACTTCTGTTTTCTCAAACCTTTTTATATTGGGTAGTTTCTAAATTCTGTCCTTCCTTCATTGCAATAAAGAAAACAGTTGCTATGGCACAAAGTGAATCTGAGCAGCTCTGTTTTTCTAGGGCAAGTAGAACAGCCTACCTCAGCAAGTGTAGCAGTTTGCGATAGGTCTTTGTCTCAGATCTGGGTAAAAAAAAAAGGCAAGTTTCATTTCTAAGCTTTAAATTCCCCTATGAAAACCTGAATAGAAATACATGGAATACATATAGCCTACTGCTGGCTGGCAAAAAAGCAAAAACAATTCTTCTAGGACTGTAAGCTACTAAGATAACCCCCTTGTAAAATGTCTGGCTACCAGAAAATTAATGACTAAATCTCAATCAGGAGATAAATAGCCATTTTAGGGAAGTAATTGGGATCTCAAGCAGCTCCTACTTCACAGCACATGTGAATTGGGAATTGGAAGAAATAGCACCAACCACCTTCAGCAGACAAATCTCAAAGAGATGCACAAACGTGACCCGATGAAATCCCTCAGTGCGTTAATAAGACAGATGCTGTCTACCTCTGATGGTAGACTGGAAAATAATGCACAGCGGTTCCAGGCTCTGCTGAGGTCTCACAATAACTCAGCAGGAGCTCTGAGAACCGAACCCAGGGCTTAGAGACACCAGGAACAACGAAGGATGAAAGTTTCAGAGTCATCCCGTGGACACAAAGATGACGGTAGGCCAGTCCTCCTGCTAGCGTGAGCACATACACGCGTGTAATAATTATGTACAGAATTCCCTACATTTCAGACAGGACTTTTCACTGTTTGAAGTCAGATATGCGCAAACAAGCTCAGAGCATCCAGCCAGCGACCTCCTCAGGCTTGTGATTAAAGGTATTCCCCTTTCAAAAGTAACACCGCAGTAGTTCCTCCTCTGGTGTCTGTCAGAAAATAATTAATCCACAAAACTGATATTTTTATCTTTTTTTAAAAAAACAATTTTTAATAATAAATGTTCAACATTTTAAAATTACATTACAACTCAAAAAAAATTTTTTTCACAAACTCTTGGAGATCAGCATATTAACAATATATAATACTTCATTTAAGACAGAATGACTGATAGATAAAAAGATTCGTGACTTGCAGTACTGTGCATTCAAGACTGCAAGTTCATAAGCCTGCAAACAAACAGAATTATTTCTTCAATAAAGTGGAAAATCATAAATTGCATGGAACATTCGATTCCTGCATGCCACCACACTAGTCCCCTAAAAGTAAGGAATGTTGATTCAGTGCTTCAACAGCAACTCATAGGCTACAGTGTCTCCAGTTTTCCCTCCAGAACAAATATGCAGCTTAAAAGAATTTAGGGCTGGGAAAGCTCACACACATGCTGAGCAATTCTCTAAAAAATATGGCCTAGTAAGAGCATAGTGATGACTTAGGGAAGATGGAGCTGAATCCTTGAAGAGTGTCCATTTGGTACTCTGTCACACGTGAACAGCATCGTATCAATAACTGCTTCTCTATAGCTCCGTGATTCAAATGAATAATGTTCAAGAAGCATGTCTTCCCCCTACTTCAGGAGGGTTTTGCTGCTGCTGCTGCTTCTAAATTATGTTTCAGGACCTTACCCAATATTACACAGCTTTTTCCTCAAATGGAAGTAATTCAGGGACACAAATATGCAGGCTGGTCTTTATGTCCAGATTCTTTATAGTAGAAGTATTGAGTTCTCCTGGATGTTGAAAAATACCATGGTGCAAGTGCTGCAGCAGACTGGAGTGGTCAATAACGGTCCCGCGGTGCAGGCTGCTGTCTGAAGCTGAACTGTGAAAAACACCAGAGCAGAAGAACCTGTCAAGGAATGAATAGGATAAGTACATTCAAAATTAAGGACAATACTTTATTCTCTTACACAAATAAAAGCTATGCATTAGGAATCCAACTTATAAAAAAATGCTAAATAAGAGATCTTGTCAAACCCACGCACATGCTGTACCTACTAGTGACAGCTAAACCTCACAAGGGGCTGAGATGGTCTTGCCCAGTGCTGCTGTGACCCTCTATATCCTCTTAGCTCCAATGGGAGCTAAGAGTGCTTAAGAACCCCAAGAGCAACCATTTCCTTTTGAAAGAGTTGCCTTGAATCATGCAGCCAAAGAACATTTGCTTCCTAATTAAACTTCCTCTGCCACCTTTTATGAGCTGGGTTGGAAACACCACAGCCAGACTTAATCGTCTCACATCCCCAAGAAGTCACACGAGGTGACATTTTCCTCTGCATTAACTCAGGAAGACAGTATGGGTGGGGGACAGAATAAATAAATTCATGCGACACCTCCCCATTTGCAACAAAACCATGGCAGTGCATCACATGAGAATGAGACTTGGTAACATAATAATTCTATCTGAAAACTGACTGGATAAAGTCTGAGTTTGCTTCAAAGATTACTTTAGAGACTATCAAACCAGCTGTCCATCCCTCCATACTGACCACATCCAAAACCACTCAATTAAAATAGACTGAGGGAAACACTTTTGTACTTAAATATATGACTAATGCTTGTAAGTTAGGAAAGACTTTTGTCATTTTAAGACAGCTCTAATGAGAAGCAGATCCTTATCCCTCCTTCTTAGACCTTCACCAAACATCTGGAAAGCAATACACATTTTTCTGCATATTCTCCTCTAGCCAGCAAACTTTGAAAATAATGGCACTAGCAGAACAGAGACAAAATACTCTTATTTTTCGCTAGTAAAAGTTCTTCCCATTTAGATTATTCATTCCTCATCCTCAAGTAAAGAGCGAAGTTCAGGCAGTGACTGCTAAGCCCATTGCCATGCTAAAGCACCTGATCATTTGGCAGCCTCAGGAATAGGACTGAGCGCCAGGAAACTTCTGCATGGTGGGGAGAGAAAAGGACCACAGCCACTGCTTCTTCCCATTCTACCTGCACCCTCTTTAGTGGTGGAGAGGGATTACAAACTCATTTTTGCTCCTTAAGTGGAGTTTGGCTTTACAAGTCACGGGATAGAGGTATCTGCACGACACCCATGTGTGAAATGGCAAAGGGGTGTCCTGCTCTAAGGAAGGAAAGTCCAGTGATGGAGGAAGGAACATGTTCTGCTCTCTGAGCTTGTAAGAGTTTGAGCAGCCTGCTCTGGGTGTGAGTGTATTTGACCCAAGACGAACGAAAACTCCTGGTCAGTGCTGTTTCACACGCAGTGTTGTTTCAGACTAGACATGAGGAAGACATTTTTTACACTGAGGTTGGTGAAACCCTGTCCCAGGTTGCCCAGAGAGGTGGTGGATGCCCCATCCCTGCAGATATCCCAGGCCAGGCTGGACGGGGCTCTGAGCAACCTGATCTGGTGAAGATGTCCCTGCTCATGGCAGGGGGGTTGGACCAGGTGGGCTTTGAAGGTCCCTTCCAACCCAAACTATTCTGTGATTCTATGATCTGGAGTACTATGTCCAGTTCTGGGCTCCCCAGTTTAAGGACAAGGAATTACTGGAGGGCGTCCTGTGGTGGGCTACAAAGATGATCAGGGGTTTGGGGTATCTTTCTTATGAGGAGAAACTGAAAGAGATGGGGCTGTTCAGCCTGGAGAAGAGAAGGCTGAGAAGGATCTTCTTTATGTTTATAAATATCTGAAGGGTGAGTGTCAAGAGGTTGGGACCGGACTCCTTTCAGCAGTGCCCAACGATAGGATGAGGGGCAACGGGCACAGACTGAAACACAGGAGGTTCCATCTGAATATGAGGAGAAACTTCTTTACTTTGAGGTGCCAGAGCCCTGGACCAGGCTGCCCAGAGAGGTTGTGGAGTCTCCTTCTCTGCAGACATTCAAACCCACCTGGACACCTTCCTGTGTGATCTGCTCTGCTGAACCTGCTTTAGCAGCTGGGTTGGACTGGGTGATCTCCAGAGGTCCCTTCCAACCCCAAACTTTCTGTGATTCTGTGATTCTATGCCTGTAGCCATTCCACTTGCAAACCCAACCCCTGCTTTGAGAACCAGACAAATCTTAGATAGGAGGAAAAGACTGGGTGACACCAGCATTGCTGCCTTTCAGAAAAATCATCAAACCAACCTGTCCAATAACACTTTCCTTCTAGGACTGTACTCACATACACAACAAACACAACTGGTTCCCTCTAGAACAACCCTTCTGAGCAAAGCTTCCCACAAGACAATAAGAACAAGAGACCTCTGCTGTTCCTGTGCGATTTATGAAGAAACCTTGGCCAAATTAACATCAAAAGGAGTTTTACAATAACATCATTAACACTCTGTTACTGACAAATTAATTAGCATTGAGCATACTCAGATACTACACTGACGTACTCCAGCCAAAAAACCTCAGACAGCACCAGAAGTAAAATGCCTGAAGTGCCAAATTAACGCCACAGTGCATTACAGAGGGAAGGTTACCAATTACAAGACTGCGTGTTAAAATGAAGCTTTTTCCCCCAAAGACCTTGTTCTGTGACTGCTAAGAACTGAATTCAAGGTGTAAAAGCTAATCAAACCAGTGAGACAGAGCAAAATATTTTCCTATCCACATTATGCTGAATAACAAGTCTTTCCTGAGCAACAGCCCTATCTAAAATCAAGCACTAGTTAGTAACAGAAGGCTTGGTTCGTTTTTTTCGAGAATCCTTTTCTGCTGCTCTTTCCCACCATAACGGGGTTCCTGAAACACCCCAATGTGTTTGCTCCCATCCGTGTTTCTCATTACCCTGCTGTTCTTGTCCCACGATACAAATGCACTTTCTCAGTACTTTAAGAATCCAGGAAAAATTGTGCAATTAATCTTGTTTTTCCACAGAATATATCAGACAGTAAGTGGATTAAGGTTCCATACCCTGACTTATCGATGTCTGTTAGCATTGATTAAGAGAAAAAGATTTGGAACAGTAGATCAATTTATAAGACAAGTTCATCTTTAGTTTCTCTACCTGCATTTACCCAATTACTGATAGTTTTGATTCAGTGGTGTGGACATCAAACCATTAGAAACAACAAATCAGCCACTGGAAAGCCACCATATGGCAGTGTCTTTAGTTGTCGTGAGATCGTGACTTTTTTAAAGATGCCCATGAAAGTTTTGCTGAACATCTCTGAAGGAGCATATCGTACCTTTCCTCTTCAGTGCATAGGTTTACATTTGGTAGACCTGTAAACCCTACTACAGTTCCAGTAAGTCTTCAAGAACTGCAGCAAGATGTCAGACCAGTAAGTAAATAATAAATGACAAAACGAAATAACAGTGTTTCCTGGAGCAGGTTCTTCTAATTCCATGAAGATCAAGATTTCACATGTAGTCTTCTTAAAATATGAATAGGTTGCCATATAAGTGGGATGTACCACTGCCTCTTATAGAAAATAGTTTTCTGATTTTGTACGGAGGAAGGGGGAAAGAAGACTCAGAGTTAACAGCTCTTCATGAACGAATGTAGAAGACAAACACCTAGAAGGTGGATTTTAAAATGAAGATCTAAGGGAAGAGTACAGTGTGCAATTTCTACCAAAAAATATAAAAAAGAAAGAAAAAGCAAATGACACTACAGGAAAGAAATAACCACAAGTCTTTATGTGTGCATCGCCTGGATGATGAGGAACATTGAAAGAGTATGTAGGTACAAAGAGAATCTCATACCCAACCTATTCATACTGAACTATTAAACCCTGTATGTTTCCAGTCTGCCTTAAGATAGCGAGAAAGACTAAAAGTTGCAAAAGTGCGACAGAAAAGTAAAAAATGTAAAGGCTGAGATTTCTGGCCAGCAAAGAAACTGCAATCACAAATATACCTCTAGATAGCACACCAACACCATCTGACCCGTACATGTATTGATAATCATTGCTCTAAAAAGCCCAGGTAAACAATTTCTCAGAACCAAGAGCAACAGCAAAGAATAAGGCAGATCTGAAAGGAGTGAAAAAAAGTAAATTTATAGCAATATATTATTCACTAAAGAAAAATACCTTTTGTTAATCGCTGCCAAATTGGTAACTGTAATAAACAGGAGCTAACAGATATGTAACATCAATTATTCTTTATAGGTCATAAATAATAGAGGGAAAACAGGGCTCTTCCTGGGGTAAAATAATAATGCATTGTCTCTGAATTGCAGTGGGAGTAGCGAAGGTGGCTTTGTAAGAAGGTAACACACAACAACTTTGATTTTCTGCTTCCTGTTTGTATTAAGAAAAATATTTAAGCTGCACTCACTGAACATAATTATAGATGCTTTCAAAGATCTTTAAATATTTAACTACTCAATCTTCACAATATCTCTATTAAATAGATGTTTCTTTGTACCCCCAATTTACATAAGAGAAACATCTTTTAAAGCTTATTTTTAAAAGTGGTTTTGTTTCTTTCATGTGGTGCTGGAAACTGCAAAAAATACGATGTAGGTGTCTTTGCAGGTGCAGCTTTGTAGATGCAGACACAAACAGGGGGTTTTCAGCTCTTTGATTATCGTTGCCAGTCAAGCCAATATTCACTACAGGCTTCAAAACGTGGATGCAATTACGTAAAAGGACGAAACCATATCTGCAAATTTCCAGCCCAGGTTGAAGCTCCTTCAAAGCTCAGCATGGAGAAGAAGGGCCCTGGTCATGATTGCACGCCATGAGCACTTGGCCGTGCCAACAGCAGACTTGGCAAGTTCTTGGCACATCACCTCCTGCCCAATCTATTGATGGATGCTGCTTTTCTCAGGGCAGAGGAAAGGGAAAGGGAAAGGGAAAGGGAAAGGGAAAGGGAAAGGGAAAGGGAAAGGGAAGGGGAAAGAGGAAGGGGAAGGGGAAGGGGAAATAGGAAGGGGAAGGGGAAGGGGAAGGGGAAAG
>VWYH01011067.1:558118-592589 GCA_013399365.1 Pampusana beccarii
AAGGAAAGGAAAGGAAAGGAAAGGAAAGGGCTTATTTTAAAATTGACATTTCAGCAGAGAAAACATACAGAATAATTGGAAAGACTTGCAAGAAGCATTTAAAATTTACCCATAAATTTTGACCAATGAATTACTGGTTGATCTAAGACTAGATTTAGAAGCTCTGTACAAAAGAATGTAAAAATAGTATAGCTAGATTAATGAACATGGATGTTCATAGGGCATGCTATTTTTTCATAGATTATCTGAAAGATAAGTCACCTGTCCCCTAATTAAATTTTTAGAAGTTACAAAATGAAGCGCAGCTGCCAGACAGTGAGAGAGAAAAAAAGGAAAAAATGAGTCTTCTGCTCCCAAAGTACATGCACACAACTCTGCTAAGTCTTACTGGGTGTTCTGCATGAGCATTTGATGGGTAAAGCTGAATTTTAAATGCACTAATATTTAATCAAGTTTATTTATTTTCATTTTTAAAAAAATTATCCAGAAAAAAAAAGCAAACCTTAACATTATTAGTTTCATTTTAAGCCTGACACTATCTAGCAATAGGAGAGGACTATGGGGTGACATAAAAACAAAGAGCACACACACAGACGCACACACACATGCAAGAGAGTCCTCCATACTGCTGCAATAATAACTCTAAAAGGGCAGTGTGGTGCAGGCCTCCTTTCCTCATTCCTCCCCTCCTTTAGTTTAAAACTATCACTCCTTGTCCTGTCGCAACAGGCCCTGCTGAAAAGTCTGTCCCCATCTTTCTTATAAGCCCTCTTACACATTGGATAAATTAACACACAATGATTAAGAATACGGGAATGAGACTTTACAGAATTCTCTGTGATACTGCATGAACACTGGTGAAAGTAATTAAATACATACAAAATTTTAATTCTGCAGGTATTTGACAACAGTGAAAATCCAGGAGAGGAAATGTTTTCCGTAGTTGCTAACAGCACTGCAGTTACAGAGAAGATTAAACAGAGCCTGGATGGAGGTTTCCTTCACAAAACTCATCCTCGACAGCCAGGAAATTTAGAAAAAGGGTACGGTGGATAAAAGTACGGGATAAGTTTTCCCAGGACCATTGTTCCAACAGCTCCACTGGAAGGTTTTAAAGGAGTCTTTACTTTGTCTTGGAAACTCTTTTGACCGATGGCATCACTTCGAGGCAAATTATCAAGCCCTGACTATCTGCTCCCCACCTGGATCACTGACTGGCTGTCCAGTCCTACAGTACCAGTGCAAGTGCATGACACACACTATTATATCAAAATTCTCATCTACTTGTCCCAGAAGTAGCATTTTTCACCTATTTTGTGCTCACATGATTAGAGCAGATAATGCTCCAGCATTATCTGGAGCACCATCACACTATCATTTTGCACTTCCAAAATCTTGAAGCAGCCATAAAGGTACCTTGCCTGACTGATTAAATCAGATTTAGAGTTGATTTTCTTTGTTAGTGTCTTTAAGTAGCCAAATCACAGCTATGAATGAATAAAAGCTGGCCTGCTCTGTACTGATGTAAATGGTGCCCTGAGTCATGAGGGCGAATGGGGTCTGATATCTGCCTGTAACAAAGCAGAAGACTCAATGGTACTTACTATTACATATACAAGTGTGGAAATATCTGTATGTAGAGATTTATGACCCTTGCTACACCAGTCATATCTTTGAAGGCACATAAATAAGCAAGTGATATGACTAGGGGGATTTACCAATGCATACATAAACCTTAAGAATTTAACTTCCACCAAAAGTGAGTGTGTGCAAAGATATTTTATAGATCCTGGTAGGTGCTCTCCTGCAGATACAAGTGCTTAAACACCTTCGTCATTCTGCACTGAGGCCCCATGAGGTTGCTATGAGACAACATATACAACACCATGATTTCTTATAAGGCAAAAACATCTGGAAGCTGTAAATATGTAAGACATCAAGTCTTCTGTCCACAAGTCCACCTGAGTTAAGCTGAAATTCGTGGCACCGAGGGACCTATGTATTTTTGTGCATCTGGCCTAAAACTCCTATTTCATGCCAAAGTTCTTCATCATAACAAAAAATGGAAGAACGACATATCAACAAATACACAGAACTGTCCCTAGTTCGCTTCTCAGATGTGTGTGAAGTATCAGGTAGGTGAGTTAACAGCTGACCAAGTTTGTAGAAGCTCTGTCTTGTTTAGGGATCCTTTCTGGAATCCATTCTGAAGTAGGTTGAGCAGAGTCACTCCATCATTGCTTCCAGATGTTCTTGGAGTGGTGAGATGGTTTCTAAACCACTAAGTAACAAACAGCTGCTTGAGGAACCACATTGCAATCAGAGGTGACACTTTGCAGATGAGATGTAGAATGGAAAAGTCCACCCATTTGCTTGGCCCAGAGTGAACTTCATAAAGGATTCAGCTCTGTGCCTCACCCAAGCAACTGAAGCTCTTCCAGAATATTTAATCTGAGACTTTCATGCCCTGCTTTCTAAGGTATTCCAGAAGGGCAAACTAGTGGCCTTATGCCAGTTTCTGAACTTGATTAAGCCTCACCGTTGCTGTTAGCTCATTGCAAAGTGTAGTTTCATAGGTATATATTCTTCCCTGTAGTGCAACCATCTTTGGTGAACCTTTCTAGAAGCATTCAACATGCTGGGCTATAAAAGGACAGATTACTTCTAATATAAATCTGATGTAAAAGCGGGGCCTTCCAGTAGACATAGAAATAACGCATGGTTACAGAAAGATTCAAGAAGCAATAGAATCTGCCTACTACTGGCAATATGTCTACTAGTAGCTAGAAAATCATTAGCATTCAAGAAAGACTGAATCAGAAAGAATAAAGCATCATCCCAGATGTAAATGACACTGCTAGAAGTCTTTTTGTCACTGAACTCGTGTTTTGTTAACCTGATTTCAACTTTGAAAATCGTTGACTCAACATAGCACCTCCAGTTAAACAGGTTCAGGGTCAAAGCCATATGCTCTGACAAGGGCGTGATATGACAGACACTCCCGATGACATGGTACAGAAGCACAAATCTGTCTAATGCGCTATCTGAAGACAGGCGCTGGTAGGCAGTGATGATCAGCTGGCAAAGAGCTATGTCTCAGGACAGATAAGGTAGGAAGTGTTCAAGAGTCAACATATGCCAAATAGTACCGTCTTTGTTCAACTAGAATGCTTTAATTAATTTTATACAAAGGAAAATTGTGGCAATGCAAGGCGCCATTGCGTGGTAGTTACGGGAAATATCGACATTTTAAATAGTAGCTAATAGTGTCCTCAGCTGTTTTTAGGATAAACTAAACAGATAAATTAAATCTTCCCACATACAAATCTTATCACTGACTTTCAAGATCTCTTGAGGAAGGTGCTGGAACAGGCTTCATCGTGTTTTGCTTTAGTCTGTTGTGAATGCCCTGAGCGGCACAGGGAAAACACAAGCACAATGTATTACCGAAGGACATTTGAAGAGTGAGAGTGTAGCCACTTTGCTACTCGTACAGCTTTGGCTTACAATGTACAGAGGGATACATTCAGAATTGTAAGTATAAGGCTAACAGGCTCACTGAAGGTAGGGAAGGGCTGAAAGGAAGAAAAAGCGATCATAGAGAGGAAAATTCAACAGCAGAGCAAAAGCGGAGTAACTGGTTTGAAAAGAGCTTTGTGTCTCTGTGGAGTATGCATATGTGAGTGGAATAGCTCGAATTGGAAAGTGTTTTAAGCTATTTAAAGCATTTTCAGACCTTCAGTGCCCTCTAAACGACCAAAAATATCAAGGTCTTACCCATTTGGAGAATTCAGCAACACACATATGCAAAAGTAAAGGAAGTTACCAAAGCCCTGGTGTTGCAAGACCACAGAACCAATTTGGTTGGAAAAGACCTTTAAGACTGAGCCTAACCATTAACCTAACACTGCCAAGTCCACCTCTAAGCCCTGCTCCTAATGTTGAATGTCTGGTGAGAAGAGCGCAGCGCATACCACAGGAGCAGGTCACATCAGTGCGAACTGGTACAAGTGCAGGCTGCAGTGTTATCTAGGGCGAGCAATTCTGTAGTCAGGGAAGTTGTTCCACATTTATATCGCCATAAGAGGAGAAAAAAAACTTGTTCCACTGTTTCCAGCTATGGCCAGACAGTGAAAATATCGGCTCAAAAACACTGGCACTGAAAAGAAAAATATCTATAGCCTACACACGCACAGAAAAGCATAGGCAGAGAGGTTAAAAACTGACAGCTATATTTATATGACATGTAGGGCTGAATTTGAGATTACTCTCACCAATCCTAAAATGGATGAGGGTCCAGAGGAGGCCACCAAGATGATCAGAGGCTGGAACAGCTCTGCTGGGAGGACAGGCTGTGAGACCTGAGGGTGTTCAGCCTGGAGAAGAGAAGGCTCCAGGGAGACCTTATTGTGGCCTTGCAGTACTGAAAAGGGGCCTGTAAGAAAGATGTGGATAGATTTTTCAGCAGGGCCTGTTGTGATATGACAAGGGGTGATGGTTTTAAACTAAAAGAGGGGAGGTTCAGGCTGGACATGAGGAAGACATTTTTTACATTGAGGAAGGTGAAACGCTGTCCCATGTTGCCCAGAGAGGTGGTGGATGCCCCATCCCTGGAGACATCCCAGGCCAGGCTGGACGGGGCTCTGAGCAACCTGATCTGGTGAAGATGTCTCTGCTCATGGCAGGGGTGGCACTGGATGAGCTTTGAAGATCCCTTACACCCAAACTATCCTATCATTCTATGATCCCACCCATATCAAGTGATAACTCCCAAACCATCAAAGTTACACTTAAACAAAGTTCAGGGTGGCCCCTTACAGAAAGCAGGGACAGGCAGCTGGGGGACTGCATATCTCAAGGACTGAAGGGCAAAGATGCAAATAGGGTCAAACATGCTCTTGTCCACGAGAAGCCAGCAGAGATCCAAGGAAACCATTTAGTGGGAGCTCATGGTCAAACCTAGTTATGGGTAGAGTCACAAAAGCATGGGACCCAGGGAACCAAAACCCCCATAACTTGCCTATCAATGCTAACAACTAGTTTGAAAAGCGTGAGGAAGTGCAATTTTTACTAGGATCAATCAAAAAGGCAAAATACAAATGAAAAAATAAAACAATTGTGAAAATTTGCCTATTTTACTCAAAAACATCGTTGAAATTTTGCCATATCATTGAAACCAGAACTGGATATCTATTAGATTTTGTTCTATGATTTTTCAAACTGTTTAGTTTTCTGTTTCATTTCCAATTATATTAAACCACACAAACTTGTCACGATTCATAGTTGCTTCCCCTTCCCTTACCTGCCCTGAATGATGTACTGAATGCTGCAAATGAATAGTCCAATCCTTTCCATGCTTTTCCATAAACCACCTCAAATAAAAAGGAACATTTTCACAATTTTTACACAAAGCATTTTATTTTGACCTCATGAACATGAAAAAGTTTCATGTCAGCAATGCTGAATTTAGATGGTTTTCACTGTTCATGGTTTTTTTATATTGCCTTGGGCTGAGAAACAATTCTGAATTCCCAGTACAGAACCCCACTATTACAATACCTTTTTCTACACCCCCTCCTCACAGTTCCTGCAGCACAGGGTGTCACTGATGGTACTCAGACAGGGGTTCCTCCAAAAGTAACCTTCAAGCTGCAAAAATATCTCCAAAAATGTCTCCAGGGATAAAAAGTTCCTTACTTAGAGTCAATCGCCACAACACTGCCTGTGGTAGGCAGGTATCATGGTCTCTATTTTGCAATTAGGGAAACTGAGGCATGCATTTCAACAACTTGTGAGTCTGGAGGTTTGCAGCAGAGTCCAATACGACATATACTCTTCAAACTTACTGTAGTTATCCAATGTTGTATGATATGAATTAATATTAGCATAGGAGAGCTATAGGAATGCTTGGTTCATTCTTATGACTGTGAATGTTCTTGCTACTCAGCATGGATGGTGACAAATGATAACGCTGACTTCAAGGAGTCTTGCGAGGAAGCAACATTCCATTTCTTTCTGAAGTTGTAAATAACCCGTTTTACACCGGGGAAAATCCTGTGTATCTGCCAAATGCATTTCACCTACCACAAAAAGTAACAGCTCTGAAGCGATGCATTAAAAAAAGCAGGAGTGGAACATGATTTACACACAGAACTTCGTCACCAGCGAATGCAAAGCTTTGGCTTCCACTTATCTTGTGCCTAACTAAGATGCATTTGTCCCTGAAGGGCTGGATGTAAGGATTTGTAGCAGAAATAAGGTATAAAATATAGTCCTGTTCACATCCTTGTCTATCCTACTGTTTGGGGGGGTAACCTATACCCCAACCCCTTTTTTATTTTGTCACTGACCTCTCTTTTTTGTTCACAGCTCCTAGACATCCAGCAGCCCAGCCAAGTGGGAGCTGCAATGGAGGCCCCAAAGACCTTCTCAGATGGTGTTCCCAGGAGACGGTTCCCATTCGACTCCATGAAGAAGAAAACTTGTATTTCTGAAGCTCATGCAGTTTCTGGCAAGATCCGAAGCAGGTTATCAGTCAAACATACCAAGGTATAGAGAGCCCCAAGATAACTTTAGCCATCACAGTATTTGTGTCTTTTTTAATAAATGTTTTCACAGAGAAAACAGCAGTCCCCCTGATTCCAGGAGCTTATGGGACTCGCACTACTGGTCTTGCAGCAGCTGGATTCAGATAAATGGGCATATCTAGTATCTCCTGGAATGCTATTAAATGACAAGGGAATCATATAGAACTATCCTAGGTATTGTCAGTCATTTTTCTGTACTAGTTCTCCTTTGCAATGAGCTGAGCTGCAAAAAGGGAATCCCTAACGTGTCTCCTATGCTAAAAGAAAGGCAGGAGGGAAGTAAAAAGCAGCGTCTCAGGGAAGGAGAATATGATATTTCCTTTTTACATAGTCAACACAGAATAATTATAATGAAAAATGTCAATATTCTTGCATACATGGTCAAACAAAATAGGTATTGATGGCACATCTTTCACAGAGTCATAGAATCATTTTGGTTGGAAGAGACCCTTAAGATCAAGTCTAACTATAACCAAAATCGAGCACTAACCCATGTCCCTAAGAGCCACATCTACACATCTTTTAAACGCCTCCAGCGATAGTGACACCACCACTTCCCTGGACAGCCTGTTCCAATGCCTGACAATGCTTTCTGTGAATAATTTTTTTCCTAATATCAAATCTAAACCACCCCTGGCACAACTTGAGGCCATTTCCTCTTGTCCTGTCAATTGCTACTCAAGAGAAGAGACCAACACCCTCCGTGCTACAATCTCCTTTCAGGTAGTTGTAGAGAGAGAGAAGGTGTCTCCTTCAAATGGCACTTATCTCACTGCAAGGAATGACTTGTGGAGTGTAGTGGTCCATATTTGAGTTAGTGGTCTAAATAAGATTTTTACTCAATAGAGAGAAATAGACTCATCTGTGACAGGATTCATGTCATCCTGAGAGGATAGAGGAAACTGAATGACTCATACCTTAAAAGAGGTTCTTTCTTTCCACCAATAATAATAAGACAATTAGACAACCATCTCAGAGGATGCCACTGCAGACCTCCAAAATCTAGAATGATGAAGCTCACCCTGCCACTTCAACATCCATGAGTCACCAGTAAAACACATATTGCAGCAGGACAATACCCTTCTCCTTGACTAACCATCGTTATTCCACCTCATCCAAAGACCATTTACACATATGTATACACATACGTACATGGAGTATCTCTTCAATCTCAATCTTTACTTTGTGAAGTTCTGCTTCCATTCAGATAAAAATGAGAAAAATCTGAAAAAGATAAATCATCTAAATTGACACACTATTTAGAATCATCTTTATGCCCTTCTTTCACTTATGCATTGACTTTTCTTCTTTTGCTCATCCATCCTCAAAGTGTTGATCTTATGACTCTACTCTCCTTCACTTTCTATGCTTTTCTCCTTTTAATCTCTTTTTTTTTGGCTACATTTTCTCCTCCTTCTCAGTGAGTGGATTTTGAAATCAGTTTCCTCAGGCCACCTCCTCTACCTTTTTGACCTGAAGGCTCCTTTGAGTTCTTTCTCTGCCCTTTTTTCTCTGATTTCCCAGTTCCCTTCATCAAGACTGAGTTTATTTCCCCGGGAATCTCTCCCAGTCTCATTCCTGCCAGTTACCGTTACAAAGTTAGTAAGGCTTAGTCATCCCAACTCTATGATTCTATCTAAACTACGTAATTACTCTCCTGACTGGTCTCAGTGACCTGCATATCTCTGCAACATTTAGATGTTTATGCTAAGCATATTTTGTATGATGATGCACAGCTATAAAATACAACACAATCAAATATAAAATATAAAATTCCATAGATGGAGAGAAAGAATCAGCGAGAAGGTGATCTTCATTAAATCAAAGGGCTATTGAATAGCTAGTATGCTACAGGAGATGACACTTGCTCTAAGATACTAAGACCTCTCATTTTAGCTAAATGACTGAAAACATATCGAATAACTATGAGAAGAAAAGAAGTACATATGTTGAGGATAAAGATTAAACCCATTCAGATCCTTTGAGGGACTTGCTAAAGATCAGCTCTGATAAGCTAATGCTTTCTGCCGGGAACAGGTTCCCTTTGATGCATGTGAACCTGAAATGTAAGACATGCACAGATAAAAGAATTCCTTAGAAGGTGTGCATCAGGAAAGCATTTAGAGCAAGTCTGCAAGATAAAGGGAGACAGAGACCTTTCTGATTTAATCTGGGTGTAAGAAGAGTAAATCTGGCTTTTATTTCTTATGTTTGTAGAAATATTCACTTCTATATAGTCCATTTAGTCTTAGGTAAACAATTTTCACTTTATACAGGAGCATTCTTCTCCCAAAGATGTAACCCAAGGCACTAGGACATTTTTAAGTGCTGCAGGAAAAATATATATATGTATATCTATCTTAAAATGACATGGTAAGCAGGAAAACTCTCTGGCACGTAAGAAGACAATACAGAGCACAACTAAACCAGGAGAGTCTTATATTACTTTTGTCTCTTTGCACCGCAAACCTTCTCCATTTCCATGCATCCCAATCCTATTTTCAGACTCTTCCCCATCTTTCATGACTTTCTAGCAACGCCTGCACACAAATGGATCTTTTTCATTACTGAGAATATCACCTTTTTCTTGCACAGGCTAATTCCTCTGCAAAGAGTAATAAAATCCCTTCACAATGACAGACTACCACACCTAGAGGTAAAGAAGAGTATGAGGAGAGCTCTAAAGTGTGCATGTTTTACGCCCACCTATATCCACTCAGTTTAAGCAGAAATTCAGCAGGGAAACTACCAAAGGTATAAATGTGCCTACACTGAGATACACCCAGAAAATTCCAGCCTTACAGATATAGAAGAATTTAAGAAATTGCTGCTGTACCCTGCTAACAGCCTGTGGACAGACATCTCATGGACCACTGTTTTCTGGCCGTAAGGAATAGACATCGTGTGAGAGGTCGGCAAGAAAAGCCCAGTGAAGACTTTTCCACCTTCATCGATCTCTAGAAGAAACATTTTGGTGCTGAATACCTTCAGTAATTCAGAATCCAAATGTGTTTGATCACGATGTGTTTAGGATGACAGAATTCTTGATTTCTCAAGAATACATGTTTTCCATTAGATTACAAGCAGTTGTTTCTTCTTAAGGGGAAGATAAATCTTGGTAGGTATTGAGCTCGCATCAAGAAAAACAGAAAAAGACATAGCAGCATGAAAGGAAAAGACTTTCTTCTTATATAATGAGCCTTAAATTAGAAGTTTAATGATCCAGTATAATAATCCTCTGAATTCAAGAAAGGCATGTGGTGTCCACCTGGCCAAGACTGATTTTGACTATGTGGCTGCACAAATGTCGACTCTCATTTAGTGTCTGTGGAACCCGACCAAAACATGAACACAAATTTCACACCAAAAAAGTGCAAAATACTTGTCTGGTTTCAGGTTTTTGAGTTGATCTTTCACATGTTGCAGCTGACAATTGGATGCCTTTCCAGCTGTCAATATGTGACCTTATTCTCTGCAAAAGCTGGTGACTGAAAGACCACCGAGATGCTGAATCTTCATCTAATTTCTGACTTTCTGCTGTAAATGTACTGTAGCTGAGATTTAGTAATTGGGAGTAAAAGTGCTTTTACCACAAGAGAGAAGGAAAATGTGTTTGCTGTACAAAGATTATAATTTGATTAAGTGAATAAAAATACCACAGAAGAAACTTCCAGACTGGTGAATTTTTGAGACCATCAAGTCATAGATTAAATCTGACTTTTTGCTTTTGGTGCTTTTTTTTAACAGAGTTCTAGTTTATGAAAATAAAAACTGGATGTAAAGTTCCCCCTGGCAGGTGTTCTCTCTGTTCACAATGAGAATATGAAGTAATTTTAAATTATACCTTTTTTGTTGTTCATAATGCATTGTCACATGAGAGGACTGGTCCACAACTTTGCCCCCTCAAGAGCCAGATGTCCCTATTAATTATCTCAGACTATAACTTTCAATTTGTCCTCTTCATTTTCAAGACCTGAAAAAGAAAAGAAAGGAATATCAACTTTTGCATTTCATGATACGTAGTCTTCACAAATATATTTTTCTTATGCCGTGTGTCAGCCTTTCCTTCATTTACTAAATTTGTAACAACTGACAGATGCAAACAACTTTGTGCTTTAGTGTAATTACCAAAAAAAAAATAATACAGGCTCTGTTTATTATGAAAATATTGTGGAACTTAGTAAAAAGAGGCACTTACCATGAGCTTAAGTTTGTAGATGGAGAAATGTCTTTGATTCCTGTTACATGGGCCAGATGGGTCAGACTGCCTAATCTTTTGGACATCCAAGGACATGGAACGCAACAGCTGCTGGCAGTGAAGAGTGGGAGATGGCTCCTTGTTTGGCCGCTTTCTTTGTGAAGCTATCTTGAAAACGAAGAAATTTCTTTTGCTTTTTTATCACCATCTTGCAAAAAGCACAGATGCAACTATTGGCAGGATTTCCCGTTCAGGGTATTGTTCTGTTAATGTCAGGGTGAATTTTGGATGTATTTTATTTTCTTTCTGATTTTCTGTCTTTCAGGCGTACTTAAACCCTAATCTAATCAATTTCCAGGCATAGACAACAAGAATGAAAAGCAGAGCAATACTACCTCTTATTTCTCAGGACTTTACTATTCTGCTTATTTTTCTTCATCCTCTAGGGTTTTTTCGTGAAGAATCATCAGCGTTTCAGCTACAGATAGGCTGTTAAAAACAGAGATGTTTAAATGACCTATTCCCCTTGAATATGACGTTTGAACATTAGAACCAACTAACCACACAGAAAAATCTTTCCTGTGTTATTTCATAGGTCTGTGTTGACCAAATAAAATGTCTTGAGTACAAATGTCCAGGGGGGAAAGAAACCGGAGAAAAAAGCAATCAGATAAACACTATGCAGAGAAAACATCCACAGCTGTGCGGATCTGACCTTTGTTACCAAATTTCTATAGAATTCTCCACTTGCTACCTATATGGCAAGAGCAGCATCATAGTTCGGGTTACACTAATAAATCCAACATGGAGAGGAACTTGTTCCATTGTCCATCCTTACCTGCCCCTTACAGACACAGGCATCTCTGCCCAACTAATTGATTTTCATTCACGGTGTTGACCTTCCCTGTGAATTACACCCCAAAAGGTTTGTGTATTCAAGTGATTCAGAGCTAAACCTGTGGAAATTTTAATTCATAGCAGGGCTACAAGTAAAACAAACCAAACAGGGTATAGACCAGACGAGAAGCCGGAGCGGGATTGAGCAAACAGCCTCTGGCTGCAAAGCAGCAGACATGCAAACACACCAAGCTGGCTATTCCATCTCACAGGTTGATGGTTTAATGAGGACGGAACATTTTTCTTGGTCCAAAGGATATTTGCTGGCACAGAAAGGAATCAAATTCAGAGGAGTTTTCTGAAGAAGAAGCTCCAGGGGTTGCCCAATGTGCACAGGAGGTCAGGATGCAGTTGTCGGGGGTACAAGGGACACCACCAGGACTCGGACTGATTTTGCCTTGTACCTCTTATCTCAGTGCACAGTCAGTGCTCCAAAACCACACTGAAAACAGTTGTGTACAACTGTATCTGAATAGGAATTTGGTTTCTCTACACTCAAAACCAACGGTTAACTTCCATAAGGACGACACACCTCTTAGCATATTAAGAAGCCTATATTTATTTGGATTTTGTGAAAATGTGGCCAAACAGCACTGTACCCACCTTCCTGTACATCTTTTTTAGCCCCTGCCTCTGCTGGACCGCCTTTCTCTACATTATACTGTAAGCTCCTTTAGCTATAGCCATGGAAAAATGCTTTCAGAGTCACTTGTGTGACCAGTATCCTTTTCAAATTTGTTTCAGGCTCTTAATTAAAAATCAGAGCAAGTCAACGATACAAGGGCTCTAGAGTCACAAAGCCTGTAAAAAAATAAGGAGTTTGTTCTTTCAGAAAGTTCCTGGATACGGCTGATGTGCAGCTGGTAAAACATAGCAGAGAAACATGCAAATTTATAACTCTACACCTATATCAAAAATTTTGTAAACAAGTGTAAGTCAAACATTGTTGCGTTTTATCTTGCTTGAAGGAAGTGTAGAGCAGTTAATTGAATTGTGGTGGCTGGAAAGCTGGAAAAGCTGGTGGCTGGAAAGCTGCCTGGGGGAAAAGGACCTGAGGGTGTTGGTTGACAGTTGCTGAACAGGAGCCAGCAGTGAGCCCAGGTGGCCAAAAAGGCAACAGCATCCTGGCTTGTATCAGGAACAGTGTGGCCAGCAGGCCCAGGGCAGTGACCGTCCCCCTGTACTTGGCACTGGTGAGGCCAAACCTCAAATCCTGGGTTCAGTTTTGGGCCCCTCATGACAAGAAAGACCTTGAGGTGCTGGAGCGAGTTCAGAGAAGGGAACNCGAGGAAAAACTCCTTCATGGAAAGGGTTGTCAGGCATTGGAACAGGCTGCCCAGGGCAGTGGTGGGGCCACCATCCGTGAAGCGGTTTAAAAGACGTGTAGATGAGGTTCTTAGGGACATGGTTTAGTGCCAGAATTAGATTATGGTTGGACTCAATGATCTGAGTCTTTTCCAACCAAAATGATTCTACAATCCTATGAATTCGGTTAAGTCGAACTAATTAACCTGAAGTGAAGGAGATGATTGAAAATTCAAATTTCAGAACATGGGCAGAACGGAAAACCTGTGCTATTCACTTGGTAGCTTGGTCAGTAACACGTATTGAAAGCAAATGGCTACGTATATCTCCATTGTCCCAAACAGGAAATTATTTGTCAGCTACTGCCTAGTTCAGTGATATATAAAATGCCTTTATATTTTCCCCACGGAATTTGAAAGAGAAACCGAAATCTTTTCAGGCCTAACTTTCCTTCAGTGTTAACCCTCTAACATGCTGCTCTCTAGTGTACAATCTGAAATAAAAGGGCTGGTGAGGTGTCGATTTTTTATAACATATTTAACTACATTCTATCGGGAAGCAAAATGCCAGATTTAGGAAACATTGGCTTCAAAAATCTTTGTAATGTTTCCTTCTCCAAGTGGCCACAGCACCAAGAGTTCAAGGAGGGTCTGGGTCTCTTGGTGATATGGTTTAGATAGTCCTGTGAGGAGCAGGGAGCTGAAACTGATGATCCTTATGGGTCACTTCCAATTTGAGATATTCTATGATTCTGTGATCCTTTTTCAGCCAGCAGTCCTTGCCAACTATAAACGGCATTTATAAATAATTTTGGTTATTTTGGATTAAAAAAAAAAAATCAACCAGATCAATATTCTGTATTTAAATTTATGGTTAGTTTAAATCAGATCTACTCCATTCCAGTTAAAGCAACCACCTGACAGTTCTGCTACTTTTTAGGTGAGTAACATATAAATAATAACCTATATGCAAACCCATAACAGAAGTAGAGATACAAACTATTTATGGTTTGCCTGTACATGTGCACGTATACTCGTGGAAAGCATATGGGTCTACAGGTCATATAGACACCTTGACCTGAAATGCTGCTTAATGAAACCGCCACTGTCACAGTTCACCACCAAGCAGTCATTGAATGATCGTCATGCACTGCTCGACTGGCAGTGATGGATAAATTGTTTTCTTCAGATGCTTTGCCCACACTTTTCCTGACATATCAGGGCTTGCGCAAGAATTTCAGCTTCAGCGAAGGCTTGCAGGCAAGCAAACAGCAATAATTTAAAGCTGTCAGGAACAGAATCAGTTATAAGTACAGGCAGCTGCCTGCAGTATCACGCCCAGGAAAACATGCGGGTCCTCACAGCACTCACTGGAAATCCAGACAACGCCCTTGTACAAAATAAATGACCTGGTATTTTTAAACGTCAAGACAAATTAAACCAAAAAAAAAAATGCAAACAAAACCCAAACAAACAAAAAAACCCCACGGAGAGATGTGAGGGGAAAAAAAAATAAAATAAAAATTGTGAAAATAAATGAGTTAAAGTATTACGAGTGTTTTATGATGCCAAGGAACTTTGAAATTATGTTTTGTATTTTTGTTATTATGGAATTTAGGGTTTACGGTGCTGAAGGTTCTACCAAAGGCAATATCCCAGTTTTATCTACACATCAGGTTCATTTCCCTGTTGCCACCATGTCTGTGTCTCCATTTGTAAGTGAGAGAAACTGGAAAAACATAGACAGGTACAATATTACGACTCAGGAGTGATAGTCCTGTTACCTGATACACCATTTAGACCCTTCAAATGGTGAAAAATATAACATTTCCTGGACCACAGACGCATTTGGTAATGTCATTGGTTCGAATGCCTTTATTACACAAAGCAACACAAGCAGAATTCAAGAGGAGCTCTTCCAGGAAATCCCCTTTTCCGTCAAAAATAAGCCTTCTTGCTTGATATTGTTCTCTCTACAAACCCCGCCTCACTTTCTTCCTTAGACCATCACTGTAATACCACTATTATTGTGGCTATTTAAAATGTCCGCTGGGTCAGCACGCAGAAACTTGGAAAGGTTTGTACGTACATACAGGATCTTCTATAACTGACAATATCTTTGCAAGATGCCTAACGGCACTGCTTTAAGATACTGTATTGCTCAATCTTTCTACTTTCTGTTCGCTGTGTAACGACTCATATTTGCTGCTTTGTTAGGCGACGAAGATAAATAGGTGTTTACGTTATCTATCGCGTTGTAACGGGCAAGCATCAGTAAAAAACTGCATGGTAATGCAAGAGAATGGTTCTTTCCAGATGCTCTGAACGTTGCCCTTAGTTTCATGAGCAAAGGAGTCTACCTGAGAGCAGCTCTGCAGTTTCCACATGGGGCGTTTCGCAGGCTTAATTAGAGAAATTCAGAAGTTCTGTTTGCCGTAGACCTTTCTTCTGATGGACGCAGAGAGCGGTGGAGGTCGGGAGGCACCTCTGCAGCACCTACCCCAACCTCCCTGCTCAAGCAGTGTTAACCAGAGCACGTTTTCAGCTCAGGTTTTTAATATCTCCAAGGACAGAGACTCCGCTGCCTCTGTGGACTCCGTGCCGGTGTTTAACCACCCGCACAAGGACTGGACGCCGACACAAAGACTGCAGAACCGTTGACTTTCACGGCTGACCAGAGAGGCAAGCAAAGGCAAGAAAACACATAAAATATGTATGGCTTAAATTACAGCATGACTTGCAATTTAGTACAATACAATCCTACCTAGTAACGCCTCAGAAATCACTGAAACCAGAGCATATATCGTGTATAATCGACCTATTGTTTTAATGTGACCTTACGATTCACAGTTCACGTGAACAAGATCCGTTTTATGGTTTCACTCTAATAAAAAGTTAATGAAATAATCTTATTAAGTAGAAACCTTTGTTTTCCTGCTTACTTTTATGAGCTAAATAAGAACCACAACCTGCATCCTACAATCATGCTTTTAAGAATCCCAAAGGTTGCTAGCTAAAACACTACTCACTTCAAATATTCCAGCATATTCAGAAAGAATTAGCTGATGAGCTCTGTTTCTTAAACACCTGATCAAAAGAAGAACATGAATTTGCTGTTTCCCAAGGTTCGTTAGGTTAATATCGTTGTTTAGAAAAAAATCACTATACCATTATATGTTTTATCGTCTTAGGATCAAGACGGTAAAATTCACTAAAAGCCATTTGGAAGGGAATCTGACCCTACCAAAAGAAACTCTATTATTTATTTTTTTTTGACCCAGGGTATTTAGCTGTCTGCTACTGGGAAAGTTTTGTTCTTTGCTTCAGAGGACGGCTACGCCATCCCGCGAGTGTTGAGCAGCAGATCGCGGCTGCAGTGCAGCGGGGGAACCGGCACCGCTCCTGAATAGCAAACAGCGATGGGACCCACCATCTGCTCTGCAACCGGTACGGTGCTACTCACCAGTAAGCACAGGAAAATCGATTTCTTATCGTTCGGGTTCACAGCGTATCGCCTAAAAACGTCCAAACAATATTTAGACACAAACACTCCCATATGAGAACTCCCTGGTCCTGTTCTGCATTTTCACGAGGGGAAATGCAGCTTTTCGATGCACCAGATGTGCAGTATATTGCAAAATGTGTATAAGGGGGAAGGTGCTTTATGGAGAAACATGGGTATGCATTTTACTTACCATACACAAAGCGTGAAGTATTCTTCACCAGATTATAATGTGACAAATGCAAGAAATAATTTGAAATGTGTCTGTGAACAGAAGAATTTGGTCTATTCTCTGTGCTGTGTATTTACTTAGCCTCTGAAGAAAGGTGAAAAGAGCAATATTTCTAATAAATTCTTTTTGAACATAAACTTCCCTGCATTCACCTAGCTGAAATATAACTTAGGTTAATGGTGCCACCTGGTGACAAGTCTTACTCGCTGTTCCCATACCTTGTCAAGGAAGAAAAAATAAATTCATATGCTACAAATCTTCCCCTTGAGAGCAACCCTCCCAAACCCTACATCACCTGCAATAATTACTCGTCCTAAGGAACTCGGATTATTGTACACATAGAAAGAACAATAAACAAGAGGAAAGAAAATATTTCTTAACAGACTTTCATTTTAGACACTACCACACGCTTGGAGTTATGAGCTCGCGAAGAGAACGCACAAAATAGTACACAAAAGAAAAAGGGAGAAATGACATTAATTTATCTGAATCTGCTGGTGATGGGGGAGCAGGGCATTCTGTTTAGCTCAAAAGTTTCTTGTTTGCTGCAGCGTGTGTAAGATTCTAGCACCACCTGATAGGATTTTACTACCACCGCGACTGCAGTCCTTGAACAAAAAATGAGTGTTTGAGCCGCGTGCTCTTTGCACCTTACCTGTCAGTGAGAACTCACATGAGAAATGATTTCTGAAGCCGTAAATCGCTCCGTGGATCTCTCTCAACGTTGCGACACTGCTGGATACGATCACCAAAAAATGTAAGGGGAGGCTCCTTTTGTGAGGTTAGGCTCTCGCCCTGTTTCCTCAAGGTAAATTGGGATTTACAATGCAGGTAACAGTACATGGTGGGGGAAGAACCCAGGGCAAGAAGGGGACAAACACGGTCACGCCAAGCAGGGCTGGAATCCTTGCTGAGAGGCAAGGTCAGAGGATGGAGCACAGCAAAGACCTGGAGCCTGTTTGCTGTCTCCAAGGTGTATAACCAACCTTATTGTATTACTTTCTGTCATATGTGTAAAACAACATACATTTTATATACGGATACCTTTAAAATGCTAATATTGAAAGAGGTGGGTAGAATAATAGAAATGAAGATGGGAGCTTGTATTTTGCAGGACATGCCTAGGCACGAAGTAGAGAAAGACAAACTTACTATCATGTCATCAAATTTACAGTTGTTATAATAGTTGTACAAGAAAATACTCAGGATTTGGTTTATGGATCATATTGAAGATTTCTCTACAGCTTTGCTCATATGCAAAATACAAGTTCCCAACAATCCCTGCACAGCCACCAGCTTAATTACATTACAGTAACGATGAAACCAGTCATTTAGGAGTCTCATTGCAGCTTTGCTCCTACCCAGCTGCCACAGAATCCTATGTAACAAGTAGAGTTGTAAACCTACACAACAACTTCAGCAGCACAAATGCTGACTAGTCCTCCACATGTATAAAAAAGAGAACATATAATAGTAAAAAGGCTTATTTAAATGTGGTATACTTGCTTTATGGTTCACCGTGCTCACTCAAAATTTGCTAATTTTTTTCTAAAATCAGCATTTTGGAAGGGTGTGTGAAAATACTGGATAACTTTAAGCGTATTAATGATAATCTGTGCTCCTAAAGAGAGGAAAACTGCACCCCTTTACCCCCAGGACCCTTTACAGACTGGAATTTCCCTTCTATGGAACCTAATCATGGATCTCCTGAATTTAACAAAACAGGAATATGTCAGCTGCATTATGGACATGCTTCTCTTAGAAGCCTGCTTCACATAATACAGTCAAATGCTGCATATGCAAATTATACAAGTATCCATATGCGTAATTTATAAGACTATTTAACCAAACTGGCATAATAAATATGTCTAGTTAGATGCTTGCTTTAAGTGTGCAGCTGTCTGGAAGGAGGTACAAAATCACCATCAGTGAAATCCAAACTGCAGCTGTCATTAATCAAAGCTTTGCCCTTGAACATTCATCACTGTGATATTGCTGTGACAAAGTGGACTTTTACTGCCGCTTGGGACAGGAAGATTTTGCTTCCTTAAAATAATTCAAGTTCTCTAGTGGTGCAGATGCTGTGAAAAAGCCAGTTTTCACGTTTGTTCTCAACGCAGCAAATAAGCAGAAGAAAGATCATCAAAATGTTATAGAACACTAAAATTATCTGTAAAATGCTACATATTTAAATGCTGAACTTTGCCCGGTATGGAGAAAATCCCTATTGAAAGTATTTGTGTTTAATATAAATAATTTATGTTCCTTGGATCAATGAACTGGAGATAATCCAGTCAGGAAAGATTTGATTGTTTGGTCAAATTAAGAATTTTATAATATTGAAAAGGTCATGTAGAAGGAGTATTAGTCAAGATGAAGTTCCATGTCTGAAGTCACTACATCCTTTGATCAGAAAAGAGCAGTGGCCGTCAAAATTACTCACCCACTGGACTGACAGTGCAGGAGAGGTTTGTGCAAGCTCAGGGAATTAAACCAGAGCAACCCAGAGAGCTTTCTCATGGTGAATATGGCAAATGTTCACATGATGGAATCATAGAACAGGTTGGAAGGGACCTTCAGAGCTCACCCAGTGCCACCCCTGCCATGAGCAGGGACATCTTCACCAGATCAGGTTGCTCAGAGCCCCGTCCAGCCTGGCCTGGGATGTCTGCAGGGATGGGGCATCCACCACCTCTCTGGGCAACCTGGGCCAGGGTTTCACCACTCCCGTTTTAAAAAATCGCTTCCTTGTGTCTAGCCTGAGTCTCCCCTCCTTTAGTTTAGAACCATTACTCCTTGTCATATCACAACAGGCCCTCCTAAAAAAAGTCTGTCCACATCTTTCTTCTAGGCCCCTTTTAAGCACTGCAAGGCCACAATAAGGTCTCCCCAGAGCCTTCTCTTCTCCAGCTGAACACCCCAGCTCTCTCAGCCTGTCCTCCCAGCAGAGCTGTTCCAGCCTCTGATCATTTCTGTGGCTCCTCTGCCCCTCTCCAACAGGTCCATGTCTTTCCTGCACTGAGGGCTCCAGAGCTGGACGCAGGACTCCAGGTGGGGTCTCACCAGAGCGGAGCAGAGGGGCAGAATCACCTCCCTGACCTGCTGGTCACGCTGCTTTTGGTACAGCCCAAGATACGATTGTTCTTCTGAGCTGTGTCAAAGCCTCACTCTACTTAGCGTATGCACCATTATTCCTTTTCAAAGATGAATAACTTATTTTCAAATATTTTGATTTTCATGTAGTTGTTAAGAATATATGAGCCTTGTTGCGTGTGCAATGACTAGCAGTTAACCAGGGTTCTTGACAGACAAGGCTAACAGAGGCTAACAGGTCATTGGATCTACTCGGAACCACTAAAATCGAATTTAGTCACAAGAACAAGGTTTTGGGTGACTGTTATCAGGCATATTATTTAAGGCAGATGAAAGATGATACACTAAAGTCAATAGGGACAATCGGCAACATCTGAAGAAGTGTCTGAAGGTATTTTCTTACAATGCTTGTGTTATCTCTCCCAATACCTGCAATAAACTTTACCATGTAAATGACACATGCTTCGGACCATCTTCTAGCACCAAGCTTGGATTCATACTTTAAAACTCTCTTAACCTCCAGAACTAAGCAGGTACATGCCCTGACTTATGAGAATGATCCCTGGGCTGTGAATTGTTTGGGACAATGCTGGTCGGATCAGCCGAAACCTGGTAAGAAACCATTCAAGCAATTTAACGTATAGGTGATTGAGTCCCCCTGTGTGGAAACGTCTGTTCCCAGGTTAATCCACTAATATATTTCCAGATATGTTTCAGCTGTCGGTATGTTCTCAGAGAGTGGTTTATTGGATGGTGAGAGTGTGCACATTGGCAGTAATTGAACTTGCTGGAAATCCATACTCCTGCTCGCCTTCCAGAGAGTTTGTCATGTAGCCATACTTGAAGGAAACTACTGAGAATTTGCTGACTGCAGCTTCTTCGGCATCCGTGAGCCATCTGTTCAGTCCTAGCACTTGCGTAGATTGCTTGCACACAAGATCTGCGCCACTTTACTGGATGCTGTTTTAGGAGAACATTATCTGGTTCAGAAGGAGCAAAAATTCCCCATCACTCTCAGCTTTGCAGTCACTCACCAAAGGTTTTGAATTCACTCACAGTGCCACTGAGAGCCTTTAAGAATATAACCTATGCACAACGATTTCTTGAAGCCTTTTTGCTGCACTATGGAAATTGCACTTCAAAGCAAAATGCTGTGTTTTCGCTGAGAACTATTGTAAATCTATTGTTGAGTGAAGGCCTCCCCAAAAACTTGTTCTTTCCCCAACACCTCTCAAGTAGCTTCTGGTTTGGGAAAAAAGCATTGCAGTTTGTGACACAGTGCTAGTATATAGCAAAATGCGATGAAAATGAGGCTGAGATAGATGACTACCATGTCTCTCATGTCCAGTGATTCTCAGGGAAGGCAATGAAGAGAAATTGTAATATTCTCTGAGGCTCTTTTGTAGCAAAAAGAAGAGGTCTGGCACAGCAACTACCTCCAGCTATAACATTTTCCTTTTCATCCTGACTATTTTTGTACTGATGTTTTTCAAACAGATGATGAGGACTGGCACTGAAGAAGCTGGAGGAAGTTGACAATTTAAATGAATGGCAATCCTAAAAAATGCATTTTGAGAATTTGAGAAGATTTCTATGCAGGAACATCCAAATCTCCTGTCCTTTGGCAGGGCTTAGCATGTGTTTGCCTTCCACAACAACACAAGTCCTGTTTCAGAGAAACTTCCCGTTCGGGAAACTTTCACATCAAATCTATTTGAGTGCAAAACTTGCAGAATATGAATTCTGACTGAAAAATCCTGCAGTTCTTGTATTTATCCTTAAAAGTGGTGCTGGATGAGAGCACTTTGCCAGCACAGGTTTCTCACAAAGCTGGTGTAACCACACGACACAATTCCTATAACAAGCTATTTATAAGTCTATTCACATTTGTAATCCACTTTGAAAACATGTTTATCCCCCTGAGAATTGAGCATACATGTCCTAGCACTCCTGTGTCTTTATCTCTAATCCTTTACTTACCACTCACACTGCTTAGCTGGAGTTCAGGAGTGGCCTTTCTGCTTACCCGGATGTCTTCCACTCAGCATTGTCGTGATTAAATGCCAACTCCCCATTTAAATGCAAAATACACCTGCTATAACATCATTACAGCACTATTACTGTATCGTGCCTCACAATCCCATCCCTTTTTGTCCAGAGATCAATCTCCTCAACACACAAAAATCAATATACAAAGCTACAAGCACAAATACAAATCTGGCGTTTGACAAAAGGTCATTGGAGTTCATTTCTTAGACTTCTCTTTAGGGAAAGTAAAGCCAACCTGCAAGAAAACAGGGCAAAAAAAAGAGAAACCCAGCAATTCTCCAGCTGCGTGGCCTTATTACAGTGACCTTCACAATATACCCTAATGCTACACCAGGAAAGCCCAAATTCTGTAGGCAAAAGCCGAAGGAAATCCCACAGCACTCCGGTACTTCAGGAGACAGTTTATATCCTGGGGCTGAAGATCAATGTGTCAAAGAAGAGGCAATTCCCCCAAAAAGGCATAAATCCCACCCTTCCATCTCAACTGCAGAGGCTAAAGGTGGACCTGTAGTCAAGTGAAGAAGATACTTAATTCACAATCTGTTTTTTTTTTTAAATTTACTAACTCATTCTATTGATTTTCTCCTCAAGTGAAATTTTAAAAGGAAGAAATGATCTTGAAAGGAAAGGTCACAAGTGACACAAGAGATAATAGAAAGTCACTCCAACGGGAAACTAGTGCTTGGCAGTAAGTCCCAAGCCAAAAGGTCTGACAAGATAAACTAAACACTTAGCGAAGCTGAACACCCAGAACTTGTCCCTCACCTTCCCCAGAGCCCTGGCAGTGACTTTCATTAAACTACTGGACATTCTTACCCCATATTTACAGTTCTGATTTTAGGTTACTGAAAGTTTTTATAGTCCCAGATAAGTAGCCAATGAAAGATGCATATACTTTAATTTGTGTGGTGTATCAACTGGGATTCTTCTGTTGTCATCAAGACACCTCACTTAATCCCCAGGAATCACCAACAAAGCTTTTGAGAGCTCTTGACCTTCTCTTTGACCTGCAGCCTTTGCACCACACACAGAACAGACTTTCTTGGCTTGGTGCTTCGTGTGTCTCCAGCTCAGACTCTTTAAGTAAAGAATATTGAAAGTGGTGCAAAAAAACCATTGCACAACTAGATATAACCTTCCAGCTAAAGATGGTTCCTTCTCCTTCAGGAGTGCCTGTTCAGAAAAATAAGGATATTTCAGAAACAATGCCAGCTCCAGCCAGAAACAGATTTTTTAAAAAAAAATATATTTTAAAGCAGTAGTTGTTTTCACTGTTCTTGTATGTTTGCTGTTGTTACTGTTCTGCTTCGCCTGAATTTTTAGAACACCATCCAGCAAATCTAATCAGGTCATATCAGTTCAGGCAAACAGGATCTCCTGCTTCCAAAGACACCACCTCTTTCCATCGCCTACAGAGTTATAACCTTACATTTAGTGGTATAACCTTCACTCCAAAGGCCAACCCAGTTGAGGTGCAAATCATGTGGGCTGGATTTCGCCCCACAGCTTCTTTTGGCCTGTGGATAATGCACAACTACAGGTTACAGTCATCTAGGCTGAGCTTTGCTCCTAGATCGGCTCACAGAAGACTGGCAACTAAACAAAATCAGTGGACATTCACTCGCAGGTGGTTGGGATAATAGAAAGGTTAGCAGAATATTGATAAAAAATATCTGGTTTAAATTATGTATTCCAACTAAAATATTGATCCTTATTGCATTAGAGTCCATAAAGCTGGTTTATTCAATCATCATCACTCAGATTTCACGTTATAAGCAAGTACCACCCAAAGCAAGACTGGCAGTACAAAGTCTCATAGATGGCAGCTCCATCCACAGAGAGAGACCTACATTTGTCCAAACGGTAAGACAAATAATTCCCAGTAATTAACAGATTTTTAAAAATAATAATTTACCATGAACAATGCAAAAATACAGACCCACATATTTATTAATATTTTGTACACCAATAATAGCTCATTGTCGCTTCCTATTTTCCCATTTCAATTTCCAGTTGCTGCCCACCATCTTCTAACCCACTCTTGCTCTGGGTGGATATCGTATCCTGTCTTCTACAGCGAAGACAACAAAACTGAACAAGAATAGGGCCTTGGCTGAGTCCAAACTCTCCAAGAGAATGAAGTGAGATGGTGCTTTCCATTATAACTTGAGCCTGACAGCCTAAATCCAGATGATTTTACAGTATGATGCAAGCTTTGGATTCCTCAGTTAAGTTCCATGTTCAGTCACAAGTGTTACGAGGTCTTGGGTCAGTCACTAAAGCTGTGCTGCCATCCAGTGAGACCTGGGCAGGCTAATGAAGTACAACAGGGGCAAGTGTAGGGTCCTGCACCTGGGGAGGAACAACCCCAGGCAGCAGCACAGGTTAGGGATGGACCTGCTGGAAAGCAGCTCTGCAGAGAAGGACTTGGGAGTTCTGGTGGACAACAGGTTGACCATGAGTCAACAATGTGCCCTTGTGGCCAAGAAGGCCAACGGTACCTGGGGTGCATTGATAAGTGTGACCAGCAGGTCCAGGGAGGTTGTTCCTCCCCCTCTACTCTGCCCTGGTGAGGCCCCATCTGGAGTTGTCTGTTCAGCTCTTGGCTCCGCCGTTTAAGAAGGACAAGGAATTACTGCAGGGAGTCCAGTGGAAGGTTACAAAGATGAGGAGGGGGCTGGAGCATCTTTCTGATGAGGAGAGATTGAGAGAGCTGGGTCTGTTCAGCCTGGAGAAGAGAAGCTGAGAGGGGATCTCATCAATGTTTATAAAAATCTCAAGGGTGGGTGTCAAGAGGATGGACCAGACTCCTTTCAGTGGTGCCCAATGACAGGATAAGGGGAAATGGGCACAGACTGAAGGACAGGAGGTTGCATCTGAATATGAGGAGAAACTTCTTTACTTTGAGGTGCCAGAGCCCTGGCCCAGGCTGCCCAGAGAGGTTGTGGAGTCTCCTTCTCTGGAGACATTCAAACCCACCTGGACACCTTCCTGTGTGATCTGCTCTGGGTGAACCCCAACCATTCTGTGATTCTGTGATCAGCCGGGTTTTGCAATCTGCAAACAAAGTCCCAGCAGAGCCGCGGTCAGCTGGGCACCACATGGATGGGACCCCTCAGGGAGCTTTTGTGTTATTCAGCCATGGACATTAGATGTCTCGTTCTCACCAGACACACGTACTGGGATGCTGCTCAGTTGCCAAATGGGGACACTGAACTGTAGCTAGACACAGGGTTAGGGAGCACTGTACAAACAGACACCTAAAACTTCTTTTGGATGAAACGGGCAATATTAGTTATCTCCCTGTTCCAGAGGAAGGCTGTGAAGGTGTGGTCTTCAAAATAAAGAGGCATTCCCCTGAAGACCATCTAAATCTCTAAGACGGGTTGCCCTTGTTGCAAACTCAGGCAGCAACTCAAGAAATATAACGTTGACCTCACGTAACACATCCATTTTAGAATTCTTTATACACCCTGTGTTATGGGAGAAAATTACCAGTCTAAAAGGACCTTCTAATTCCTCATCTAATGAGACTCTATACAGAAAAGCAGCTGGAGCTCCTGCTCATAAACACCTTGCTATAATTACAAGATAAGCAAAAGAATTAGGCTTTCTAATCATAATAAATTACCAAGCATAAAATGCAATAAAATCTAACAAGGTCTCCCTATATTGCATTGTGTTAATACAACCTTTTTATATTACCATCGATTGCAAAATGCCGAGCATGCAACTAATTAAGTCAAGAGTGTTTTTCTTAGGTTAAGTAGAGCACCTACACTTCTGCAATTATTATAGCTTTAGAAAGTCTGCCCTGATTCTGTTCTCATTTGAAGATGGGAAGAGAAATCAAGTCAGCATTATAGCAAATTTTATGTGATCGTTCTCACGTGCATTTAGTAAATGGTCAAACTGGCCAGAAAAAGAGTTCTAAATAAACAAACAATGCTTTGCACAACCCTAGTGCCTCACATCCAAGGACTTTAATGCATTTGATAAATCTTAATTAACTTCCATAGTGCTGTTTTGAAGTAGGCAAGGCATATATTTAAGTATCACTTTGTTTGCTACTGAAATGCATTCTCCTTTTCCGCTCTTGAGCAGGATGCAGCAGCTGTTTAACAACACCCATTAATACTAAACAAGAGTTTTAGAGAAGAAGTAAAGAATACTTAATCCAAAAGAAACCCCAGAGGGATTTACATGGGTAGAAACCAATTACTTAAAGCAACGGCCCCCAAACTCTGTGGGTGACTTTGTTCTCCTTCAGCCACCTTCATTTTAAATTTAAATTTGTTGCGGCTGTTAATAATATCAGAGGATCTTGCAGGGAGTCTGCCACCTCTGAGTTGCAGAGAGAGGAACTCTGGCACAAAATCTGGGCCAGAATTGGTAGAAACTTATATTTATTCCGACAAAATGAGCCAGGGGACCTAAGTGATCACAGCACAGGAGGATTTTGGCTTTATACTGCTGAAGGAAGATATGAATATCTAGTTGGAGTTCAGAGGAGTCAATTAAGTTTTCAAACAGCTATTCCTTCCTCCCACCCAACACTGCCTAAGTGTTGAGACCTTATTTTCAACACATCTCATCTAGGATGAAATTCTGTGCCCAGGAGCAATGGTCAGCGGCTGGCTCAGGGTTTCTGCCTCGTTTCTCTTGGTGGTTGCATCAAAGGTGGACAGAGTGGACGTGGTAGGTTACATCTCCTGTCAGTGTGGAGAATTCACCACCTGGAAGTCACAGCTTTGGGGAAAACTGTGGTTTGTACAATGTCGTCTCAGCCTCGTGTCCCGCACCACAGGGAAACGTCTTTTCAGTCTCAAAGTGCATCATCTACTTAATATCTCAGCATGAAGACGAAGCTCTCGCTCAGGCAAATGAAAACTGTTAGAGAAGATTCAGACTTGTAACAAGTCAAAATTTGCCAAGCAGCCACTCAAAAACGGCAACAGGGACATTGCTGTTTGTACAGCAGAAATTACATAGAAGGAGCAAACAGCCTTCCTTCACCATGAAATGTCACCAGTTGTTTCTTGATGTGACAAGAAGAGGGCAATTCACATAAGATCGGCATTATTTGGTACCTCAGTTTATATTTACAAATTTTCTTCACTATTTCAACTGTGTCTGTTGGAATGGGTGGAGGCATTTTGCCAGGGAAACCTCCAGAGTTGTCCCTGTAAATATGTCACTTAAACACACTTCGTGTACTTCAAATACAATTCTTCAGGATTTTCCTAAACTGTATTTGAGAAATTCAACCAGCAAACCCATTCTTATAGCCTATCCAAATTATTATATTTGCTTAGTTTTACACCAAATCTGCATCAACGCTTACAGTTTCAGTATCAGGATTATATTAACAGCTTAACTAGTACTTAGTTATTAAGCAGAAATAATTCTGGCAGGGAAACCAAATATTCTTCTTAATTGAAAACATCACGTCTTTATTTTTCCATCAAATTAATGAGGTCACCAGATGGCCCTTTTAGGATCATTGAGTTGGGTTTATTAGGTCTCATGTTCTTTGTGTGCTTCACCACAAAGCTAAAAAACCTTAATTCTGCCAGCACGTCACATGAATCGTTTGCCCAGCACTGGCACTCTCACGCAACCATAGAATCCTAGAACCATTGTGGTTGGAAAAGACCCTTAAGATCATTGAGTCCAACCATAACCTAACTCTGGCACTAAACCGTGTCCCTAAGAACCTCATCTACACGCCTTTTAAACCCCTCCAGGGATGGTGACTCCACCACTGCCCTGGGCAGCCTGTTCCAATGCCTGACAACCCTTTCCAGGAAGGAGTTTTCCCTGATATCCAACCTAAACCTACCCTGGTGCAACTTGAGGCCATTTCCTCTTGTTCTATCACTTGTTACTTGGGAGAAGAGACCAACTCCCTCCATGCTCCAACCTCCTTTCAGGCAGTTGTAGACAGTGATAAGGTCTCCCCTCAGCTCTTTTTCCCCAGGCTGAACAGCCCCAGGTCCCTCAGATGTGACAACAAATACCCGAATCACACAAACACAGAATCCTTTCCTGAATCACGTCTCCTATATTCACAGCACATGACAGCAGAGAGAGATGTGCCATAGAGCAATGGCAGAGGGACTCTCCATTTGACATGCACTAATAAACCTCTTCCCCCAAAAAAATAATTTATTTCCTAGAAAGGTCAAGTGTCTTTTACCAAAGAGTTAATTTTGCACCCAGGTATTCAGCCTGCCAGATGGACACTGTGATAAAATTAATCGACATTTTAAACAGTTAAAACTTCACTTAGCAGAGTATTAGCATCTTTTTCCTTTTCAGTATTGAGGAACAGGAATAGACCTTTGTATGGGTGATTTGACAGAGGCTGCACCAGGCAGTGCTTTGCTTGACCTGAACATAATTCCCTGTAGAGCCACTACTGCATTTCTATAGAAGGCATCCCAAAAGAGAAAACAAATCTTACATGCTTTCCCAAGTCCTTTAAGCCTCTGAGCACAAAATCATCCTACATCCCCACCTCAAATTGAAGAGATCAGTATTTTATTTAGATATTCTGCACAAAACTGTAGTCTGAGCATGTGCTAGGCATTTGGATGAGGTTTGGTGGTGGTGCATTTACACCACCTGGTACCTTGGAGCCTGACCCATAGATAGAGAGCACACACACTACTGCAGGACAGATCTTAAATGGATTTACTCATTTCCACATTAACAAATCCTCCATGCCAGCTTCCTGGACTTATTTATCTTTACCTAAAACAAAGCAAATCTTTGGACAGCTCATGAATTACCACCAACCGATGTTGCTGAGAGATGTTGTGCTCCTCCTTGTTTTGGCATCATGGCTAGTCGAAAGTTTTTGAGCAAATCCAGGATAATCAATGGCTGGAAGAGGATTAAAACATCTTGGAGTTCAAAACATTGGGAACTCACAGGTATCCATGGGATGAAGTTAATGCAGTAAAAGATAAACCAGACCTGTAGGACCCTTACATCACATAGCAATGTTTTCTCCAGTCTCACAAAAACCCTGATAATACTCAGAAGTCACTATACTCTTCTGTTAAATAAAATTTTGAAACAGAAGATGCTACACTTCCTGTGGCCAAAATAAAATAGTACCAACAGCATATATTTGAAATCAATGTTACCACAAGATGTCACTCTAAACTTTATTTAGAGAAAGGGTTTGACTAACTTTGAAGAGCTCAAAATTACTTTTTTCCAAGTATATTTCCTTCCAAATTGTATTTACAAAACTCAAAAGATAAATTAATTGCTTATAAGGAAAAATCAACTAAGCTAACATGAGAAATAGAGTCTGCCGCACCAAAACTCGATAAATCCTTAGAAGGCCGGCTGGGTATGAAATGATGACAATTATAAAAACAGAATAGTCTTTTGGTTTTAGAGGTTTAAGAAGAACAATAATGAAGTCACAGTTTTATATTGCAGTTCAACACAGGAGATTAAAATAATTCAAGAAAAAGTAAGACTTGGGAAAAAATACAATGCAACTCTGTATTTATCCCTGTCTCATTATAATGAGGTTGGATTTCTCCTGCTATCTGATTGCTACCTGTTGTGAAAGATACTCTCCCTAAACAATTCCTCCTGCTACCTGCAGGTACTTAGATTCTGGGAAGACAGTCAACCTCCCAACAAATTATCTGATGAATATGAGCATTCATATCTATGAATATGGAAAAAGATGCAATCATATCATGCATGTGTGTGTGTATATATATGTGTGCATGTACCTATATACATAATATTGTGAATATATGTAATTTGAATGTAAATATATATATATATAACCATAATTATGGTGGGGGAAGGCCACAAGGACACTTTTGGGCCACATCCCCATCTCCCAGGGTGTGCAGCAAGGCAGCGGCAGAGCCAGGATCTGGAAACGAGTCCTCAGAGCAAAGCTGCAGCAACACCATTTGCTCTGACATTTCCTTTATCAAAATGATGGTGATCCAAGTCCCAGTGCCTCCAAGAAATATGCCTTCAAAATTCTTAGTTTGCAGCAGAAAATCTAAACCATTTAGCTAGCGGGACACTGGGATAAAAAAAATCAGATCTAAGAGATAGGAAATTATATCTGTAGTAGTCTCAGCATCTCCATTAGCTCAAGCAGCAAAGGCTGGTGCAAAGTGTCTGACAGTTTTGGCCTCGCTTTAAAATGTGTATTATTGATATCATCACACAATGGAATTTGTGATGAGAAGCTCTTTTTACTATCCTCAAAGGCTAGGAAATCGCCATGTAAAATTAACTACAAAACACTGATAAGGTTGTAAATATATCTCCCAAAGTCAGAAAGTGTCACAATTTGAGGATATGGTCACATAGCATTTTTCTCTCTGCTCTGACACTTTATTCAGTACATGGAACAGGCCTGTGCTGGGGAAGCTGCCTGAGCAGCCTTGGCACCATTTATCTCAGGAGCTGAAAGGCTGAGAGCGATAAGAAGATTTCTTGAAGATTCTTTAGCTTAAGAGCATTAAATGTCACCCCAGGAATTAAATCCTACCTCTGACTCCTACAGAGAGCCTTGGTGATAGTCGAGAAGTCACGTACGCCACAGTTTTCCAAAATGATCACCCATCAAATGATGCTCATGTTTCAAGCGCCCAAAACAAGACATTGGGACAGTCTTGTCAAAATAGTTATACTCTTGTTGCAGCTGGAGCTGTGGTCAGACATAAAAAGCGGTGTATGTGGTGATGTATAGGTCTGAAGTGTCTGCAGTCGGGCCTATTTCTCAAGGCTTCAGCACCACCCCAGTAGCACAGAACTACAATCCCCTCATCCCACGGGAAATAAAATGACAAGAAAGCAACGGGTTAAATACTTGCCCATGAGATAAGTCCTGCTCCTTCTGTACACTGAACAAAGCAGGGTTTCTTAAGGAAAACAGTTTGAGGTCAAATAAAAAAGTACCACACTGTGTGAATGTACAGGAATTTAACTCAGTTCAATTCACAGAAGCTGCCTTAGTTATAGCACTGCCCTACAGACCTAATTATTTTCACGTAATTTCTGTAAAACATAACACAATGATAATGATTATAAAAGTTATTTTCTACTTCCAATGCCTGGCACTTTTTGCAATAGTGCCTTAATCAACTACATCAGCAGAAATTCAAAACACACAACTACGACGACAAAACGGAGACAGGAAAGAACAAACGAAAGGCATAAGTTCAGTCTTCTTTGAAAAGAGCCCATAATTATCTCAGCAGCAGATCAGGGTGGCAGAGCCCAAACGCAGCGACAGAAAATGGACCGCATGTCAGAACAAACACGCGATTGGAATGAACAACGCAGCCTGCAGTATTTCTTGTCAAGACACGTTTTGAATACCCAACAAAGCTGCAAATACAGAATCATACCTGAGCAAACTACAGTAGGAGATTGAGATAAATATGATATCCACTGTTACCTGTTAATATATATAGCCATTTATATAAGTATTTTTTATATATATGTATATATACACAAATACATATATGTGTAAGCAGGATTGGCTAGTTTATTTTTGTGTATCTTACTATTCAGTGCTGAATCCCAATCACACTTAAATCACTTAAATCAGTGGTTTTCACTGACTCCCATGACACAGGAAGCCCAGGGTTAAGAAAAAGAAGCCTGGAATTCCAGAAGAGCCACAGGAGTGGCACCGGGCAACAGATTTGGCTCATTTATAGAAGCTTTGAAATCCATAAGGTACAACACCCTTCAGGGCTAAAATGTTTCTGTGATTTTAAAACTGACATGCAGCTTCTTAAGAAGTTATACTCGCTAAACAAAAATCACCTCTTAGTCCAGCCTAAAGCGACTCGGCAAACCAAAACATTAGAGGGGGAGAACAGCTCTGCTATTTGAGAGACAAAAATAAACATTGGGATTACTGATGGAACAGCTTGCTCCAGATTATTTTCTTCCATTTTATTAGTCGATGTACAAACTACATTAGCAAGATATAAATCCAGTCTTCATTTAACACCAAAAAAATCATCTATCTCATTGTCCTTTCATGTTCCCTCAGCTTGAAAAAGGAGAATACATTATTCAAAATAAAACTAGATTATCTAAATGCATCTCTTAATAATTTGTCTCTAATTCTCATCACAAACCAATAATAATGGGCTATCCCTATTTAACGCAGGGAATGAAAAGCTTTACACTGGGACAGCAGCCACACAGCAACAGCTGCAGCAACTGCATTTTATTACTTCTAATTATACATGGAATCCATATGGCCAAGATACACTTAAAAAAAATTAAAAACCAGGAACCAAACCCAGCTTTTATTCCTTGCTGGATATTGAAATCTAACAAGCTCAACAATTATCACATTGCTCATATTAAAAACTCATCTCAGAAATGGTTTATCTCCAATGCACAGCTTTGGCATTTTGAATGAGAAAGGCCCACAAAGCTTCTGAATTCCTTGTTGAGATGTAAATGTTGTCATTCACTGGTTAAAAGGCAGCAAAACAGGAGCAGAGGGTTGCATTAGGATTACAAGTGATTATGTATTACCTAGGTTGTATCAGTGCTGTAATCGGTTTCTTCTTGTACACAGATAGGCTGAGAAGCCAAATACAGACCTGGGCTGGGATTCGGAATTTTTTGGAGTCCATCAGCACCCATATGCAGCAGTTTTGTGTAATTCTTAAAGGAAAAGGTCAACAGCAAGGATGAGATCCCAGTCAAAACTCCCACAAATACAAGAGGTATCAGAGCTTTGCTTTTGGGTTCAGGTCTTTTCTGGTAATTCACCAGATTATAATTTTTAAATTATTTCAAATAAAAACCGATTTGAGGTGCACACGCAAGATTCCCACATCTTAGCACACACTCTCTCAAAGTGGAAAATAACCAAATTACTTTCATATGAAGAACTTGCTGTGGGAGGACTACTCACATTTCCAGTTTGGCCAGCAAGAACTGGGAGCGCCAAGCCCTGGCTCTGTTTGCTCCTCATCTCTCACCAGTAAAGCATCACTGTTTTATTTTTTAAATTACTTACGTTACTTACACCCCAGTAAGTCCCAAAAGCAAAAGCGATTCTGAGATTTTCAGAGACAGAGAAATATCTCAGCTCTTCCATCACAGACACAACCAGGAAAGACAGGGTAACATTTCTGACCTCATTTCTGAATTCCCCTTTCTGGATACCTGATTTCCCCATAGTATTGTGATGTCTGTCTGTCCTTTCCCAGCATGTGCATCTGTCTGCCAGCTCTCACCAACTTACTTTCAACCCTTTGCCCAACGTCAATACAGTTTGATAGAAGTGAAGAAGTCTCCATTCCTCCAAAGGATCTGCAGGTGCCATGAGGTGGGGAGAATTAGAAGAGTTGGAGAGAAATTAAGATACTGCAGAGTTAATTGCATTGCTGTGGAAGCAAAAATAGCAGTGGGCCAAAACCCACAGAAAAACAGTCACGCTAGATCTTTCATTTTTTGGAAGAAATGGTTCACTTTGTGTAACCAGACTTTTGCTGGAGAACCATTAGGGTTAGTTCCTCGAGCTGGCTGCAGTCCAGCCCCTAGTTCATTAAAAACAAAACAAAAGAAAAGATCACACAGCTTCAAACCACCCCAAAGATCTAGCACTGCTACCTTTAGCTGTTTTGAGAGAAAGCGCAAATTTGCTTACTAAGAGAATTGGACTTCAAGAATAAAAGCAGCTGCAGCTGTCTTCAGGCAAAACAAAAGCTGCTCTTGAATTTAAATTTCAGCTCTGCTGTAATTCATGCTGCAACAAAGCAAGATGCCAGTTTGGGAAAGTAGGGCTCTGTGCAGAGTAATAACAGGCTTCCCCATTGTCAGAGATGTCATCCGAGCGCTTCTCAAATGTGACAGAGCACTGAAGGGTTTTTGCACATTTCTTTTGCTCCTCGACATTTGTAATAGTCAGGGAGGGTTTCAATATTTTTAGATACGGCTGTAGAAGAATCTTTATTTCTCAGTCAGGGAAGGTCTGAATATAAATCTCTGGGAGAATCACTCCAACACATGATGCGAGGCAAGTGAAGTCAATGGGAGTTTTTTCTATTGACTTTGTGAATGCTGGACTCAGGCCCCGGGTGAGAGGATTGCCCAGAGTCCCTGGGCCAGACACAGGCTTGACGGCACAGGATTAACTCCCCAGGAATTCAGTGTCGTTACAGGAGGTGAAATAGCTTGACATGACCAGAAACCAGCTCATTGAGATTAAGTTTAGAGAACAATGACGTATGAGATCAGTGACCTTACATTCAGGAGCACAATAAGGAGCTAAGTGCACCGAACACATAAGCAGGTTAAAAACATCTACTGAGGGCGAGCTTGGCAAGCATGAATAGATAACACCCGGCTGGGCTTTCCTGCTGAAAAGTTTCCAAGTACAGCAGTTCATTTAAGATCCTTTTGGTTCCTGAAACACTGACACAGCACTAAGTGATGTGACAACAGTGCAGGAAAGACATGGACCTGTTGGAGGGGTCAGAGGAGGCCACCAACATGATCAGAGGGTTGGAACAGCTCTGCTGGGAGGACAGGCTGAGAGAGCTGGGGTTGTTCAGCCTGGAGAAGAGAAGACTC
>VWYH01011067.1:592687-617209 GCA_013399365.1 Pampusana beccarii
GAAGGTCCCTTCCAACCCAAACTATTCTATGATTCTGTGATTCAATGATTCCATGAACATGCTTCCTCTTGTGGATTGAGAAAGATTGGTACTAGTGAGGGCCACCATTGGCTTAGAAAGGTGACTCTCAATCATGTTCCCCATTTTAATATCCTCAACTCGTGCGGCTTTATCAGGAGCCTTCTGAAATTTGGTGTTGCCTTGTTTTCCGTGGTGCCACGAACATCAAACCTTATGTTCACTTGAAAGAAAAAGTACAAAAGTATTCTTGGTGGTTGTGGAGAAAAGCCTGAACGTATGACTGCAGTGTTTCTTAAACATAAATCACAGAAGCAGAAAATAGCAACCTGTGGTATTTTATATATTATTTCTATGCCTTTTGTGAACATCTCATAAGCTCCTTAACACTGAAGGCCATCGTTACCATGTATGACTGGCACTGGATTTTTGAGGTGTTGCGTGATCCTGACTTTTCCCCTGACATCTATAATCGTTCTTAAAACCTTCTTTGGTGCAGGTTCCATCTCCAGCCCACGACTGTGTTGCAGGTCTCCTGCTTTCCTCACCATTTATCCTGCTGTTCACACATCTGTTCCCCAGTCCTGACCCACCTCCTTCCCTCTAGTCTCACATTTCCTCCTGTCACTATTTAAAGGGTTTCTCCTTAAACACAACACGCCTAAACAAATTCCATGTCTTTCCATTAATTGCCTCTCCATTCTTCTCTCTACATGGTCAACAGCATAATTCTTCTTCTCAGCATAAGAGCTTACAAATGTTGGGACTTTTTATTATTATCCTTAGTTGACATGCATGGCTACATCTATCAAAACCTTTACCATTTTTCACTCTTAGGTTTTTCATTTTGTGACAGGGGCATGTTTCAACATCCCATCATTACTCCTATGATAGGTTCCTCTCCAGTTTCTTTTATAGCAGTTTTATAACATTCACATTATTTTTCAGAAATGGTACAATGCCATTAAAACAGAACAAAACAAACAAACAAACAAACAAAAAGGTGATGCAGATTTTAGTTGAAAATATGCCATTTTAAAATTCAGGCAAAGTTACACAATCACAAGAAAAAAACATAAGACACGGTTTCAAAGTCCTCAGGAAATACGTCATCCAGTGCAGATTGGGTTTATCCGAATTTTAGAAAAACCTATTGAGATTAGTTTTTACCTAATACTGCATAAGATGATTACAGCTATTTGTGGCACTTTAATTCCTGCTAGAAACAAAATGATGTTTTATAGAGATATATCTACAAAATAACAACAACAAAAAAAAAACACACAGAGCCCACGACCCTGACATAAACCTCTTTCATCCATTTTCATTCCGTGGAACGGCCTTCTAAGCTGTAAAATCATGCACTTTTCTTAATGAAATGAAGGCTGGACAAATACATAGCAGAAGGTTTTAGAAAGAAATTGTACTAAACCGTGTATTGCATTATAAAAAAGGATTAAGTTGCATAAAGAACAGAACTGCAAAAAAAGAAATGTTTGGTCGTTTTGACTTATCCAGATGACTATTATTACCCTCTTTCGTGGTTTTCTATCTCTGCACAATGCCTCTAAGATGCCCCATTATGAGACAATCCCAACAAACAAGGCCTTTGGATTTCCGCAGGTTTCATTTCCTCTTCCTCGCAGGGTTATAAAAAATAAACGCTCACATCAGAACAACATGTGCTACAATTTGAGAGGACCTTATGATTTCAACATCACTTAGCTACAAACGGCCCTACAAAAAGCAAAAATGTTCACAAGCTTGTAATAACAGCGTAGCTCCTAGCTGCGCGAAGCAGGATTGGTACAATCCTTTTGGTGAAAATAATTTGGAATTAAGAGCAATGTCAATATCTAAATATGCGTTCTTCCCCTTGCACGCTCCTTCTGAAGAGTTTCTCCTCATCCCCCCTCTTAGGGCTGGATTTTCAAAGCATTGTGTTTGGGCCGCTGGAGTGTAAATGGGTCTCCGGAGACCGCGGTTCCACATGTTGCTTTGAAAATGTGCCTTTTCGCAACTAACTCAGCTGTAACTCAGCACGGCGACTCTAGCAAGAAGTCCAGCAACAAGAACATCCCAAAGGGAGAAGATGCTTTTGAACCCAAACTGAAATGTAAAATGACAATCCTTCAGTAATCCTTCTAGAAATCACTTACAGAACTTCAACTTCCATATTTGTGGTCACTTCTTGCATGTGTAGAATGTATGCATGAAAAATATTAAATCTTCATTTTTTTCTCATGTTACTCTCTCGTTCAGTAGTCAACAGTTACTATTTATGAGACACATTGAGGATAGAAAAAATCACGCACACACTGAGAGCCCAAGTTCAAAGGCGGCTGGTTGAATCAAATCGTGCAAGCATAAAATTGAGAGCAAAAGGAACTAGACAACACTAGACTTGAAAAGTGTCTCTATAATTATTTTATCTGTTCTCGTTATACTGGATTTAAGACATCCTACAGATTTTAAAAGCATTTTGGAAGTTAATAAGAATTGAACACACACTTGGAGGACAGGGACAGTTATAACAACTGAATTTATTTGTAAAGGAGCCAAATTTTACTGAAGCTGTAGGACCTACAAAAACTGAATTTGGCACATAAAATTATGTTCACTTTATGCCCGGTAGCAACGTGCACTTCTGCATCCAGGTTAATAATTCTGTACTAAAACTACATTTTTCATTAGTAGTTACAGCCTAAATATTCAAAAGGTCAATAAATTCTGGATAAAACCAATTTTTGACATCTGTAAATGAGATCAAATTTTGGAAAGCGATGGACACTCAGACTCTGAAAATTAAGTCTAATTAAGACTAGGCACTCAAAAATAGATACTTTTAAAGCAATTAGACATTCCATAAATATAAAAGACAAAGGAGCACTAGCAGTACAGAACTTTAAAAGAGACAACAAGCTCTGCCTTAGGTACTTCTTTGTGTGATGGTCTGATGGTGAATGGAAGAAACTATGACGGGAAGCTAAAACAGATGTCATAGAAGTGGGCTTTTTGACATACCGATTATGCAAGAACCTCATTATTGATTGTGTAATAGCATCAACCGCCACACTTAAAATACTGATGAGAGGTCAGTCGTTTGTATTATCGCAGAATTGAGACCAACCGAAGAGCAAACCAGGTGTAACAATGAGAGATTTTGAACACTCCTTGCGATTCCCAAATCTCTTTTCTAAAAAGAAGCATTTACAAACAAAGACAAGCCATCCAAAGGCCTACAAATGAAAATGCAATCTAAATTCCCTAACACCACACTTCCCAATCGGTTATTGTGGTAATCAAAAGATTTCATGTATTCTTTGGATTCAGCCTTAATGAATGTAACGAAACTTTTTCATTTCTGGCACGTGCGATGCAACAAATATTGCAGTGGAGCCACACACAAAGCACACACGTCGTTAGAACACTTTGAAAGATCACTTCGAGGTACCGCAGAAGTAAATGTGCAGCTAATGTAGACTCTGTGACTTGCGTATTTCTTCAGCGCATAGGTCTACATCCATAGTTATCGTCATAAAAATGGCATAGAAACATCCCACCTTTTTTCATTCTTTAGTTCAAATCTATTTATAACTATTTGGTAAATACCATTCAATTATGAAGCCATTTACTTTTTTAAAGAATACACAGCAATTACAACTATGTAAGGTTTATAAAATAAAGTTAATCACTTTAAAGAAGCTGAGAGAATTTACAAGTAAAATAGCAATGACATTAGTTACTTCCATTTGCAGGAAATGTTAACACAGATTTTTCACAAATGCTATAGAAATTACTGGAACTCTTCCCAGTCCTCCATTGTTTCACAGCAATAGTGTAGTATTGACATACTTCTACCTTTATGATGTATAATCAACATTTTTCCCTAACTGTTAATGATTGTAGCTCTGCAACGAGCACAATTGGTACTCGGGCTTCAAACAACCACAACTTGAAGGTCTGTGTGCTTCTACAAACATCATTTGTGTTAAGAAATGTGCACAAAATCTACAGATGTTTGCGAAGGAATAAAACACCAAGAGGTCAATGCAACATGGGGGAGAGGGCAGAGGGAGGTAGAGCAAGGGTGACACACATTTACTGTCACAATTCCCCATGACTGGCAGCACAGACACAGCACAAGGGACAACAGGGATGCTACAGCACAGAGGTACACTCATAACCTTGAAAACATTACATATAACAACTTATGGAGGTTATTTGATATAAAGCTCCAAACCACCAAGTGTTTGATTTTGACAAACGCCGTCATTTACAAGGTGGAATGGGCACCTTCGAGTGAATCGAAGAAAGACTGAGTGATGCTCAGTGTATTTCAATGCATGGATTTGAATATTCTGCCAAAGTTTCACCGTGTCCTTGAGCATTTTTCTTGACTAATTTCTAAGTTTCTTTGGCTGACATTTTTCACAAAAGTTTAGCACAAAAGACACAACGATTTTATATGTTATTTGGTGACAGTGAAATCAATGAAACTTTGGCCATTTATCTGTGTGGAGATGGCTTAATCTTCAACTTCACAAAAGAACCATTTATATCCTACTCTTGTTCAGTAATTTCCATTAAACAAAGGAAAGTAGCAAGGTCTAGAAATAACCATTCAATCCCTCATCTTGCAAGAGTATTTTGTTACGCTTTCCTTCACTGTAAATAAGCAAATACCTTTGAAATATCAGGACATCAAGTTTCCCCAAAGAGAACCTGGAAGGATCATCACAACTGTTCAGTTGTAAACACATATTAAATAGTGAGCAATAAAAAAGTTACTGGTTCTGACCCAGCTCTGGCCTTCGAGAGCACACATCTAATATTAAATATTAGTACCTACCTAGAAGTGCCTGAAACAAGCTGCTTTTAAAGATGCCCATCACCTTTCTGATGGCTTTTTTCAGTTGTTGCTCTTCTGGCTTCCTTAGTTTTTTACAATATTCTTCCAGCAGCACTAAAGCTCGGTCAGTATCTAAAAACGAACAAATACAAAAGAAAAAAAAAAAAAGAAAAAAGTCTTTTATTGGCTCTGGAAAGTATTTAAATGCTCAAATATTAATTCCACATTTCTAAATCTGTTGTTCACACATGTAAAGAACATTTACACCAAATGCTGTTGCGTTCTGTCATCAACCGTGTGCCATGAGCAACGTGGGCAAAACGGGAGATGAACCCAACACCACCACAGACAGATTACTGCCTATCTGAGATCTCCCTGCAAAGGGAAAATGACCTTTTGAATGGCATCTCCAACACATGTTTAACTTCCATTTATCCCAAACCAGCTGGAAGCTATGGGTTTTAGACCAATTTACAGTTTGCAGAAGCTACAAAATTATAGACAATAAACTTTCTGGATACCCATGCAGGAAAATTGGCCTTAAAATATATTCAGAGAAGACATGAAAATGTTTGCTTGGCGTCTGCAGCACTCAGTTCTCTGTTCTCTGAATAGCAAATGTGTATCTGAAAGGCAGGAGTCCAAGAGGGTGGTGTTTTGGGGGTTTTTTTTGTTCCCTCGCTATATAAAATTGCTATCTGCTTCTTTGGTGAAAATGAGACTTTGAGAGCAGACTTCCATTCGTGTGTTGGCTCAAACATCGCAATCTAGCACTTCTGTAAGAGCCCAGAGACACAGAGCTCTGTTTCTCCTCCCGCTATTATCTCTGCGTAGTCATTTGCCAAGAGGATGAGTGACACATAAAATTGTACGAAATCCAAACATCACCATCTTACATATAAGAAAGCAGAGAAAAATGGAGAATCGGACTTTACCTTCCTTTCTCCCCATCATAAGTAGCTCACAGAAATGTCCATAAATATATATATGACACTCAGATGTCTGCACACACTTTTGTAACTATAATATATTGCCACCAAGTTTGCAATAAGATTCCCAAACAGTAAAAGAAATACAGATTAATAATTATATTGAAACAAGTGCCTTAATATAAATCTCTTACAGGAGAGCTCAATGAAAGCTTCATTATCAAGAAAGGCTCGGACTCTTTATTTAAACTAAATAAAGTACTGTGAAAATGCTTGGAAAAGCCAAAGAGACTGCTTTTATCATTATTTTTCCTAAATAATTGAAAACAAACATTTTTTTTCACTAAATAAAAATTGATTGTCTTTGTTCATCCAAAGATCTTGAACATAATCCCTGTAGCGTGGGACTCATGGCGTGACAATTCAAATAGCTCAGAGTAAGGGTAAAGACTCAACTTGTATTCTGTAAGTCGATGACATTCTCAAATTAAAAAGGGGAAATATTTAATCCATGATTAATTTTTAAGAAGTAGTAATTTCTTTTCTTTCTCCTCACAGAAATTCTGATGGTCACAAGCATTCTATCAGAGAAATGAAAAACACCATAAATAAAAAGGAATTGGAATTAAATGTCTAGATATACACACACATATAAAAATATATGTATAAATCACATATTTGTGAAGATTAGGTAGTGTTTTATAGCAGTGAAGGTATTTAAATAACTAAGAAGCTCACATATATAACCTACAAAGAGAGATCAGCTCTTTTATAGGCCAGGTCACAAAATCTGGGCTAGATCACCCAAATCAAACGTACAGCCTCAGAACAAAGTTCTGGGTCCAAATGGGATATGGTTGGGATATTCCCAACAAATGGCTGGGAATAAAGAAATAATTCTACATGCGAGCTCAGCTTCTCTTGCCTTGAAAACCCCAAACACATCCGACTTTTCACTGACCTCACGACTGTGTCTGACCCACCTGTAATACCTATGCTTTCCTCTATATTCTGAGAGTTCTGGCTGCCCTTGATAAAATAATTTGTTAATAACCTAAAGCATGGGTTGGAATCAGGCATTCACCTTTCCCCCAATGGACAGGTATATGCAATGAATACGTTATTATATATTATACATTAATATTTACACTAACTTGAAGCAGCAGAGAGTAGCGGAAAACCATTGCTAAGTACCAAGCACTGAGGATACTTTTCAGAAGTGCACTCTCTGAGAAATCAGAAAAATGGGATTTGAACACCAGTTCCACACCACTGAGGTGCCCTTCCACTCCATCTTTCTCAGTCCTTGGTGAAGTGTGCTGATAACCCTTTCCTCCTTCACAGAATCATAGAAGAGTTTGGGTGGGAAGGGACCTTCAAAGCTCACCCAGTGCCACCCCTGCCATGAGCAGGGACATCTTCACCAGCTCAGGTTGCTCAGAGCCCCATTCAGCCTGGCCTGGGATGTCTGCAGGGATGGGGCATCTAATCATTCCTTCCCTAAAGTGTATGGTTCTTTTTTTTTTTTTAAAAAAAAAAAAAAGCTACAAAAAAGTAGCATCCTTTGAGGGTAGGACCAGAGGTTTTTATTTTCATTTAAATTCTTATTTTTCAGTTCATCAAGAAGAAAAATGCCTACTTTTGGTTGACCCCAAAATAGTCCTAAACTTTACAAACCGAACAACCAGCAACAAAGAATGAATGTAGTGTTAATTCTAAATCCTGGCTAAATCCCAGATCAAGTAATTATATTCCTGGCTAATTTTCCTCTCTAGCTTTAATAGGATACCTTAATTTTCACTCCCTCCCTAAGCTCCTGCATGGAGTTGTAGCGTTTTCCCCCACAACTGCCCTCGGTAGCAGTGTATCTACTTTTCCGAATAACCAGCAATGGGTCGCACGTGCTGGGAGATCCAGTCACCCCCAGGCTGTTCTGCTTTTGCCAAAAGCCACCACTGATGTTCTGGTGTCAACTGGAACTGTACCTTGACCAAGAGTATTTTAGCACGTCAGAGAGGGGTCTGTGTAACCACCACTGGGGTTTATGAGGGACCTGGGGCTGTTCAGCCTGGAGAAAAGGAGCTGAGGGGAGGTCCTATCACTGTCTGCAACTGCCTGAAAGGAGGTTGGAGCATGGAGGGGGTTGGTCTCTTCTCTCAAGTAACAAATGATAGAACAAGAGGAAATGGCCTCAAGTTGCACCGGGGGAGGTTTAGATTGGATATTAGGAAAAAATTCTTCGTGGAAAGGGTTGTCAGGCATTGGAACAGGCTGCCCAGGGCAGTGGTGGAGTCACCATCCCTGGAGGGGTTTAAAAGGCGTGTGGATGAGGTTCTTAGGGACACAGTTTAGTGCTAGAGTTAGGTTATGGTTGGACGTGATGATCTTAAGAGTCTCTTCCAACCAAAATGATTCTGTGCTTCTACGATTCTATTCGAATCTCCAGTCATTTTGGCAGCAGAACGGGCTTTCAAAAAAAAGCAACTTTTGGCCTTTTTGACAAATTTTAGTGGTTGTAAATTATTTGGGATCAGATCTTTATATGGATTTGTACAGTATTTAGCATGATAGAACATAATCCTGCTCAGCACTGCTGCAAAACATTCATACCTCTGCACAACAACCAAACAGACATGATATAATACAATAATACGACACATCTGAAGAATAGTAAGTACTCCTTCCAAGATGATGACCATCTTCAACTCCCAGTTATAGCCAAAGCAGATAGGGACATCCAGTACTTTGCCTTTTGGGGGTGTCTGGCAGCTATAAATTTTAAATAATATTTGGCAGCAAGAATTGACTGCCTGGACCGCAGCACAATAGTCAAATAAGAACCATGTTCCCTGCCACCCAAAGTAAATCAAAGTTTCCAAAGCTGAACTCCCACACATTCTTCTCATCAAGAACAGCAGACTGGTGGCTTTCATCAAGGTCTGGATCACTGTATCTACGAGATGACAACATCTAACAGAGCACACAGTTAATTTTTAGCAGCCAAAATAAGTGCTGTACCTTACAGTTGGAGTGTATCACAAATACAACCGAAAAAAAATCTTTGTTCTACAGTACCACTATTCTTCAGTGCTCACACCAAAACCAAATTCAAGCAAGACCACAAATGCACTGAATGCACAATTTAATAACCCAAATTGTGGATGCCTGTGTTGATCCTGAGTGGGTCCTTTGCACACACCACAAAAGTCAATAGCAGCCGAGCCCCATGAAGTCTGCTGGACATAGTTCTAGTTTTTCTTACTCTTTCTTTGCATATTATGACACTATTTTTAAATTAACACACCATGTTAAATTCAGTCATGCATAATATTGCATCAAGTCTAGTTTAACAAACTTTGACTCATACGACTGATCCTGTTGGCTTTGAAAGACCACTCTGACAAGAACCATCCAGAAGATAAGACACAGTCCTACAAAAGCTCACATATATTCTAGACAGCATTTGCCTCACTGTTTTGCTTAAATGAATTATACTCAAAATTCTTAATACAACAATAAGAAGAATTTCTTTAAGGATAAAACAGCTTTTATGGTCCTATAGTATCTTATCCAAGAGCCTATCAGCTAGCCTAAACTAACAATTCCGTGAATTTTATTACTTTATCACTCTATAATTCTTTAACTGGTTCATAAATGTTTGTGGTTTATGTTACTGATCAAGGAATGGGCATTTGCTACAACACCAAAAATCAGAGATACGTGATACTGAAAGAAAACTGGACATCAGTAACTTTGCTTATTGGATTTCTTGGGAAAAGAGTTTTCTCCCTCAAACAATCTAAAGTTTTACCACACAAGAAATTATTTACTTTTTCTTCTACAGAATGAGTCTCTGCTTAATTAATATAGTCTACTGATTTATATAACAATCAAAAAAAAAAAGGCCAACCCTTTCCTTGGAGTTATTATTCTAGATGGGATCATTACAGAATAATCCATACTTTACAGTCCCCACACTTTATAGACACACTTCTATGTAACATAGATTTTTAAAGCTCCATAAGCAGACAGATATACTATAGAGCCAGAACATCCGCTGGGCCAATGCTTACACATCTGATTAAATTCAAAAAAAAAATATATATATATATATGGAAAATGCACCGTTAATAGAACCCAAGTTATATTTGAATGAAACATAGCTTCAGCATAGCTTACACAGAAAAGGTTTTCCAGCGATACTGTCAATAAGAAATGAAGCCATACATTCAAGAAGGTAGAGGGTAATGTGCATTATATACCAGGAGAAATTAAATTCTCACCAATAAAAATTTGTTTCCTAAAGCATTTCTCTTAAAGTGTAAGCTACACACACGAAAGACTAAATGTCATAATTACATATACTTAAAAGCAAGAAACTCTGCAATTAATTTATTTGTTTATTTTTTTTATTTGTTTAGCCATCTACTTTGAGAAAATGATGTCAAAATTAATTCTACCTTAGCTACTTCTCATGGTCCATATCTCAGAGCTGGATGCCACTTACAATACTAACCAGTACCTCAAAGCAGAAGGATTCCCTTCCCTTTCTGGATTATTTCTGGGGCTTTGCCATGCTCTCATTTTAGAAACACTGAAACTCCACATAGGCAAGGAGACAGCAAAAAAAACGAGCTTCATTTTTTTTCAGTAAAAGAGTAACTCTGCTTTTGATTACATGAATATATTTAGGTGACTGGAAATCTTATGGGAGTTACGCACACAAAACCTGAGTTACGTGCTTACATGGTGCAGGTGCACGGTGCTTGTGAGGACACCCATACAACTGCAGAGGGAGGAAAGAAAAGCATGGAAGTGCTGAGAAATCAAAACGCCATCATTTTAAGTACACTTTACACCAGCCTAAACAACTACACAGCTGCAGTGCTACGGAGGAACAAGCTCCATGGTGTACTTTGAAATATCTGGGTATTAGTTGGACCCTGTAGACCCAATGCTCACCTATTTACTTATGAAAAATATAAGCATCCCTGAGCGTTGCACTTGCTTGGAGGCAGGAGGATTTGGACTTCACTTACATGCTGTTTGAGTTCACCTGACCGTACTTACTGCAGCATTATAGTACTGGTGTATCTATCTATCTATCTATCTATCTATTTATTTATTTATTTATTTATTTATTTATATACTATACTGCACCAGTATAGTACTGGTAGGGTCAAAGGAGTGCAGCTCCGCTGGTGTGGAGACTGTTGTGTTGATTAAAAAGTCTTTGATACGTGGAGACAGTTGTGTTAAACACCTTTAATAAATACTGTGCCTCCCTATGGGACAGAGGAGGGCACAGCCGTGCCCGCACGTGGCAGTTGGCACAACACGACACCTATAGGAACCAGCTATAGGATACAGGAGACGGTTTTCCTAAATATCTCCCAGATGTTGTTCAAACCATTTGTCCTTTAGACGAACTAAATAGATTGGATCTGAAGATAATTTAGGAATACCTGTGAATTTCAAGAATCAAGTGGGAAGAGATTTGACTAACAGGATTGATTGAAACTATACAAAGGTAGAACCGATTCCAAACCAGTCTCCAACAAGCTCCGTTTTTGCAATTCCTCAAACCACGGTGTGTTGAATGACGACGACTCAAATAAAAGAAACACATGAAGGAAGCGCCACATAATTCAGGCAGATGCTGTGGTCTCTTGTCAAGCCCTTAGACCTCCTTCTGGCCACAATAAAGCCATATAGGCCCAACTCTGTATGCACCCATACACAATACCGGCCGGTACCAAACATTGGTTTTGCAGACAAATTGCTACACGAGCCTGCTGAGAGCTGCTGCCGCCTTCCCCGGGGCTGTGATCCTGCCTCCCAGCTCCTGTTATGAAACAAGGCAGCTCAGAAGATGGAGAGAAAAAAGGCAAATATGATTCCAACTGGAAACTTCTGCCTTGCACACGCAAGAAATCACAGCTGGCTGGTTTACAGTGCCCTGCGCCAGCACGAAGTAGGACCAGGGAACAACAAATTTGGTCAGAAGCTTAAAACAGCCCGTCGGTAAGTTTAGGATCATATTTGCGTTTCTTTCCTGCCATTCCCATCGGAATTTGTGAACGAAAAGACCTTTGGGCTGCAACAGTAAAATGTTGACTTAAAATAAATGAAAAATGTTGTTGTTTCATCAGTGAGAGATGTTTAAAATTAGTTGAGATCTAACCCTAACTGAGTTTATAAGATTAAGGGGGTTTTAATTTTGATTATTTTTTTTTCCTAATTGCATTTGTTCCCTTTCCTAAGAGGTATTTTGATTATATTCTGACTTGCGAAGTCCATGTTATAGGTGTCTTTTTAAAGAAAAACACACCAACACATTTCAGAAGACCCTTTCCAGCTTTTGGAGACCCAGAACTGGGAAAATGTGGGGCGCTGAAGCTGTGAAAGGCATGAAGAACGGGGGAGGAAAAACACAGCAGCCAAAATAGAAGTGAGAAATGCAATCAGAGCACCGGGAAAGGGAGCAAGGAAGTTTTCTCGCTGAGCTTTGATAACTTTCGAAGGATCTCAAAAACCACTTTTACTTTTGGAGTACACACCTTTGTTTAGATGACCATCAACAAAAGAGCCAGAGGTCTGAGCAAACACTGCTCCCTGCCTTAATTATTTTAAGATCTGATTTTTTTTATTATTATTGTTATTTTAAGATTTGATCCTTTGCTCTGGAAAACTCACCGAAAAAAATAAGTCCTTATAGTTCAATGGGAGGGGATGTAATATTTTATAAGAAATTTCCAGGCAACCTGCCCTGGGACTGATCCAAGCCAAAGCCATCAGCAACTCATTTACCTTTCTTAATCTTTACACATAACAGCAAACACAAAGGAATAAATCCTGTTAGTCTGCAATGCTCAGTACACACAGCCAAGCTTTAAAACTCCTACATGAGACTGTATTTTAAAATCTGAAGTTTCTAAACTGGAAGTGTAAGCCAGTTAAATTTTAGACAGAAACACAAGAACAAGTGCACTAAGACGGTTGAGAAAAACACAAGCTGTAGGCTCCAATGCTTCAAAAGGCTTGAAAACTATCAGACAAATGACAATCATAAAATATTTACATATAAACATCCATTTGAGGCGCAAATTAATCTACCAGATTGCACAGAGGGAAAACAGACATAATATGTTGTCCTGTACAAACCAGAAAGCTCTGAGCATCTCGGGCCCTTCATATACACAATAGGACTTTGATGAACTATCAAGAAAAGGCAACATATGGGTTACGCAACCTTGAGGAGACATAAGGCATTACGTATGTGACAAATATAATACTATCACCCAGCGTGATGAGCACTGACAACAAACAAGCAAAAGGCTTAAAAATAACAGCTCCTAAAACGACGCACGACACATAAACCCATCTTTTGTCCTGCTAGGGAAAACAAGCGGACAGAAAAAGCGGGGTTCAATCATTTCTGGGATTACCGAGCAGGTTTATTTCTGGGGTTTTGGCATTTAGGAGCCAGATCAGCACAGAGAGGACACTGACACACGGTCTGTGAGGATTAATCTTGGGCCAGTGGACAGACTCTTTCAAGGAATGATATTTAAAGTGAAGGTTGCATTCTGAGTTGCACTCGATCTCCGCTAACGGTAAAAAGAAGTGTGACCTCCCCAAATTAGCCATAGCCTCGGTGAATCCTCTGTGTTCCTGCAAAACACAAATTTCGGAACAGGGAAGCGCTGTATTCTAAACCTTGATGCTGTTAGCGGGCAAGAAACGGCCCAGATATTCTATGTGAAGAACCGCTATGCGAGTACCACAGCGAATTTCACAGAAGCAGGCAATAGGATGTGCTCAGGAATATTAAGGTGAAATAAATAACCCAAATGCCAGGGGAAACTGGCCAAGGGTGAGGGGGACAGGCAGCTCTGCACCGAGCGGGGTTCACGTGCAGTTGCACAAAGAGCAAGTGCAAAGGGCAGCGATCGAAGGGCAGAAGTTGCCCAGCGGTCTCTTGTTACAGAATATTGATTTGTGCAGACGATGCAAGGAACAAGGCTAAATGCTCTGTAAGTCAGGTTGCTCGCAAGGGCAGGAGTTTGGCCGTGATGTGTCAGCTGAATTCTCTGAGAAATTACGGACACGTGGAGCCTGCAGGAGCCCTGTTCAGCTCCCTGCTGTGCCGAAGGAACCAGACTCACATCCGTCCCTTCGATACCTGTCTAATGTCACCAGTACTTCCGATAAAGTCCATAAGCTCCCTTACCATCTGATTTCAGGCCTTAAAGGTTCTAGGGTTTTTTCTACTATATGATTTCCACCTTTTTTGTTGTAAATCAGGCCAACTACTCCTTGTCCTCCAGATGTTGATGCGGAAAGCAAACCACCATCACTCCCTTCACAGCCTCTCATACACTGTGTGACTTGTCATGTCCCTCCCCTGCTCAGGCTCCTTTTCCCCAGGCTAAACAGTTCCAGTTCCTGCAACTTTTATACACGTTTTACATCTCCAAAGCCTCTTGTTTTCTTTTCTGGAATTAAATTTATCTTAAAGCACAATCTCTAAGCTCCATCTGAAGACCCAGTAATGCCACAGAACAGACTGGTGGATGAAGCTGGGCAGTAGTGTCAACTTAATGAAACAAAACACACACGCGCACACAAATGAACAGGGAAGTGATGATGATGAAAAGAGTTGTTGGGTTCTTTTTGTGCTTGTTTTTTAAGAATCAGACTGTTCATCTAATTTACTATAAGGAAAAGTGGGTGTTTAAGAAAAATTTCAATTATCAGTGATGACTAGCTGCAGTGTAAGCTTGTTGTCCAAGTATTTTCACACTTGATTTTACAACATGTAACCATAAATCTATTCTGTTAAACTGCTGCCTTTGTGTATTTTTTCACTTTAAATATACTCTTTTAAACGTGACTAACTGTACTTACTCAAGGAACAGGATAACTCTACAATGAACAGTTAGTGACTGCCTAGGCATAAAATCACATACTTTTCTCCAGCATTTCTGCTTATCAGAAAGCATCTTGAAAACCAAGCTGCATTCCCATCCTGCTTTAGTGCCCCTGGCAGGAGTACCTGACCCCTCCAATCCCATTGAAACCCCTCCTCTGCTCACCCCTTCCTGTAAACTACAATTACATCTTGAAAACAAGATGTATTTATTGCACAACCTGTTCATCTTCACTCTCGGTGGCTCACTCTGGGACCTGGATTCTTCCCACCACATCACTTCTTTTCGGGGACCACTGAAGGGCTTTAGGCGATGGCTGAGATCAGCTGCTCGCCCCATCAGGGCCATTCCTTTTTTTTCAGTGAGCTATTTTTTTCCTACCCACATTAAAGGTGACGCGGGGCCTGCTCATTAGTGATCCTTTCTCGTATTTCTTGACCTGGCTACACAGGCTGTTTGTGTCCCAGACGGCGGAGCGAGCAGATTCCGACACCCTGAGACTCCCAAAACTACACAAACCCTGCAAATACAAGCAGCTTCACCTCAGCTTCTTGTTTCTGCCTTTCAAGCGTCACGACATTAAAATCCAGGTGCACAAACGCTAATATTAAAATCAACAACACAAATGTGAAGACAGAATGAAAAATGAAGCCACAAAGCCCAAAAGTGATGTAGCACCAAATGAAAACCTCTTATTTATGCAGCGGAATAAATATAAATTGACATCTTAACAGTGAAAAATTATTAAGGAGTCCTGCTTTGAAGAGCTTACAATCTAATTGTATGTAACACACAAAACTAGTGGAACTTCATATATAGTTACAAAAGTCAGAATTTATACACTAAATACAGCTGCTCTTGTTTTGTTCTGTTGGGTTTTTTTCGCTTTAAAAGAACATTCAACATCAAAATTATCCTAAATGTGAAAACTGGAATGAGACAGAAAGCAAAAACAGAAAGATGTCTGTTCTGGAATAAATAACTTCCAAGCTCATACAAAACAAGTATTATTTCACATGATAGAAAAAAAAATGTGGAATTAAGAAAATCCAGAACTAATTCAGTAACACTGACATCTTTCTAGAGATGAAAATAAAATAAAATGGAATGAGATTAAACCGCATTTATTTATTACCAAAATACACATCGTGGTCTTACATCTTCTGACACTCAATTGGGAACTTTTCACTTATGAAGCTTTGTATTAGACTGGAGTCAAAACACCTCCAAGCAACAACGGAAAATGAATTCTGTGTTTCGGACATTAAACAATTGAATCTGTAGATCTGCAAAGTTTGGTTTGGGGGTTGTTTGTGGTGTTTTGGGGTTTTCTTTGTTAAAAGAATACCTCATCATCCACCTGCAAGGCAGGATTATTGTCGTGCATACCACCTAGGAACGAATTGGAAGGTGACTTGAATTATTCCACTACAGCATAAAGTGATATATGCCACACAGCCAGGGGAGAGGAGAGCATACAAAACATAAAGTGTGCGTTTCTGTTTGTAAAACTACAAATTGTCCAGGTTCTCTCTTTCCAGGAAACTCTACATGATTCAATTCCCTGATAAATGTGTTTTGAAGGAAGCATTGACCTCTCCATCCCAAAAGCGAAGACAGATTTAAGGACATTTGCACTAACTTGTCCTGGCAAAGTGAGTTTAACGCCACCAAAAGCTTCCCTGGACCACAGCCATTAAAAAGCAAGTTGTTTCTTCACATGTTTTGTGTGTTGGCTACTATTGTCACCACCCATCCGGTCAAGGCAGCTTCACTGGCTACTTCTGGGTTGAATATGGCCAGAGGAAACACGGCCTTTATTTTATAAAGATGTTGTTTGCCATTGTTTTAATCTACAGCAAATACAAGAACATACCACAGTGAAACAAACCTTAAATACCTGTAAGAAGCAAGAACCTGGTACGACCTGACCAAAATAAGCAAATCTGAGTAAGGCAGATTTTTCTCATTTTGCTGAAGCGGGAACTGCAAAATCGTCTTTTTTCACATTTGGCCACTAGTTACAAATTCAGCTTTTTCTCCATGGTCACCCTCTGAGATCGAACTTGGCCATCTGGAACAAATTCAGAAGAAGAGAGGACGTGCAGGAAAAAAAAAATAGCTTATAATGCAAGACACCACTGTTTCTACTGTGTGCAATATGCACTCAACAGGAATGAAGGAGAGGATGCACAGCTGTCTCTTGTGTCTGTATCAACACCATGGCTGACTTCAGCTCTAGTGATGAACAGTAAAATAATTTATAACATTTTTTCTCCGCAAAATAATGAATAGTGTTAATTTATAGCACTCAGAGAACACACAGCATCAGCTCTCGTAAATATCTCAGCTAGGGGGATGGTTTTTCCACTGAAGTTTATATGAGAGACTGAGACATTATCTGACTGAGGTAAGTGAGTTAATGTGGTTACCCTGTGTTCCTTCCATGGTCTATGGAGAAAGAGGAGACGACAATTGCCAAGAAGACAACGCAAATCTTAAGGGGGTTCAAATGCCCTTGGAAGGTGGATCTCTCTCTGCTGACCAAAGAAGCCCTCCAGGACAACAAGCTGGGCACCATACAAAGGTGTAAGTTGACTAAAATGGGATGGATCTGCATTAAACATCTGGTAACATCTGGTTTAGATGGGATATTAGGAAAAAATTATTTGTGGAAAGGGTCATCAAGCATTGCAACAGGCTGCCCAGGGCAGTGGTGGAGTCACCATCCCTGGAGGGGTTTAAAAGGCGTTTAGACGAGGTTCTTAGGGACATGGTTTAGTGCTTGATATAGGTTATGGCTGGAATCAATGATCCTGAGAGTCTCTTCTAACCAAAACGGTTCTATGATTCTATAAACACCAGGACAATGGTAGAGTTGGAAAAAGAATATAAAGTTTAGACAGCAATTTTTTGTTACTTGTTTAACTCTTGAAAAACGAAAAATATTCTTTGCACAGCCTGTAAACATAACCTACAGCTTCACATTGCTCCCCATCAATCCACTGTAAAAACTGAAAGGTAGTTGAATAGAACTTGGGGTGAGAAACGTGGCCTTTTAGCCATGTACCTATTTCACAATACTTACTCAGCAACTGAAAGGACAAAAAGCCTGTAATACCAATGACTTACTAGAAGTAAAAGGGAAACTAAAATCTCCAATACATGCTGGATTTTCTGTTGTAAGGAGCCTACAATTACATTCGCTAAGATTTTTGACCAGAAAAAGTTATGAACGTAAATTTAAATTTTGTTATCTAAAAAGAAGTTGCCAGTTTAAAGAGAATCAGGTGCATGAAGAACTCCAGGGCATTAATGGAACCTAGCTTTGGCTGGGCTTAGCTTTATAAGTTCCTGCTGGGCTGGTTTTAGACCCTGTCCTTTCAACAGAGCAGCCACATAAATTTAGCATTCCCACCACAGAATTGGGCATTTCATAAAGCTTATCTGTCAGATTCTTCTAAATGGCCCAGACCAAGGCCATATGGGATCAGCTTGAGACTTTTTTAATTCTTGACAATGACGTGCTTAATAAAACATATCCTTGAAAGTATTTATATAAGAGGTACGATGAAAAAAGTTGTTCCATGACAAACAGAATCAGCGTGCCTTTATCAGCTGGCTAAAGAGACAATTCCTCTCACTGTCAGAGAAAGAAAGGGGGATGAGGGCAGTATAAATCCCAGCATTCAAGTATCTTTTACTGTCTAGACATAACCAGATGTGAAAAGACGATGACAGGGTCAGTCTAGAAGCACATGTGCAACCAGGCATCTAGATGTGGGGGTTCTTGCCATCTCCATGTGAACCACAAGCAGGGGTCCAAAACTGGAATCTGGTCTCCACCACAGAGGAGCATGGAGCTAATTAGTTCTTTCCATCACTGTGAAAGCCATGAATGAATTACAGGAACATTTTATGCTCTTAACTATTCCATAGAGGAATTCAAAATATATGCAATTACAGATCTAAATATAGTCCCTTGCAGTTAACAGAAATCAAGTCAGCTAAATAACTTGGGGAGGGAGAGAAGACATCTAAAAAACACACAAAAACCTGACTTCGCTTCTTCGGTATGGTAGTACTATCTTACTTTGAAGCGAAGTTTTCCCCTAGAAGTTCCATCAATCTGTTATGAATAGTTGTGTTCTAACTTATTCTAGACTGTTGGTGAAAGTAAAAAGCAAAAATAATGAATTTATTTCTCAAATTTGTTCACCCCTTATCATCTCTAAATGGCACTGCCCAACAGGCAATTTTGTAACTACAATCAAAAGCCTGGTTCGATTTAAAATTTTAAGTCTACTTAAGTGAAAGATGAGCAACCAAAAGCCAAAGAGAACGGCCATTTGTTTGATCACGCAGCAATAGTGCAATAATCCATACAAAGTCTCGCCCCTTATCTAAAGGGAGCACATCCAACATCTCCAAGGGACTCTGTTCTCCCTTTCCAGCCTTGCTTTTTTTTCCTGAGACTCACAGCAAACTTGCCAACTCTGTGAATATTCCAGGGAATGTGGAGCCTTATTTCCCTCGAGAACGAAGTGAGAAAACAAAATCCTTTCACCCTAGCACATCAGGCAATCACATCCTGACACAAACGTGATCAGAACCAGGAGCCTTTATTTCCACAGCCAGAAGAAATCAATGCTGCTTCTGAAGTTATATATTTTTACTCTTAAGTAAATTATTTTTTTCCTGACTAAACAAGCCTAGATTTTTAAAAGCAAGATGGCAGACATCATATAAAGCAGTAAAGTATAAACTAGGCCCAAACTTATGTGAAATGTGAAGATCAGTACTGGATGTGAGAGCTCTTTCAAAAGCAAACTCTCGAAATGCTTCACTGTTCTTTGGAAAGACCCAGAACCGGTCAATGCCAAAGTAAGCAACGTTTGGTAACAACTTCCAGTGATAAATATCAGGGTATTTTAAAACTTGGTTTTACAGCTTTCTCTGTCTCGAGACTGATTTTAGGAGAATATTTTGATCAAATCCAGAATAGCAACACATAGAAAGGGAGAGGGATAATCCTGTCCTTAATACTGCTATTGAAATACACACTTCAGCACAGCCTTGAAGAGCATCCCACCGGGATTTCTGCAGATGGCACAGGTGGAGAAGACAGTAGACACGAATTCCCAAATACATAAGGCCAGAAAGGGAAATCAACAGCAATACAAAACTAGTTAGACACAAAGTGCTGTCAGAAGCATAAAGAAAATAAATGGGGAGAAAAAAAGAAAAAAGGGAAAAAAAATCCCCTCAATCACCCTAATATTCATAGCAGTATTACAGATTACTTGTAACAATAGCCGATTTTTTAAAAAATTATAGTGTGTTTGAAGCTTCCAGCATGATTTTAATTACATTTAGAAAGTTCAAGTCCATTGCATGGACCAGACAAAGTCATTCAAAATAACACTCAAGTTGCTGATTCACTAACATTTTTAACCCTGCAATTTACGTACTTAAATACATTTTTAGCAATATCTTTTTAATACTCAAATACATTCACGCTGGTAACTTCAGTATAGCGATTGATGCGACAGTTTTAAGTATTTCGAGGAGGATATTTTGGTCTCTTGAGTTTATCTTTTTTAAATTGTCAAAATATATATCCTCATAAGATAGATGAAGAAATTAAAGCCTTGATGTTCATTAAGACTGACCCAGACTGGCTTGAAACAAACAGGAAATCCACAGATTTTTCAGGCCAGAAGGGACCGCTGTGGTTGCCAATTTAACTTCCTGCACAAAGGAGCCCATCAGAGTTCACCCCAAAAATCCTGCAGCAAACAGTTTGAAGCTGAATTGCAGCTAAACATCCCGCACAGAAACATCCTTCGTGTAAATCACCTAATTCGGGATTAAGACTTAAAATATGAAAAGACAGTCTTAATTTTCCTTCTGTAAACAGGTGGAGGGTGCAAACCTCACCAGGACATCAGGGTGCCACGTTTACAGCGCAGCAGGGTGAATGATGAAGGGATGGCGCTTCTCCACACATGTTCCCGTCTTTACCACACACAATTGTGAGCAATTGCATGAATGACAACACGATTCATTAAAATAATCCCGTTTTGAAAATTCATTTCTACACTGTCATCTGTTAAAACACAACCACAAAATCCACTGTATAGTTTTTTTTGCACAAAAATAATGCTAGTAATCCGTGTGGTTTTAGCATTATTAACATAGTAAATGTTAACTCATAACTGATACTGAAGAGTTATTACAACAAGAAAAAGAATTTATAGTCACATCAACTATGTCACTATTTCTGTTGTGTAACATTCACTTTTTGCTCCTTCCCCCAGGTTTTGGTATCATCAGATCCAGGGATATTTCAGATCCAAAGACAAAGATCAGCTGAATAGAAAAGGTTCACGTGCCATTTAATCTATTAGCATATTCTGAAATTTTAAATCAGTGTCATGTTTGCAGGGAACGAGAAATAACCTAAGGTCTACAAGTGTTTTCAGAGTAAGAATTTGCCCTCGTATATTCCCCAACTCTTGTTTGGACACAGGAAATCACATTTTCCAAAGCTGCTTCTACACTTGATACAATCACAAACTTTAGGAGGCAAAATGTAAGGCTGGTCATCTTTTCTTAAATGCTGCCATACGATGTCATAAATATAGTACTAATACTTTTATATTTTATTAAAGCATGGGAATCAAAGTCGGTTAAAATAACGTTTAAATAAAACACGTTCAAAACGTCTTCAAAACCCAACTCTCATAACTTTTATTTAAAATTAGCCTTGAAACTTTATTTATTTCTACTGCTACTGATGCCTGATGTTTATCTGCCAAACATGTAGAGAATAGATAACAGACTAAACCCATGATTTTAAAATTCATTAGCGTTTGTAAGAGAGGCTTCTCACAACATTAAATGCCAAGCTTTTGTCTTGGTGCCTGTTCAAGGTCTCTGATGGCTGATCTTTACAAAATAACTATTTGAGGCAAAATTTGACATGACAAGTCTTAAAACATGGCATAAAAATACTTTTTAAATTATTGTAAGTGTGCAGATTTTTCTCCCATTTTTCAGTGCAAAACAATTTCAAGCCCCCAATAAAAGACTTTTAATTTGAAACTGTAAGTACTAGAAATCAACATTCTGACAAAATGAAGACGCAAAATGAGATATGAAGCTTCATAGCCCACCTTTCTTCTTGACTGGCATTCTTCTTCCTACTTCTGAATCTGGTTGCAAGCACTTATTAACAGGTATTAACGATGTAACACTGGAACACTTCGCGAGGTCAGGAACTGGCTATCTATTGCAAAACACTTTCACAGTTCAGTTAGGAAGTGCAGCTTCAATCTTCATTTCTATGAATACTTTCTGTTTTCTTGTATTGGTCTTCCGATGCTTCCCATAAATAATAAAAAACGGGGGGAAAAAAGCAGCTTTGATTTTTTTTGAGATGTTTTCAATTTCTTTAAAATATATTTGAATCTATAAAAATACAAGAGAAAATGTTCCTCGGCAATACAAAACCTTATTATAACTCCTCTTCTGGCAGCTAAGTTTGAAAATTAAAAGATTTTATGTAATACAATTAAGGCACAGTCCATCTCTAGGCAGCTGTCTCAATACTCCACCTGTACATGCTGAAAAACATATTATTTGCAGGACAAAAACGCCCAAATAATCCAAATAAGGAGGAAGACAAAAACAATCCAAAGTGACTCTTTAACTTCTCTCACTTCTTGAATGGATTTTGCTAGTTATGTATGAGGTGACTACACAGCAGACAGGAAAGGTCCCCTTCTCCTCACCAGACAACAGCCTTCAGACATCACCCTCTTACCCAACAGAAGTCACTGGCCAGTCACTTTCATTTTTATTATCTGCAAGCCACCCAGCCTTACGGTCTTTAATGTCCCTCTGATCCTCCCATGTATTAAACGAGAGGATTGGAAACGAGGAAAGCAATCCCTTGACCTGGAATTATTAAAGTGACAGCGCTGCTGCTCACTGGGCACTTTGGCAAAGCAGATTTGCTTTCCCACTGGAATCATTTACTTCGTGCCATTTCTTCCCTCGCACAGCGGCCACCTCGTGAAAGGGGGATGAGGAGAGTGAGGGGACGAGCCTCACAAAACGTTCATTTTTTTCAGAGATAATGCGGTGTTAGCGAAATTTAAAAAAAAAAAAAAGAAAAAGCCATGAGGTCGGTCCAGGGTTTCCCGCTCAGAGGCGCAGCTGGTTGGCTTCAAGACGAGCCTCTCTCAGTCTCTCTCCCCCTTTTTCTGGAAGGAAAAAAAAAAAAAAAAAAAAAAAAAAAAAAAAAAAAAAAAAAACAAAAAAAAGAGAGAAACAGAAACGAGATGGATTTTTGGATTTTCCTCGTGAAGAAAAAGTACGAAAAAGGCGGACAAGCTCCACAGGCTTCCCCTCCCCGCACAGGACAGGGCTCGCTTTGCATCGTCTTCCTCAGGAGATGGGAACTGGCATCTGGGTGTGGGGGGGCGGCTCTGGTTTCGCTCTCTCCCGTTCACAGTTGGGTTGTGTCGGGTCTGTTCCCTCCCCACCTCGCTTCTCCCGCCCCGAAAGGGACCGGCTGTTGCTTCCCGAGGCGGGACGAGGCCGGGTCGGTGCGGAAAAGGGGTGAGGGGAACCGGGGGAGGGGGTCCGGACGGTTTTCCCCCCCGGTTGCTGAGGAACGGGCTGAGGGGCTGAGGGAGGGGGTGGAGGTGGCGCGATGGGAGACAAGACCGGGGCGAGGAGGGTGGGATGGGGAGCACGAAGGAGCTGGGTGGGAGGGAAGGGGTCGATGCGGGCGCTGAGGGGGGGAAGCGGGAAGGGGCGCGGGGCTGAGGGGAGGGGGTCAGCGGGTTACCCCGAGGACTGGGCCTCCCCCCATCGAAGGCTCCTCGCTCCGCTAGGGGGAGTCCCCGCGTCCCGGCCTCCGGCTGCAGGGTCCCCGCTCAGCCCCGTCTCCATGGAGGAGCCGCCGCCGCCATCCGCCGCCCTTAGCAACGAGCGCCGGGCCGGGCGCTGACCTCCGGCCCCGCCGGCCCAGAGCCAATCGGAAGCCGCCATGCTGGGCCGGCGGGGGAAACCCAATGAAAGGTGTCCTTGGAAGGCGCTGGGTCATGTGGGCGGGTAAGATGGCGGCGCCCACAAGGGGGGTGTGAGGCGGGAGGAGCCATGTTGTAGGCAGCGGGGCCTTCGCGGCGGGAGCGGCTCGGTAAGGGCGGGAGCGGCGGGGCTGCCGGGACAGCTCAAGGTCGGGCAGGTCACAGCCCGGCCCTGGCGGGAAGGCCGTGAGGGCGAACGCGGTACGGGGGCGGCGCTGAGGGGGTTAACGGCCGTCGGTAACGGTCGCTAACGGCTGTCGGTGGGGGTTAAAAGCCGGGGGGCTGGGGGAAGAGAGCCCCGTGGCGTCATGTCCGTCTGATTGACGTAAAGAACAGGTTTGGGGACCCTCCTCCGGGCAGGGTGGAAGTGAGAGAGCTCGGGGCTGGAGCTGGACCCGCCGATCCTGGATTGTAAAAGAAACTTGAGGTGAGTATGACTGGCAAAGTAAATCTGGGAGACTTTCATCTGGGGAAAAAATATCAAGAAAAAAGCGTTTGAATCACTAATTACAAGGTTTAACAGGTGCCCACCGAGCTGCTGACTCCCCTCAGCAGAACGGGGGGAGGAGAGAGGGAGAAAAGCTCATGGGTTGAGATAAGCACTGAGAGATCACTCTCCAGTTGCCATTACAGGCAAAACAGACTAGACTTCAGGTAAACAGAATCACAGAATGTCAGGGGTTGGAAGG
>VWYH01011067.1:617316-630426 GCA_013399365.1 Pampusana beccarii
CCTCAGCCTTTCCTCACATGGGAGATGCTCCACTCCCTTCATCATCTTCGTTGCTCTGCACTGGACTCTCTCCAGCAGTTCCCTGTCCTTCTGGAATTGAGGGGCCCAGAACTGGACACAATATTCCAGATGCGGTCTCTCTCTTTAGTTTATTGCCAATTAAACAGAAGAGAATAAACAAGAACAAATCTGAAAACGCCTTCCCCCCGCTTCTTCCCAGTCTCAACTTTACTCCCAATTTTTCTTCCTCCTCCCCCTGAGCGGCACAGGTGGATGGGGAATGGGGGTTGTGGTCAGTTCATCATACGTTGTCTCTGTTGATTCTTCCTCCTCGCACTCCTCCCCTGCTCCAGTGTGGGGTCCCTCCCAAGAGAGACAGTTCTTCACAAGCTGCTCCAGCCTGGGTCCCCCACGGGGTCACAAGTCCTGCCAGCAAACCTGCTCCAGTGTGAGCTCCTCTCTCCACAGGGCCACAGGTCCTGCCAGGAGCTGCTCCAGCGTGGGCTTCCCACAGGGCCGCAGTCTCCTTTGGGCACCCACCTGTTCCAGTGTGGGGTCCTNTGCCAGTGTGGGGTCCTCTCTGGTCTGCAGGTGGAGATCTGCTCCACCATGGACCTCCATGGGCTGCAGGGACAGCCGGGCTCACCATGGGCTGCACCACAGGCTGCCAGGAGCACCTCCTGCACTGACCTTGGTGGCTGCAGAGTTGTTTCTCTCACATGTTCCCACTCCTCTCTCTCAGCTGCTGTTCCACAGCAATTTTTAACCCTTCTCAATTATTTTATCAGAGTGGTGCGACCAGTGTGGCTGATGAGCTCAGCCTTGACCAGCACTGGGTCCATCTTGGAGCCGGTGGCATTGGCTCTGTCAGACATGGGGGCAGCTTCTGGCATCTTCTCACAGAAGCCACCCATGTGTGCCCCCACTACCAAAACCTTGCCATGTAAACAGCTGTACACTTTCTGACTTCAATGTGTCTCTCGCTAAGAGTACCAATAAAAAGCGTCCTTAGCTGTGGAATATAAAACCAGAGGAGATATCTTCATGATTTCTTTAAATCTTTACAAACTATGGATTTTTTTCCCCTTATGGTTCTGTTTGATGCTTAATTCAATTTAAACCTGGAATATTGTGAAAAGCCATTGTCCCGTTAGTGTCTTCCCTTGTGCTGCTGGCGTTAGGGCTCATTGTGTTAGAAGGTGATCTGGCTGGAAAAAACAAGTACAGTGCCCTTTGTTCCTCTGAGCAGTTTTCACCTTTGCGTTTCCTGATCCAAGCTGCTGTGGTGCTTGGGCAGGAGTATCTGAAGAGTTAGATGGTCCATTTTCATCACAGTGAGTACTTAAGTTGGCTGAGAGCAACTGCCAGACCACAGCTGCAACATCACTGAAGAAAGCAGTTTGGTAGAGTTTGTGTAGTCATAAATATCATAGATTCCTGTAGCTGGATTGTGCCCTTTGCATCTGAAAAGTCTGCCACGAAAAATAGGAAATGCATTTGTGATTGCCTGGTGCCAAAAAAAGCCTGAATGTTTATTTGATACGTGCCGGGGCTGTGTAACTTTGATTGCATTTGTTTGTTTGTTCCGTATGATCCAGGACTTCAAGATGACAGGAAGAGAATTTCTTGAAGTAGATACTCCGCAGCAAAGACTATTTTTGGAAAGATTTAAGCAGATGGAAATCATACGAAAGATATTCAATGAGCTTCCTAAAGCAGATCAGTAAGTGCTGGTAAAATAAATGAAGATAAGTGCATCAAACATTTCAAGTCTTTTGGAGGCTTTTCTTTTCCCTTACTCTTGAATTGCAAATCTTTCTTGCAGTTATAAAAATATATAATTGTGAAGATGCATTTTCCTGTCCAGAACAGAAAACTTGTTTTGTTTTGTTTTTTAAATATGGTTAGTTCACTGTTATCTCTGGTCCTGCTCGGCTGATTTCTGGCACGTCCTCCCTAGTGCTTAAGGTCTTGGGAAGGCTGATCAGCCCAGACTGGCTCTGAGCGTTCGTACAGCCCTGTGCTAGAGCTGATAAATCCTCCAGGAAACTGAAATGTTGGAGAGCATAAGGCAGATACTCTTGTGATGCTGCAGGAGTCATCTTGTGTCCCACAGGGCTGGCCTGGGGCCAGAACTGAGCGAGCATCAACCTGCCAGTTTCTGCATTTTGTTCTGCGCTGCTCTCCCTTTCAGGAAGGCGAGGCTGAGGTGTCCAGGTGGCGGTGGACGGGTCAGCCGGAGTCGTGCGGGCTCATCAGCAGGGTTCTGCGCGGCACACAAACAGCTAAATGCCTTCTGGGCCTCGCAAACAGCCTTGTTGTGTTTCGTGATACTGCATTTCACTGCAAAACCTCACTGAACCTGAGCTGGTTCTGTAAGGTTGAGGTTTTATCCCTCCCATTAGTCAGGCTGAGAGTTCCTGCTCACCAAAGTTCTTGGTTTTAAAACTAGGGAGTTAGTATTCAAAAAAAATATTTTTTAAATTATTTTTTTTAAAAAAAACCAAACCAAACAACTTCCCCCCAACCAACAAATCTCCCTCCCCCCAAAAAACCAGCAAAAAAAAGCACCAAATCATTCCATCCTCCCTTTCTTTCCTGTAGTGTAGCAGTTCTGTATATCAGTAACCATGAGCAGATTCTGCTGGTCCTGGGTACGTTCATGTGCTCTAGTTTGGATTCTCAGATATGCTGCTAAATTTTAGTGGCGGTCCTCTACACATATGTGTATGCACACCTGCAATTCACCACCTGTGATTTTAAACATACCAATGGAACGAAACGGCTGGTTTGCAGAGTGCGTACTCTGGGGACATTTCTGTGAGTGACAGCCAGTATTGGGAGAATGGTGATTTGAAAAGCAAAAAGGCCCTTTTCTTTTTAAAACCCCAAGAAAAGAAACATGGGTCCTAAAAAAAGGGCAAGAGAGATCTGACCAGCCAAGTTCTTTTGCTATACAGTATCGGAATGGTATTGTTGGTAACCTATTTTCATGTTTGAAAATCTGCTATGAACCAAGAATGAAAGTATTTTCCTGTTGAAAATGAGAAATAGTTGGTGTCACTGATGTCAGGTGGTTTTGATGGTTTAGATTTTGCAGAATTAGCACCTAAGTCTCTGAAGTCTCTTTTTAAAATGGTTTGTCAGTGCTTAATGTTACTCTAAGCATTAAAATGTGGAAGAGTTTTAAATAGGTGGATTTTTTAAAAAAATCATGGATTTTAATTGCTAAATGGCTTAGCGATTTTCACATCTGACAATTTTGCAAATAAATATGACATTGGGCTTAGCGTAAATTTTGTGACCGGTTAAGCATTTTATTTTCTTTGGGGTGTTAGTGGTAAATCCAACTTACAATGCAATTTAAAAATACACTTTTCACATAGTAATATTGGCACAGCCTCACACTTGGAGTGCCTTCCAGTTAGTGGCTTTGCCTGGCAATAGTTATCATTCTGGGAAATTTAAATTTGTGGAAAACTGAAGCAAAGAGTTGTTTCCACAAACCATTTATGGCAGATATAACGCTGCAGGTAATGCACAAGTTCCTTCTGCGAGGCAAAAGAAATCAACCATAAGCTGTTCATCAGGCTTGTAAAACTGGCACGGTCTTTGATTCCCCCTCTCGCGTTACCTGCTGCGATGGAACGTACTCAAGTGGAAGCTGTTTGTCGAGATATTAAATGCTCACCGTCCCAGACCAGGCTTCATTCTGTTCTGATTGCAACAGGAGTAGCTGCTCTAAACACAGTGTTAAAAACACGATAGACAACAGAATCTAGTCTGTTATCAAGGGAAAAAAAGAGAAGCTCTAATTCTGTAAACCAGTATGTAACCTTTAATTGGTGTGAGCTCCCAGCAAGGTAGGACCTTAAATTCACGTGTTCCATGCATGTGAGGAAGGCTGCGGGGTCACTACAAATGCTCCGCCAGCAGCTGCCGAGATGGTTATTGCCAGGTCTCCGTTGTCCCACCCGACCTCTTCTGTAAGCTCTTCTGCTGAAACTAAATCTATACTTCTGCATAAGCAGGCTAGAAACAAGGATGATTACAGGATTATATATGTAAATTTTTTAAGTTTCATTTGGGAAAAGATTCTCCTTAGAAACTTGCTAATTAGGAGAGCAGATTTCATACATTTTCCATTAGCCATAATTAAAACAAAAATGTAGAAAAAGCCGCTTAACCTTTCTGTCACTTCATTCTTGAGCTGTGTGTAGACTTGGTCATATAGAAAGGACGCTGTACTGGTTGCTTTTGAAAGTAGTTACTCTCCATATTGCACCAGCAAGAGATTTACACCTCTGACCTCTTACTGTAGGATATTCAGAAGTGAATTGTAGCGCTGAGTAAACCAAACATTTGGGTTTTTTACAGTTCTCAGTTGCTGAAGCGACTTTCCTTCTTTCACAGGAACCTCTGTAATCATGGAGCATACTTCCTCGCGGCAAACTCAAGCTTATGTGGCTTAGCGGGAAATAACTTCTTCAGGAACATCCTCCACGTCAGACGAGCTGCCTTCATCTCCGCTTTGCCCATGGCTGTTGTTCCGTTTCTTTCAACAGCAGCAGTTTATGAAGTTTTTGTGCGTGAACCTTTATTTTCAGGTAAAAACCCTCATTATTCCTGGTAGTTTTGTTATTTTTTTTAAAAGGTTTTGCTTTTGTACACAATGTAACACTAGAGGAGCTTTTCCTCTCTGCTGAACAGCCGCCTTGAACTGCTGTGGTCTTGAAAAGCAGTTTGTAAAGCAGGGTATGAAAAGCAGGTTATGTAACACAAGGAGCAGCAGTGAGTCCTTGAAGTTGAGTGGGAAATGAGATACATATGTGTATTTATGTACGTTTATTAAAAAATTCTGCTACGCATCACTGATTTTTAGGATTTTTCACGCAGTCGTGTAAAAGTGACTGCGACAAAGCAGTTGGGTTTCCCCCACCTGTATGATTTCACTTGAAGGTCAACTTTGAAGTGATAAATTCTTCGTGGGTTGGAACTATGTGAATATTGACAGTGAACTATCGCTTGTCTTGCAGGTGAGCTAAACTGCGAGGTCTGCGCTGTGGTCAGAGGAGGATTGATAGGGGCTGCTGTGGGTGGGCTCTACCCGATGTTCCTGGCTCTCCCCCTGAACGCAAGCCTGGCAGCCAGGTACGTCTTGTCAACCTGCAATGAGTGAAGCGTATTTGTTGGTCAAATCTTTAGTTCTCAGTTTAAATTCTGTGGATTTATAGTCGATGCGCACCTATCTTCTTGTAGGCTTTTAGTACATGGAAGGGGATTTGCATTAAGGTTGTGTAATTACAAGGCACAATTAGTAAGAGCTACACAAAGCCTCCAAGTGCAACAAGATCTGCAAACTGATACACTGTATAGCACTTGGGTTTAGCTGGAACCTGACAAGCCACCTGTGATCACAGAATCATAGAATAGTTTGGGTTGGAAAGGACCTTCAAAGCTCATCCAGTGCCACCCCTGCCATGAGCAGGGACATCTTCACCAGATCAGGTTGCTCAGAGCCCCGTCCAGCCTGGCCTGGGATGTCTGCAGGGATGGGGCATCCACCACCTCTCTGGGCAACCTGGGACAGGGTTTCACCACCCTCAGTGTCAAAAATTTCTCCCTCATGTCTGGCCTGAATCTCTCCTCCTTTAGTTTAAAACCATCACCCCTTGTCCTGTCACAAGAGACCCTGCTAAAAAGTCTCAGAGCAGTGAGGGGATGGTGAGACACCAGTACTATAGTCAGGATGGTTTATGGCATTATCCAGAGAGCTCAGTCCCACCAGGTGAATTTAACTTGGGAGGAGAAAATTAATAGCTACCTAAATATTTGTAATGACTTTAATGTTAACTATTTGTGCTTAAATTGGATGGAGAAAAAAAAGTTTGTTTCTCTCACTGTTCATGTCGTTTAGGTATACATCATCTCCTTTGCCAGGGCAAGAAAACCTATTTCGCTTCTGGCTCACAGTTGCTCAGCCTGTCTTTAGAAAGATGAGTTGGGCTGTACTTGTACAGGCTCTAACTGGAATATATCTTGCCACTAAACATCACGGAATATATATCAAAATACTGGAGCGGATGAACAGTAGGAGGGATCCTGAAGAGTTACAAGCATGAAGTTAAGACACTTTGGATAAGTAACCATAATAAACAAAGAAAGAAGTTGTTGCTTGTTGTCATTTTTAACAGAAAAAACAAAAGCTAAAGACTCTGCATTGTCATTTTTCTCAGTTCTGAACTTAAATGCAAGTGAAGTTTTTCATTATGTCCAGTTTAGAGTATACACACGAATAACAGCTTGTAAGGGCAGGTATTTTTCTTTGGAAATGAGGAGAGAAAAAAAAGGCATTTCTATTGCATGTGTAGTGTTTGGCTCTAAGGTGATGCTGCATCTTTTAGAAGCTGTATAAATAATTGAAAAAGGGTCTTTTGCTTCATAATGCAAATCACAGTGATTTAAAAAAGGGGGGTTGAGGGGTCAAGGCAAGGTTTTTCTAGAGATTTGTCAAAATCTCAGTATTTTTCCTCCCTGAACTTTCCTCTATTCTGCTAGCACAGAAGTTCTGGCATGAGATGACCCCATTCAGGCTCTTCCAAAGGTCACTCTGTGCATTGGAGAGAACACTGTTATCAGTGGTTTTACTAAGATTTTAGTAAGTTGCAAAGACCAATACTTGTTTCCATCATAACTGATGAATACACAAATTGCAAATAGGTATTTTAAGCATTCAGCATTGGTCATGTCAAAGGTCAGCTACAGATTCCTCAGGCAAGAAAGGTGGTGTGTTCATAGAAAAGGAAACTTCTCAGTTGTACGCTAATTCTCCTTAAATAGCTACGAGGAAAAAAATGAGTTTTCAAAAGTTAAAGAATAAAGACTGAAACTGCTTCAAAATTCTGCAAGACACCAAGGTGCTGTCAGTAAATTCCAGCACGCTGGCACATGAAGAAGCGCCCTCACGGAAATGTGGAAACGCTCTTTCCGTTCCCCATTTCACAGACTGAGCACAACGCACCTTGTACAGTTCAGCAAGTGAAAGGATGAGCTTTTACAAGTTGTTGGCCTCCTACCAGCTGTACCAAACTGCTCACAAATGCTGCTTCCCCGCTGGAAAATCTGTTAGAACAAGTTTCAGTTGCATCCTTTACCGTTTCAGTGAAAACCAGCCAGCCGCGGACCACGTATCGCAATTTTTGTTGCATTTTTTTGAAAAATGGCATGTGTCTAATATACAGCCTCAACTGATGGACTTCTGACTACTCCAGGTCTGAACTACTGCCACAAGAATACCAAGAGACCAGCTGTAGACAAGAATGAAAAAAACACTAATTCTATCATCTATACATACTATCTTTCATGCTGAATCTCAACATTACAATGTATTCGACAGCCCCCTGCAAATGACACCCTCATCTCCCTGTGCCCACCGCAGTCCAGTTCCTGGCACCCTCCTGCTAATGAGCAAAGGCAGAATTATTTCTCTAAATCTGCGTATCCCACTACACTGAGTGAAAAACTCTAGAATCAGCTACTGTCAATGTACAATTTTTAGACATTCTTTAAACACAGAGCCTGTCTGAACAACCCCCGTGCCTAATATATCCCTAAGACATCTACAGCCTAATAGCAAACACAACACTATCAACAATAGTGTTGATTCTAGCAGAAAATCTCTTTAACTGCAAGCTCTAGAGAACATCAGTTTAAAAAAAAAATATCAGGAAGTTTACTAAAGGCTTTGCGTTTTGCAAAAGATCTCTGGGTTTCACAGGGAAAACTGATTGCAGTTTTGACAAGTAACACAAGAAATCTGTTAATCTGGGAGTACCAAGATGTGCCAAGTGTTGGAAGATAGTTCCCTACATTTCCTTTGAGATCTTCTCTGCAGGCAGCTAGAGATGCGGAAACACCGGTTTGTTTTTTCTTCCCTGATGCTGCTACACTCTTCAGGGGAAAGAGAGACAAGTTAATTTACAGGGCTACTAAGAGTCACAGCACTGGAGTTGAACTGTAATGACTAACAGAGAACCGTGCATGACATTGTTTCTTATTTAAATGCTAAATATTCAAGTGGCTGTCAGGTGGAGAAATACTGTTAAATGAAGGTAGCGCAGCCACGCAGTTTAACCCTGACGGCACTTGGTTCTGTGGTACGTATAGTTCAACAAACCAAATTTCAATCCTGAACTGTATTTTCTAGAACTGGAGGACAAAAAGAGCACGCGAGCATGTTTTTACACTTTTAAGCAATGTTTTTTGTGAAATGCTCTTTTTTATCAAGCTGCAGACTGCTTTCATTAGAATGACTGGGTGCTACAAAGCCAGCACACTATTTAAACTGCTCTCTACAGATAAGGCATTTAAGATTAACGGAAATCAAAGGCTACCGCGCACGGCTCACTCTGGAGTTTTAAATAGGTCCTGTCCTTGCAGCATCCACAAACCTTTTGTTACACTCACTCCAGTGTTGAGCGTGGAAATAACAATCTGATGAAAGATTATGGTTTAACAGCACATTATTAACTAGTCATCAAACTTCAGAGCCTAAAAATGGGACAGAAAGGAGGAAGATGCCAATAGACCACAGAAGCATTTATCTAAGTATTCTATGCCTCCATGGATTATTGATCAAAGACATCCACATTAATAAAATATTAAGAAAGAAAAATAACTGTAAAATACAAGGGGTGGTGATTCTGAGAGTACAACTCTATCTTCAGTTCAAGGAATAACGTCTTCATTTTGTCCTCACCACAAAACTAACTTGAAAGACAGATGAGTGAGAACATCTCTCTTGCATTTCCTGATCCATTTTATCTTGTTTTCCGACAGATGACCCCCACAGACAGCAGCAACAGCATTTTCCCCTTTCTGTTTTCCCATTTACTGTAATGAACCACTCAATTAAAGCAAGAAGGTGAAAAAAAGTTTGAGCCCATAAACTGAAAGATCAACAAGTCTGATTTTATTATGATATTGTATTCTTATCTGGATGGCACATACTTACAAAGAAACATTTACAATATATTTTCAAGTATTAAGTTATGTCATTTCAAGGCTTCCACTTCAAAAAGCTACATTAATAATACACCATACAGATAGTACAGTTGGTTAGAGTTTCAAATAACTTCCTCTCCTCTATTTGGTTTAAATATGATTCAGTAGGCACTAGAAATGCCTGCAGCCACTTACTTTCTTGGGACTCAAGTCTATTCTTGTACCAGTATACATCATTTTGCATGTCAGAAAATCAGCTACTCTCAGACACAGCTCACAGGTAGTTTCATGACTGGAGCGATGTGCAGGTTCACAACAGAGACCAGAACTAGGTCCCTGACCCCTACCATTTAGCAGTGATGCAAAAGGAAAGAATGCATATTTAAGTTAACTTAAAAAACACTTCTACACTGAAGTAACTGTAAAAATGCCATCGTAACATCCCGTACTTGCTACATTAGTGTTTATCTTTTCATAAAGCATGTTAAACTTCAAAATAAAGGATGTCCACGAAGTCTGTGCTAGGCAGACTGAGCCTGGGTTGAATTTAACTCAATTATTTCCATGTTGCGTATCAGTCAGTACAGGTCGAGATGGTTAACTCTGACCCCTGGGGTACTGGTATAACCCATCGGTTAACGCAGGGTTACCCAACCCAAGACTGAAACTTTGAACAGTCCTGTTGATGCCACCACAGAGGTGTAAGGTAACACAGACCCCACCGAGCCTCTTTTGTGCTGGCAATATACCCTGAACAGCTGGAATTCTCCATACAGTGGAGTAAAACCTGTTTGATAAGACATTGTCTTTTAAAAACATCATCTTGGATGACAATAAATAATCCCAGCATTCAACTATTTTTTTTTTTAAACCAAAGACAGCAAAAGCCCTGTTACCTCTTTATTCTCATTTCTGATACTACCTTTTAAAATAAAGCAGGAAATGTGGCCAGCAGCTGGTCCCGTCTCTTCTGCCCCAACACAGCTGAATCCACTTTAGCATAAAGAAAAACAAGGATGCTAAATACACATATACTTTTTCACACAGTGATGTTTCACAAAGAATCAAACTCGTCTTATACTGATGAACTCTTGATTTGGTCTAGCACCAACAAAGCAAATGACTGGGAGAAAATGCTTTCACCTTCTACTTAGCCTTAAATGCAAAATTTAAGGCTTTAAGAAACAAGACTTCAGAAAACACTAAACAGAATCTTTTTTTTAAAGAAGTTAATAAATGAAACTGTTTTAGGAATATCTATTCTTTGTGAAACCTCACTTTACATGTTATCATTTTCACAATCCTTCTTCCCCCAACTGACATACATATAAACAACCTAAACGTTATAATACAACTGAAAAAAACAACCCACTCATTTTTGTGATAGGGAGAAACACTGCCTAGTACAAGAAAACACACGCTATTGTTTGTCAAACTATTTTTCCTCCTATCTCAGTTAATTAAGGAGCATTCTTCAAATCATTAGCCTCAAGATATGTATTTGTTCGTCTCCAAACTGTGCCTAATTATATAAAGTTATAGATTTCTGGATACTGTAAGAGGCTAAAATAAGAACTCTACAGTAAAATTAAGCACATGCATATACATGCAATATCTTTAAAATTTAAAGCTACTGTGAAGTAACAGGAATTTCAGTGTGCATGGGCATAGAGATCACTTATGGGAAGCTAAAGTAACGAGTTACTTCGATGCACTGCATTCTTCAAACCGCAATTCTCGTTAGAGGTCCATGCAAAAAAAAGTGACTCCTCTGCATTAGGATTCCACTGTACAGATATAACCCATGTTCAGGTTTCGTTTAATCAGGCAAAACTCTGCACCGTGAATTAGAGCAAGCTGGAGAAAGACTTTTTAAAGGTACCGTGCATCCCTAACACTAGACAGCATTTTAAACCAACCAGCAGGTCACAAATTCTTTTTTTTTTTTTTCCCATTTAAAAAGAAATTTACTTACACTTTTGGGACAGTGCCCTATGATAAAAGGCTGTAAATGTCACATCCCCCTTATTAGCATATTTTCCCTTTTCAGCTCATCAGATATTTAGTTCAATGGAAAATTCCTATTTCAAGTGGCATAAGCATTTATTTTTTAATCCAAATTGTAGCTCATCTATTGGCTACTATGTGCATATCAATTTAAAAAAAGAAAAAGGGGAAAACAGCTAATTAGAATGACATGATTGTAATTTTCACTGCTAGTTATCATCCAGAGCTAGAAACATTTTGGCAGAGTAGGCCAAGGACCAGAGAAATCATTTCCTGAACCAGTCATCACAAGAGACTGGCATAAGCAAAGCAAACTGTCTGATACCGCATTATGGGAATATATTGATCCTTACCAGGTTGCGAGGTGGAAAACGACTGTTCTTTAACCCCTACACAACGGAGCCTGGCAGGGCAAGCACCTAAAAGAGAAACTGTCAGAGAGGTTTTAATAGTAATGTATAACTGAGATGCAGTACAATTTCATATGCATGCTTTCTTTTGCCGATCATTACTATTATTTTTCTTAAGTCTGTCCAGTGACGACGTCTTAATGAAGTTTTTGGTCTGGTTTTCTAAGCAAGCATTTTTCGGCTCCTCAGGATAAGCAGGCTAGACATTATCTGACTCAAGACCGGGTAGTCAGCGTTATCTTTACTGGCAACTGCGAAGCGGAACCGAGCACACCTTCATGCATCAGGTCGGCATGATCATTCCACCCGAGTGCTGCAAACGGGCTCTGGCGGCACCTCTGCGTGTACACGCGCGTCAGTTTGCACGACAATTATGGCACTGCTGTACGCAGCTCCGCACGACTCTCACACCAAACAGGCTCAGACCGCTACAATCCACACGCCAGGTATACGTGACCTTTAACCAAGGCCACCACCTGGCTCCCAACGTGCTGTTCGACAGATATTTTTTTGTCACCCTGGCCACTTAAGCGCCAGCTTCCCCTCCTCTGCATCTCCCCCAATACCACCCCATCACCGCTGTACTTTTTTTTTAAATTATTATTATTTTTTCTTTCCTCCGCACCATCGCCTGCTTCCTCCACCACGACGCGAGGCCCCCCACTCTAGGGACGAGAACCCCACGAGTACTTGCAGCAGGTACTTGACCCTACATTTTGAAGGAGGCCGCCGCTCGCCGAGCACAGATGGAGCAGAACTCCACCGACACCTGATCCCGGTCCACGTGCAGGCAGATCCCGCCGGGGGACACCCACTCCTCCTCCGGCTCCGCCGCCTCCTCCGGGCCGGCGGGCCAGGCGCTGGGCAAGGCGTAGTCGTGGTCGCTGCTCTCGCCGGCGGGCTGGAGGTGCTGCTGGAGCCGGGGGCCGCCCGTGTCCCTGAAGAGGCTGGTGCTGAGCTGCAGCCCGCCGGCGCGGATCCCGGCCAGGCGGCTGAGCAGCTGGCCCAGGGCGCTCTGGTTCGCCAGCACGGCCCGCAGGTAACCGCTCTCCCGCTCCAGTTCTCGCAAGCGGCGGCTCAGGCCGCGGTTGCGGTCCCGGAGCTGGCGGTTCTCGGCAGCCAGGCCCTGGAGGCGGCTCTCCAGCCCCAGCACGTACTGCTTCTTCTTCAGCCGGTTCAGCCGCGCCGCCGCCGCCGCTTTCAGCCGGCTGCCGGTCCCGCCGCTCCGCCGCCCGGGCGCCGCCGGCCTCTGGCCCTGGCCCGGCGGGGGCAGCGCGTCCGGTTCCCCACAGAAACAGCCGCTCAGTTCCGCGTCCAGATCCCAGTCCGGCCGGGCCGCCTCCAGCAGGTCTCCCAGCTCCAGCCCCGGGAACCAGTCCTCTTGCTCCCACACCTCCAGCGGGACCCCGGGCGCCTCCGGCTCCTTCTCCTGCCGCCGCGGCTCCAGGGCGCCCGCCTCCCGCCGCGGCGGCTGCTGTTGTTTGGGCCGCGCGGGGCCCGGATCCCCTTCCCCGCCGCCATCCCGCCCTCTCGGGGCCTGCCCCGCGCCGGCCAGCGGCCAGACGGCGCCCGAGGGGCTGGCTCCGCCGGAGGAGGCCGCCAGCAGCTGGGTGAGGCTGTGGCGCATGGCGGCGGGCGAGGGGCCCGAGGGACCGGGCGGGACGGGACCGGACGCGGCCTGAGGAGAGAC
>VWYH01011067.1:630641-772284 GCA_013399365.1 Pampusana beccarii
GGCAGGAAGATGTGCCAGGGGAGGTTCAGGTTGGACATGAGGAAAAGGTTCTTCCCCCAGAGGTGTTGGACACTGGAACAGGCTCCCCAGGGAGGTGTCACGGCCCCAACCTGACAGTGTTCAAGAAGAGACTGGACAACGGCCTCAGACACACAGTGTGAACTGTGGGGTTGTCCTGTGCAGGGACAGGAGTTGGACTCCATGATCCTTGTGGGTCCCTTCAACTCAGGACCTTCTGTGAGGGGGCGAGGAGTGTACCTGGGGAGGTGTGTGAGGGGGCGTATGTGGGGGTGTCTGGGGGGCCATGGGGGTGTCTGTCACCCACAGATGCAGCCGGGGAACGGGGATGTCCCAGGGGCTGGCAGTGTTTTGGAGATTTTCCCACCTGAGGGCAGCAGGGGCTGGGCTGGAGGGGTGTGGGGCTGTTCTGTCACAGTGAGTGGGTGTCCCCAGCCCAGATTTAGACTGTTTAGCACTGGTGTAGTCACCAGAGGAAAATGGGCACTCCTCACTTCCTATCAACTGTTAATAATTAGAGCAGCCAACTCGAGTCCTACTGCGTTCCTTCCTCTCGGGCCTAGTGTGTAGCCTGGGTCAGTTGCTGTTGACACTGCACATGCCTGCATTTAGATAATTCCACGTGCATGCAGCGTGGGCTTGTCAGGGGAAGAAAGGCAGTCGAAAAGCAGGAGGCTGTGGTCCATAAAAGTGGTGTGGAATGATGCACGCAGGAGCCAGGTCAAAGGAAAGGCTGTGGTTTGTCGTGCAGCAGGGAGCGGAGCAGAACTTCTCACCTGGCGCTGTGTGGGTTCAAGGAGAGTCCGGAGAAGTTCGGAAGACAAGTCTGTTAATAGTTACTAATTCCTTAGAAACCACGTCTGGTTCTTTAAGTCCTTCAGACGAACTGGTCGCAAACTGCGGGATCTTCTGGCCATTTCTGAGCATGGGGCTTGAGATACGAAGTCTGACACGGTGCTGCTGCTTCGTAGATGCTCAGAGCCGAGAGCTGCCTGAACAGCTGGGCACAGCATTGAGTCACCCCACGGTTTATACACATGGGAAAGAACTTGGAGAGCTCTCGAGGCAGCTGCCTACAGCCCAGGTGGGGGATGATGGCGTTTGGCCCATCACGGGGTATTTTGTTGGCGAGTTAAAGGGCAGGAACTGTAATTCAGCAGCCAAAAATCTCCTCCTTTGCTGGGAGAAAGGCAACAGAGTGGGGGATGCCTCTGTCCCTCAGAGCTGGCAGAAAAGGGGAAGATTTTTGTCAAAAACTGCCAGACATACACCCTTCCATTATATGCATCACCGCTATTTACAGGAAACACCTAACAACCAGAAAACACTTAAACTGGTGGAACATCTAGAACCTTGACCTGTTTCAAAGACTATTGAAATCACTCAAAAGACCTGTCAATTTATTTGAGCTGGACAGGGACATATTAAACAAGGCTAAAACAATTGTAGAAACTCACAAGACTACTGGACAACTATACACAGTAATTTGTTGGAACACCAGGTGTTGTATGATATTAGTTTTGACAAGTTGCTGAATGATGACTGTTCCTGACGTAGACACTGCAAGGTGGGATTTCTTTCTTGGAGCCTCGGTGTTACCTCTTACACGCCCAATCTCTTCAAGGGAGAATCAAACGCGAAAGACTCAGGGTTTGAGCATTTGTCCATCTTGGAAAATAATGTGGTTTTAACTTTAAAAAAATAAAATAAAATACAGCAGAGGTTAGGACCAAATAAATTGAAATTTTATGTTTTCCACCCTAATCTTTCGTATCGCAGGTTTGACTAGTGCAACAAATTTAACAGTGTAGGTCTTACATAAAAGTCTAACAAAGAAGGAGGCTACAGAACAATCCTTGGAGAAGCATGTTAGCTGGTAAATAACAGAGAAATCAGAAGACAGTCTCAGGGAGAGGAACAAAACGCAGTGGTGTGTTGTGATAGAGGCACCTGCCGAGCCGAGAACAGAAGAGAAAGCTGCGGTTATGCAATAAAATGACGGAGTTTGACGTTCAGCGCTTTTTCTTTAGTCAGTAAACCTGCGCTGTGTTTGCTGTAAGCATCAAACTGCAGCCAGAGCTCGTGGTGAGCCCGCTTGCTGCTTTCCAGCTGTCGTTGGAGCTCTTGGACCTTCAGATCATTGCTGCTGCTGCCTCTGTCACGAGGCGCTTTCCTGCTCTCTGCCTGGCTCGTTCTGCCATCTCCAGCTTCTTCCCAAGCTGCCAAATTTCCCGTTGCTTATCTTGCTTTCTCCTCGTTCGCCCCCTCCAGCTCGGCCTGCAGCTCGCTGCCCCGAGCCCTCTGCTGACTTTGTGCCTGCTCAACCCATGCAAGAGTTTGTTGGCGCTTGCACCTGTTTTTTTTGCACCTTGCACCTCTTGTAGGTGTTGCACCTGGTTTTTTTAGGGAATCGACTTCCCAGGCATAGGCACTTGCTGGCTCTGAGCTTCCAGCAGCTCCTTTTCTCGCTCCTGGGCTCTGCAGCTCATAAGCACGTTTCTCCTCTAAGGACTCAACCTGCTGCAAGAACTTTCTGGGCTGGGCAGCGAGCTGGAGCACTTCGGCTTCCTTCTCCCTCAGAGCCTGGCTGAAGAGCATCTCATTCTCCTCCCGCAGCTGCCTATGCCGTTTTCTGTGTTCATTCTTGAGCTGGATCATTTGTTCATGGTTTTTGCCCAGATCCATGAAGTGCTTCTCCAAATACCAAATCCGTTGCGTCTGGCTTTTCATTTTCACAGCATCTTCTGTCCTCAGGTTCTCCAGCTCCACGTTGAGCTGCTCCAGCCCTCTGCAGCGTTTGCGTGCGCCGTCTGCTTTTTTCTTCAGTGTGCAGATGAGGTGATGCTGCTGTTCCAGGTGTGAATGCAGCAGAGCCCTCTCACTCTTCTCCTCTTCGGGGCTCTCAGAGAGTTCCTCCAGGCCTTTTGTTAGATCTTCCATGTCTTTGCCCATCTCTGGGTCACTTTTGGGGTTGGCCATCCCCACCTCTCTCTCGTCCTGAGCCACGGAGCCCCTGTCTCACGCAAAGATGAGACAAAATTTTACAGCGATTGCTTTTTTTTAGTGACATTCAGCATAATTAAAGGGTACCCAATGGTTACGTGGCCACCACCACTGCCACAAGCTGCAGGAGTTCTTCTGGAAGTCAAGAGAATGCAAAAGCAAAGAATCGTGGCTTAGTATTTACGCAAGCCTATTCATTTGCTGATTAGTAGCTTTGCTAATTATTCCTTCTCAAAGCGCTGTTGTTGTAGCTACAAGAAGTACTATTATATTTAGGTAAAAAGCTTGCAAGTGATAAAGCTGTAAATAATTCCTTAAGCAATCATTTTCCTCTGCTGTTATTTTCTCCTACAGATCTGGTATTATAAATGCAATTAAACATGGAGGGTTACATCAAACTTCTAATTGACTTATAAAATTTTAGTAGTATATTGTTCCATAAAAATAACTGAATAGCTTTATCCCATGCTTAGTGATTTATGAATAAAAGATCTATACAATGCTAATAATTACTGAATACCCTGTGATATGAAGACCTTGTGCCTGGAAAAGTGGTTCATCATTTGAGTTTTGACACTGATTTGCTGCATTATTTTAGGTTCCTTTGTCTAAAAGTCTGGTTCCTCATGAGAAAATAAGGGAAATATTTGTATTACATTGGCTCCAAAATGATTGTCGGTGCCTAATCATACAGCATGCTACCCAGACGTACGAAAAGTCAGCCTCAAACTCATCTCCGAGTTCTTGATTTAGACGCAGATCTGGAACTACGCAGCACATTAAACAGCGTCTTGATAACCGGGTTTTGTGAATTCCTGGGCTTTGACTGGAGATGAAGATAAGACGTGGGAAGGAGACGGCTTAAAGGAAGGACGAAAAAGAACATAGAGCCAAAATAAATTCATGCCTGTGAAGCACGGACCGTTTCAGAGCTGCGTAGCGCTGCCCATCGGTTAGGATGCTATTGCCGTCTTGCAGTCCCTGCTGCTGCAGCTACCGTGGATCCTGCCAAAACATTTGGAAAAACGGAGGAGAGGGGATGGACTGAAAGGTTGAGGCTGTTCAGTGGAAACACAGTGAAGAGCAGGGTTTAATAGGAGGAAGGTGTTTTCTTACCAGGTGTTTTCTTTCCCCTGACGCTTTGTTGTCACTCCTGCTGCAGGGTTTCTGTCTCGTGGAGATAAGAAGCTGAATCCAGTCAGCCCAGGGCTCATGTCTTCATCTGGCAGCGTGGCTGAAAGAGCTGGGAGGCTTTTTTAACAAACAAACGCTGCTGACGCTCCAAAAGCACCCAGATTTGGGAAAGGAAAGAGGATTTCCACAAGTCTGAAGAACGCCTCTGTCTCGGCTTGTGCCAGAGATCCCAAGGGCAGGCTCTGACCTCAGAACATGCAGAAGGTCCGCTTACCAAATCTGGGTATTTATTCCTGCTGAATAAAGTTGTAAGGTGTTTAGGACAAGGGCAGTTAATGAAAATAGGACAGAAAAGGAAAAAATGAATGCAGCTGGAAGGAAAACGCTGGTGCATGTTGTTTTGACTCCACTGGAAAAGGATACGAAGCAAAGAGGAGCGAGTAATGTGGGTGAAGGATACGAAGCAAGCAAGGCAAGTACCGGATCTTTCGAAATGGGCAAAATCAGAGGGATGCGAGTTCATAGAATGATAGAATGGAAAAGGATTTCATAGGATAGTTGCCGCAGCAGCTCAGGTTTTCAGCCTTGTAGAAATGGGAGGTAGAAACAGGAATGGGAGGTTGCAGAACACAGAACATGAGAGCTGGGATTTCAAAGCACCTGGTTTGTCAGAAGTAAAAATGGTGTTATTCGAAACACATACAGGAACATATACATTTATGCGTACCCAAAACCACCCCAATCTGGGCTAAAGCCAAAGATGAGCTGGTAAAGTGAAAGAGAAAAAAAAAAAAGCGGGGAAGCCTTGTTTTTCTCCCCTTTATTTCTCTTTATACATAAACACATTCTAGGAGCATGGCTGCTTCGTCATAACGGTGAACCACAATTAAGAATCAAAGCATAGCTATTTAATTTATCAAACTGCCCCTTAGTAACTTACTACACATGTTTAAAGTTTGGTTATAGATGGCTACAATCTTTCCTTTTGACTGCAGAGCAAAGAAACTACTTTCTTGAAACTTTTTTGCCCTAATCAGCTTCATAAAGTAGCATTTCTCTATCAAGATATTATTAATCTGGAACATACTCCTGTAAAGAGGAATGATTATGAATTTTCTGGAAAGCTGTATTTATTATGTGAACCGCGTTCAAAGGAATATAAAAAAAAATACCAATTTCTTTTTAAAAAAGTAAATTTTGCACGACTTCGGTTAGATATTTTCAATTCAGAATTCCTGCTGGTTTACATGATTAGATGTAGCCATTACCTTTCAAGCATCTTTTAATAAATCAACACAATATCCTTTAGCAGGAGCTGAAATTGCACTGTTTATAATTAAATCCTACAGCATGCATGGGGTAATCAGAGTACTTTTTCCCCTAATAAAGCAGGTTGGTTTGTCATCTTCCCTTCCGAAGTTGATCCCACCAGAACAGCTTTGACTTTTATTGGATATGACAACGGTAAAACAGTAAAAGGATAAACACAGCTGCTAAAGCTCTGCTGAAAAATCTTTAAGTTAAAGATCTATAGCTTGATGCAGACTCCCTGGCAGACTAACAATGAAAAAATAACTTTAAAATATCTCATGTTAAGCACCACTATACTTTTCAAAGACAGTGCTGCAACTGCCTCTGCTGGCCTCGTGTAAATGTGGAAGCACAAGGATGACTTCCTTTGTCTGTAGTGACAACTGTCCCTATAGTTTATTATAGTTTACCTATAACAGTCTCCAGGTATTAAAAATTAGGAAAGTACACTGAATTTTTGTGCTAAAGGGCCCCTTTTGTTACTTGGCTCAGTTTCTTGGTTAATGTAGATGAGTACATAATACTGCTGTGTTATATTAGTTAATCACTCTAATTACAGTGCACAGGTAAGTGTTCATGTTCAGGTAGCTTTTTGAAATCAGAACTGCATTTTAATCTGTTTAGTGTAGCGTTCAGCAGTGTCTTTTGAGATAATGACAAAACGCTGTGTCTGCCTGTAGGGTGGTTCAAGAGCAGTGAGACACAAGATGTTCTACTTGTCCAAAAGACAAGGAGACCCACATTGTCACAAACCAAACATTTTGATGGTAGGCAAGTGTAACTACCAAAATTTCATACAGCATAGAACACAGCAGATTAGATGACACTTGCCTGCAAACCCTTTTAGGAGAGGCTATTTAAGAATATTCTGCCATTTAACTACAAATCCCTTGTTCTGAAGCGTAGTACTCACGTTGTTCCCTGGTCATACAAGAACAATGTTCTGTATGTATCTGGTAAAGTGGAATCTGTACTAGCCACCAGTCTCATCCAGAACACCCAAAGCAATAAGATACCCTGGCTGACAACTCCTTTTGGCTTTTGTCAACTCCACAGACCGCCTGGGTGGTGAGAGAAAGAGGGGGGTCCCCGTCGGTTCCTTTTTCCATTCATAGTGTGTAATAAATACCAAGCAGTATTTACATTTCTGTGATTAAATGAAACAACTGAGTTGGAGCTGTGAAGAGCCCTTTTGTCTCTGCTCTACCCAAGGTGCAAGGTTTCACCAGCTTTTAGACCTACACAATTGGAGCAAATACATGTGCCTTGATTTTCAGAATCGTTTTCTGTCTGCATTTTGTTATATTGATGAATTGGTAACATAAACCACTGGGTTTTAATAAACATTGAATTCCTATTTAGCTTTAATAGACTGCTTTTATTAAAAAAGTCATACATTTTGTATTTTATGCATTTATCTTTCTGCAGTAGTGTGCACTTCTGCAACTGCCACATTCCAGTCCTGTTTCCTGTGCTACAAAGCTAAACCAAGGCCAGAATCCCAGTGTTCTCCTAACGGTGGCGCTGAATCACAGATAAATTACTTTTTGCAAATAAACCAAGCTAACAGATACAGGTGAGTACACTTTACAGAATAAATACCCAACAAACATATTTGCCATCACTAAAATCGGCAGGTTTAGATCCTTTAGGGTAGCATTTGAATTAAAAAAAAGTTAAAAGTTTGACCTCTGTGCCTCCAGCATTTAAGAGTAAGGTTTGTGTACTAGCAAGACTATTAATGCTTATATAAGTAACCTTTTGATAACCCTGATTCCTTATAGTGCATTGGAACTAACAGTCCTCTGCCCCTTGCAGAATACAACACTAAGAGTACTGCTTCTTGAATGCTGCGTTCATCATAGAAGTGACTTTCATATCCTAGAAATGTACAACTACAGATAAAAGAACTTTAAAAAAAGTAATCATGTTCATCTTCCTCACTGGAGAGATCTGACACGGCATAATGAAAATACAGACATGTATTAATGAGCATGAACAAAATGCAACCTGACTAATAACACTTCATGTGCAACCTTAGAAGTGTACAGAAAGAGTTGATTTTATTTTTTTCCTGGTAATTTAGATTATTTAAGGCATCAGCAACACTTCAGTTCAGCAACACAAGCATCCTACCTCTTCCACTGAATTCTGTAAGTGCCTCCTTTCTTGAAGTCTTTTTCAATGAATAAGAATAAAAGAATCCCTTAAATTTACATAATAATCTGCAGGCAGAAGTTTAATTTGAAATACAAAATGAAATACAAAGTGACACTTGACAGCACAAAACCAGAACAGCAATGGAGCAGAGACCATACAAAAAGCTACTGTGTTCCTCTTCCGAGTTTCACCCCCACACCTTTAATTTCATTCCCAAGGTTTCTTTTGGCACTAGCAATTAAAAAGCCACCTTATTTCGTCAATTTTGCAACCATTAGCATCCTGAGAGGTAGTGTGTCTTCTATCCATGTGTTTGGCGAGTTCATCATCTTCTCCCAAAGGGCAGTTTCATCAGAAGTAGAATCCATCCAGTCCACTGTAGTTCCATAGCTTTTACCTAGAAAAATGTCAATTTTAATAGAAACATCAATCACTTGATATGCTGCAGAGTTGAGAGCAGACAACCACATTTGCCTGTCTTCTAAACCAGCTTTACCTCCTCAGGTGGCTGACCTAATACTTTGAAGATCCAGTTCTACATTTTTACACTTGAACAATTCTGTCAAATACAATTACGGACGGTTTCACATGGAAGCTTTGTCATCTTTCTCCACGCTTTTTTTCCTAGTTATCCTTTTTGTCACAGTCCCAAGGAGAAAGATGTACAGGTGATTAACATCCAAGAGGGTTTAAGAATAAAACAGGACACTGATTTTGTACTGAAATACAACTTTAGGTAGTCTGAAATTCAAACTGAGATTTACTATCCTAATTTGTATTTTATATTATTCTGGTGAACCCTGCAAGAAGTTAATGTGGAAAAAGTATTTTTTTTTCTTGTATTTGCTTGAAAAGACTCCAAACACATCTCCCAGGGATGGAATCACCATCCCTGGGAGGTGTTTAAAAGGCATTTAGATGAGTTTCTTAGGGACATGGTTTAGTGGTAAAGTTAGGTTAGGTTATGGTTGGACTTGATGATCCTGAGGGTCTCTTCCAACTGAAATGATTCAATGATTCCCCTCAGACCAGAAAGGCCAATAAAAGGGACAAATATGATAAGGAAAACATACAGTTCTTCTATCTGCACATCTTATATTGCCTTTGTGCTAAAGACTTGTTTGTGCTTTTAAGTTTTCCTATCCAATGTCTTCAAATCTTACCATGCGTTCCTGATCTATCCTTTTATCTCTACCCAATACTGTCTTTACACCACGTACCTAGTTTTTGCATGTGTGAGTTTGTAAGATGTTATCAAGATTTTGGGTGCAGGAATAGCATATTCTTGTACTTGAAACGGTAGCAGATACAATGTATGGGCAGACAAGGGTTTATTTCTAATATTTCGCCTTGTCAGTCATCCTAACCCACAAAACACTACTGTTATATACATGGCAGGATCTGTGCTGAAGAATAAGTTACTGAATAAAACTCTTCAGTAAATGAATAACTGAGAGGCTGTTCAGTGATCTTTACAGAAAGAGAAGAAATGGAAAGGAAGAGGGGGCAAAAAAAGAAAGACTGTATTTTGTAAATTAAGGATTAGTGAGTTAATTATCCAGTACCTGTTCCAAGGCCTATCCTGAGACCTCCCAGAAAGTGGTTGGCCAGTTTGTTGTGGTCCCAGACTGTGAGTTCTACGCAGGCTTCTCTCAAATCTTCCGGTCTAAAGCCATCGTAGACCATGGTGTGGTTGAATACCGGGTTTGCGGTTTTTGCCACTGTTCTTGTTTTCTGGCGACTTTTTCTACTCGTATCTGGAAGAATGGTACTTCGGAAAGAGAAAGCGTTGTCAGTTTGCACTAGCACAGCATCACCTGCATTCAAAATACTGAATAGACAAGAAACTACTGATTACACCGTCCTTTCAACATTAGAACGTGACTGAAGATGCTTTAGCATCATAGAGATGAAGTCAAAGGTTATATTCTCAGTCCCCAAAAATACTGGGACCCTTGTGCTTCAGAGGATGGAAGGGAAGGGGAAGTCAGGTGGGGACAAGGCACAAAAGAGTTTATTCTCTGTATTGTCACTAATGACGCTGAAACCTTTTTGTTGCCACCAGAGATTTCCCAAGCATCTTGTTATTCTCATCTGTTTACATTTTTAGTGTGTTTGTGGAAAGGGAGAATGAAGAAATACAACTATGCTTCTCACTTCTGTCTCCTCCCACGATTTGCTAAGCTCAACCATGCCCTTGCAGGCAGTAGCATTTTAAGGCCACCGCCTGTGATGACTTCAGCCACAGTTCTTACCACTTAACAAAAGAGTTGAGCCTGCTGCCCCTCAGGAGGGGAAGGTCACGGCATTCCTTTACCCAGATGTGGACCTCACCAGTAGATGGAGCCTTCTTTCCTGTAAAAATAAATGAAACAATACATCTGATTAAGCCTTGTAGATCCCTTCAAAAGGTAATTTCTATGATGCAGCAGTTCCTGCCCATTTCCACAGGTGATATTCAGCCTAGACTTCCATTATCTCATATCTTAAGTCAACATCCCTCTTGATGCTGAAATCTTTATCCTATCAAAGTACCGCAAGATCACATCATGTCTGGAGTCCTACAGTGACTTTTGTTCTGTTACAACTAAACAAATAGGTGCTACTGGTCTTCTCTTTCCAAGCCTCCTAGATAAAGAGATCAGCTTCTCTTCAGCCTATGCGATGTTTGCATTTATTGCCGCTTGTACCTTCAAATAAGCTCTTTTGTTCTCTTAATATATTTGATTCTTATTGACTGACTGGATTGAAGACCTGACCCGTCTTCACTGTCAGAGCAGCCAGTTATCAGTTGCCAGACAAGATTAAACCAACAGATCACAATGCTATAAATTGCTGCATTCTAGATACTTATTGCTATTTTCTACTTTGCTTGAATTTAGTGTGTTGACATTGTCTGTTTAGCATATCACAGTACCTGCCTGGTGATTTATAATCTCTAAAAACGTTAGTGAGAAAACAGAATTTTGTTACAAATACAGACTGCATTACGAATCCAAGATGATAACAATGAGGTCATTTCTTCTGTAGTAACATTAAAAACAACAAGAGATCCTACAGTGATCTTTGGATCTTAAACAGACTTAATCCTCTAGGGAAAAAAAAAAAATCTACTGTTATGTTAAAACAAGGTGTCTGAATTGGCTGAAAAACTTTTAAACAGCTTTTTTTGTTTGTTTGTTTGTTTTTTTAATTAAAAAACAAAAAGAGAGAGAACAAAAGTCCTAAAAACCCAAAAAACTGAACCAAAGCAGCAACACATACCTCCAACAGGGTGTGGGACATACTGGAGAGCAAGTTTCATCTCCCCTCTGTTTTCTAGTTCAAGAGCCATTGTTGAAGTCTAAAATTTAAGAAGGGGAAAAAAAATAAAATTCAAACCTTGTAGTTCATGCACAGGAGTTTTACAATGCAAAGTTTTCCACTTCTACATGAAGCAACTTTTTTTTGTTTGTTTCCTTATCCATTAATCTTCCCTCACTTTACAGGACATGAGATTTTAGGGCAAGTTTAACCACTCGACAGCACCTCAGATATAAAGCTCTTCCACTAAAGCAGAAAATAAGACCCAGGAGAGGCCTAAATGCTTTGAGGGGGCGTCTTTTCCATTCTTGCACACGTACGTGGAACTAGAACATAGGGTCTTTCAAACAGGAAACTTACTCTTTGTGCAACAGAAAGTGTATTTTAATAAGCTCTTTTCTGGGGGAATGTTTTGATCAAAAATCAGCCTCAACAAGATTCATCTTGCAAAAAGGCACAAGAATATGTCACTTCTTCATGGAGAGTCATGGACTATCTATAGATGGAACCTGGCACCTGTTAACATGTGGTTACATTTCTCTATCCAGAGTAGTTTTTAATTCAGCTGAATTATCCTACCATGGCATTCTGGTTTTGTTCTACAAATTAGAAAACTTTGGAATGAGCTCATTTTGGAATGAACTACTGAAGTAACTTCAAAGAAAAAAAAAAAAAAAGCTTAGATTTTGGTTGAAACCCATTAACGAGAGGCATCCAAACACCGAAGTCATCTTTACATCTGATATTAAAATGTTGCTGCACTTACTCAATATTCTCAGTATGTCTACATCATATTCAGGGAACATTTGTCTTCAGGTATCTGTTGCAGCAAGACGATGTGAGTGAAAAATACCTTGAAAATCCTACTCTTTGGACTATGAGAAAGTTTTCCCTACTATAAGAGCGAGCTACTTAGTAGACTAATAGAAGCCTCAGAACTGTTTGTTCCATTTACCACTAAAGAGGTATTTATGATTATAACCAATACAAAACCCACAGAACGCACAAGACCAGGCCTAAATAAATGACTTGGATTTGCACTTACACAGAGGAAAATACAAACCCGTTAATCCACCCTAGACAACTTACTCTTGGCTTGAGTGGAAACCAGTTGATCTGCTTGTTGGATTTATCGCTCCAGTCCCAGGTTCCTAAATCCAGCTCCACTTCACCAAGGAAGCTGTTCCTCCCAAAGGTGTCGTTGTGCCAGACAGAGATATTAAGGTTTTGGTTCTTTAGGAGATTCTTCTCAATTTTATACTGCCAAGAGGAAGAAATGAGGGGAAAAAAAAAGTTAAAACAAGCGGAAAAGTTACGGTTTCTTATTCTTCACGTGTGCAGTATTTCACTTCTGGAAATAGTTTGATAAATACCCGCAGTATTTCGTTATAGACTGGATTGAAAGTTTTCTTTTTCACAGATGTCTTCCGTTTGCCCAGCTTGTATTTCTCTGGAAGCAGGTAGGTCTTTACATACCTAAAATTTAAATAGGCTGGTAAGAAGAGCAAGGAAACACTCCTTCCAACTTCCCTTACAAAATACACAAGTATTTGCTCATAAAATAAAAGGAATCCACTTCACTAGCCATTATGTTTTTCAGCTTCTTGTATTTAAGAACAGTAATGGTAAAGTATAATAGTAGTTCCCAAAGTGGGACATTAACCTCCTTCTACTGGGGTGAAATCTGTCAAAGTGTCTCCTCAACACATACAAATACAGAATATTTAACTATAGTATGCCCAGATATCATATTTATAGGCTCTAATCCTATGGAAACTGTATCAAAGCAGGATTTACCATCTGGAAAGTTGAATTTTAAAAGAGAATTTCATATTCTTAAAAGTTTGAGCCTCCCATGTTAATATACATACCAATTTATAGTGGCAATTCTACATCCAGTTCAGAGTGGAAAACCACATAAAGCATGTTATAGCTTCTTCATTTATTTATTGGGTTGTTTACTCCAACAGGTTACAGAGATCGGAAAAAAACCCACCGGTTTTCATTTTTACATTAAAAGAAAAACTTCCATTAGGAAAGGAATATATTCTCTGTACTTACGGGTCTGAACGCTGTCGCTTTACATCTGCCACTGCCAAGTCTCTACATTGGCAAACAAAAATGTGGAGCTCGTTCAGCTGTTCTACGTAATCAATAGCAAATTGAATGTTCCCCTTCACATCGACATTGCCAAAGTCTGCACTATAGATGCTCATTAGGCTTCCGCTCACCTGTATCACACAATAAGAGGAAAAAATAGTGTGATTTTTGCATTTCACCAGATTCGGGTAAAAGTTATGTTTAGAATTCAGACAACTGAAAAGAAAAAAAATCAACCGTGTCCTTTTAGATGTAATGTCTATTGCATTTTGTGATTATTAAACAAGGTTCTCAGCAAGCAGGTTAGCAAAATAAAGTTATTTGTAAATCAACGGTGTTAGGCCAAGTTTTCTACAAAAATCTGGAATGTTTTTATTGCATTGAGATGGAAGAAGTGAGATGACTGGATGCTGTAGATCCAGATATTGCCTGTAATCAGATCTTTGAAATTTGACTTCTATATCTCTTCAGCTGATCTTCCTTGCAGAAAGCAGAGCCTAAGAGTTTAGGAGAACAGGCCTTCTGAAAACACCAACAGAAAATCAGTGATAAAGTCTGTGGTTTAATTAGGTGCCTAAACAAAATAGACTTGAAAAATCAAACCCTTCGCAGGTAGAAAGAGAAGGATGTACACATTTTTTTTTTTTAAATCTCAATACCTTTCCCAAAAAATTCTCCTTTTCCCAATAAGTCTGCATAAATGAATGACTCTTGGTTAGCTAGTTCACTGACTGAATTATGCACCTCACATACAAATACTGTCTCTTTCTTTCACTTCTTTCTCCCCCACCCCCCTTCTCCTTTTCTACATATTTGTTCTATAGAAATCAATCTCTACTTTCAACTACAAATGTGAGCTCCTAGGGTAAAAAACATCTCCTTGTTCAGTGTTTGTAGAGAATGCTGCACAGTGGAGTCCTGAACAGGCTCCAATATATTCTTAGAAAAAGAGAAAAGTAAAACCAATTTTATTTGATTTTTTTTGTTATTAGGCAATTCCATGCAAAGGTTCACATAACAGAGAGGGAAAGGAGGAGACAGAGATGCCGAGGGAGGAAAGAGAAGAGGTATATTGAAACAATACCGAAGAGATTAGCGAAAGCAAAGTGCCGTTAAAACAAGGCTTTGGTTTACATACAGAGGACAAGGAGGCCATGCCAGAAGAGCCGCTAAGATTGGTTAGAGAGCTGGGACTCTTCTTGATCCTGCGAAGGGAAGAACTGCTTTCTGATGCTGTATCTGTCTCTCTGTCATCGCTCTACAAAAACATCACAGAAAAGGTCTGTGTAGGTTCTTTATAGTCACAAGGAACATTAAAAAACAAACAAACAGAATTTTAATGCAGATTGGGACTCGGTGAATACCAGAATTTAAATCCCCTTCTAGTGCAACATGAGTAATTAATATTTCTTAAATTAGGCCATGAACTTCAAAAAAAGTTGCAAGGGAATTTTTCTGATAGAAAGCTTACACTGAGATTTTTTTTAAAGCAGCAATGGAACCAGGTTTTTTTGTTTGGTTTTAAATCTCAGCAACAAAAAAGTACAAACTTAGCTTTATTGGGGCAATTAAACTCAACTTATTTACTTCACTGTCTCCTGCATAAACTTACGCAAGTAATAGTGCTCAGGTCTTTTACCAGTCCCTTTCTGTCACATAGCAAATACCATCAACTCTGTAGCCTCTGTCTTCAAGGCAATTAGCTGGATAGTAACATGCATAGCAGCACAGCACTGGATGAGGTGAACGGCTTTTGCAAAACTTTCTTGCAAGAGCAAAAGCAGTTTTGGTTGACTTGGACGTTATCAGGTTATGTGCTTACAGCCCCATTCTGTCCCCACTGTACTAAAGAATCGATGCTTTATTTCCCACGTTTGCTTTGGCATCTTATTCTGCAAAGCTGTCAGAGAAACCATCCCCTCCCTGGTGTGTTCCACCGCGAACAATTCACACAGCTTCCCCCTTCCTTTCTACAGTTTTGAACTGCTGTCACAGATCTGCTAACAGACGCAAAACCAGTAAACAACAATTTCTACATACATTAAGAAAATGAGTATTTCTAGAAATAAATATAAGCGTTTTGAAGAAGTCTTTATAAAGATCCATTGATTGTAGCTTCTCTTATCAAAATTCATTATTTAAAAAATGATTCCAGCACTGAGCTAACACATAGAAATGAGTGTTAATACCACCACGACTACATGGTGTCTACAATGCTTATTTCTAACCTGTTATTTCTACCAGATTTATGTTATCCGTTCATTAGTTTTGTGCTTTGCATTGGCCAGATGGTAAGTCAGTGATTACAAACTCCAGGGCAGAAACAGCACATGATATACATACGTACTGTTTGTATAGATATACATTCTGTGAGCTTGATAACTCAAGACAGTATTGAGAGTAACCATAATTTTAAACATAAATTTGTGGGGGGAGAATGAACAGATTTAGGTGCTGACAATTTCTTAGAATATAAATATGAACCATCCCCAAACACTTTCTACTGTGATCAGACCGATCACGTACAGTCCTTTGGCTTTCAAGCATTCATCAGACTGTTTCATTCAGAACGCACAGGAATAAGCTTTTAATTGGCTGAAGATAAAAAAGACCTGTTAGTTTAAGGACAGAGGTTGCCTTTGGGGGTAACAGCGAGCATTCTCTGTGCTTCCATCTCCTAGATAAAACACGCTCTGTATGTTGAGCTGTACAGTAAGAATAAACCTCTAGTTACTGGCCTAAAGCTTTTGAAAGGTTCATTAGGCGCAGGTTGGTTGGGATCATCTGCTGATTGTTACAGCACAAGCTCAGCTCCAAGCTGTGTGTGGTCTGATAGTGAACCGACTTGGCAGACCGTGGAAAGCATCGCTTGGCAAATGCAAAATCAAAAGTTTTAGTTACAGTATTTCAGAGATGGAACTTGCCTCTTCCTGTAGGAACGATGGTACCGACTTGCTCAGTCCTTTGAGTTTTTCGGGGTTGGAAAACAGCTTCTCGGGCTGCGAAGGCACTGCGGAAACTGAAGAGCAGCAATTCAAAAGGTTTCAAAAGTAAGTTTGCGCATCGAAACAGTGAGATTCCGTAGAGGACGTGGTTAGAAACAAACAGCTTCAGATGAAACACATGCACATGCACAACCAGTTTATAACTTGGATGCAAGATTCCCCCTCCTCTCCCCCTCCCCTAGGACTCAGAGAAGTTTTCATTAGGAAGGAAGATCTACTTTGACATCTCCTATAATGCCGACCAAAGGACTTTGCCTGGCCGGAGCAGAAACATTTACATTGCTTGACAAGATGTACAAGCCTGGGTGCTGCAAGCAAATTCTGATCAAATGTGATAAAGAAAACATCTTCAGTTCCTTCCTAGAACAAGGATAAATCCACCCACGCACTAACCATACCATTGCTGACATTAGAGTTCTTGGTAAGTCATTTGAGTTCTTGATAAGAACCAAGCTCTGTTCTTTTATTTACTCAAATTAATGACAATAAGAACGTTTGTGTAAATCAAGCAATTTTTAGACATGAACAAGGAAGTTCCAAGTATTCCTAGTTATTTCTATGATTCGTATCTCATTAATGATGAAGTTTTTTGCAGCACATCTCTTCAACTTTTATATAGCTCTACCAAACTTCCCTTCCGTGTTCTTTCACTGCACAAAACTTAATTGCACAAGCCTTGCAAAAATCCAGTTTGCGGTAAGCCCACAATTCTCAGAATTTTCCATTCTCTAACCCCACTTGTATTTAATAATGCACTAAAGCTCTGTATCTTTGGATTGGATACACACTGTGAAATGCACCAACGCTGAATATCGTATCACAGAGAATTATTTAGCAGCAAACAGGCGGAGGGGCCCATATCTACTGCGTAAAAGGAAACACTGCGTGCGCGATGGGATTGTTTACAAGGTGTGAGTTAAGCTTTTGCTGTTGAAGCTCAGAAAGTTCTCAACATATCAGTTATTGTCAGTATGCACGTAGATGCAGTTTCCTCATTGAGCAAGTATCTAGTCCAGCTGTATCACTTGTTAGTTGTTAAATAAAGAAGGGGTTTTAATGTATTAGTTTAAATATCAGTGGAGAAGAATCTCCACGGTCTGCTGGAAGAATCCTGTTACTCACTTCCTGCTGCATTTTTATTCCTCTCTTGATGCTGATCAGGTTTCGGACCTGCTCAGTATTGACAAGAGTCATCCAGTTGCACAAAGAGCCTTGCAATGTTATAATTAGCATTAATATGTTATACGTGAGAAGTTTTTGACTTTCCCAGGCCCCATATGTTTCTGTGTTTTGCATCACTGCCCTCCTTTGAGGAGCTGGATCATAACAAAGGTAACACGAGTGTACAAGCTAAGCAAAGCAAAAATCATGAATAGTATTTTCAAGAGAACTTGCCTTATTGTGTCTGTACAGCCATCAGTTTGACTCTTTGGCATTTCTCCACACCTCACTCTTAATAAATGTAACTCAAAAAACCACCACCCTTTTCAGATAAGTGTCTACACATTCCGTATCTAAAATATATCACGCTTTCAGAGGTCTCCATTTGAAAGCAAAGTGCAGCACTGTACTTGAGCCTTGTTAATTTACTGGACATTGCTTGCATCCTATTATGCTACAATCATCCTATTTATACTATAGGCCACTAGCATGCAAAATGCTTTAAAGCACCTAATAAATTCAATATCTACTTAAGCCAACTCTTGCAACTGACCTAAAGTTAAAAGCTCTCAATTATTTCAGTAACTGTTTCACAGGCTGAATGACCAAAGGCCAAAATAACACACTGGTAGGTGGCACAGAGTTTCTACAGATATAGCAGGACATAACATGAATATGTTCCTTAAGAATAAAACAGCACAACAAAATTAGCATTTCAGTGATGCTGAAATTAATCAAGTCTAAAAACACAATATAATTCTTGGTTTCAAAACTCCTTCGCGAGCAAACAGAGACTATTGAAAAAAAAACAATGAGCTTCCATGCAGGCACAAAAGATATTTACCATCTTCAGCACTAAGAGCTAATTCTTCCTTTGGATTATTTACTTTTCCTTTATCTGTGCAGGAAAAAAGTAACACACAGTTAGAAATCTTGCTGTTCGGTACGATAAAACGGATGGCAGTGGTAATCACAGAATTAAGAGTAACGAGGACAAAAAAAAAACAAACCCAAACAAACCAGCAGAGCCAGGGGAATGGTTAAATTCAAGAGATGTTTTGTATCTCACACACTACTTGAAGCCTACATCCCAGCAGCAGGCTGGTGCTGCCCCAGTTTCTATGGCTGCGCTGTCGCAGTGTTAGTGCAAGCCTAAAACCTAGAACTAGTCCGAAGCAAGCAATAGCGTCAGTCGTATTAGAAGAGTCGTTTGCCAGCTACAGCCAACATCTTTCAAAATCTACACCTCCACACTGCTACAAACACAAGGTCAGTTTATGTCTTCCCCATTAGGCATGAGATAAGCATGAAAACAGTGAGGGACTGGGTGGAGACAGGAATAATCATCAATAAAAATAATCATCATCTTAGGAGGCTACAGAGGGAAGTCAAGAATGAATTCCAAGCACAACCTTGTCTCACTGTATTCTCTTACAGTTGGTTTGGTATATTAACTGCTAGAGTACACAGGTGAAACACTATTAAACTAATAGGAATTTTTCATACTTCCCGTGTCAGTTGTTGCTCATTACTGATTTGGGTAGTTGCCAATACTTTCACTATTAAAAACTATCCAAGAAAGAAGTTCATCGCTGATTACCACAGTGCGTTTTTGGAAGATGTCTGCTTCATAGACCTGTGTTGTTTGAAAATCAACACAAAGAGCTGAAAACTAAACGGTATGAGGAAAGAATTCAGTTTGACAGCGCAAACTCCATACTGCTTATAAAGAAGCAAAAAGACAAAAACGCTATTTGGCAAAGCCGTACGGAGGAACAGCGTGAGGACGTTTAAGCCAAACTGGGGGTCATGGGAGACACACACAAGCTTTGTGCTCACTTGAGGTGGCTGATGGAATGTCCTCTAGACTTTTGGAAGGCATTTTCCTATCTGCACTCCTTTTCAAAGCCATCAAAACAGGGTTTAATTCTTCTTCTGAACCTGTTACAAGACAAAACACATGAACACTGCACACACAGACATGCCATTTTAAGTCACTAAAAAAACCAAATACCCATTTCTCACGAGAATCTAGTTTGACCTTTAACTAAGACACTGAACATTCAACAAAAATACAAAATAAACAAAATAAATGTCTCATTTTAAGTATCCATTTACTCTCTCTCACTCTCTCAGCCACCAGTAGAGAGAGGCAGGTTGGTTCATTTCCCCTGTGTAGGTATCACTGTCCGTACTGACTAATAATGGGACTTGGGGCAAGTATTAATTGTGTTAATTGTCCAAGAACAACATGGGATAAACTGAGACCATTTTGTAGCCATCTTGTTATGAACCAGCATAAACCACGTAATAGCTTTGGCTTTTACTTTCTGTGTAAATTTGTCCACTGTATTTTCTCCCCAGTGAAATTCACTTTGTTTCAATACTTGAGCAACAACCACTTCTGACTTTCATCGCCATCAGCAGAGCAACCAGGCCTTATAGGCAGCAACACTGTAAGTGTGGGTAAAAACAAATTAGGTCTCATTTTTCCTCATTTATCTTGAGTTTTCACTGACTTCTGTTGGAATCTCACTTTCAAAATAGGCTCAGGACTTAAGTTAGCAGGTGCTGGAAACTGCAGACAGTTCTCAGAATCTCCTGGTGAAGAAAACATTTCCAGTCTTTCAGGAGCAAATTTAAAAGGTTAAATTATCTCCATTTATATGGCCACTTCTCAGTGCAACGGGCAGCAACGCTAAATTAAATAGCACAGAGTACTGTTATTGTCTTTATAATCAGCCATTCCTCTCAAAAGAATTTAACTTTGAAGACTAACTGGTCAAACTAAAAAATGAACTCAATCAGCCATTGATTATTTTTTTTCCTCTTTTAATCCAGGATATTTAAAATAAATACCGCGTTTGGGGTGTTACAATGTTATTAATTTGAAGGTGATATCACAGGGGAGGAAGAAATGTTAAATCATGAAGACTGATGCGATTGATTCATGCTGCTAAATTCCCCTTATCAAAAAGGCTTACCCAAGTATAGCACGTTTATCAAACACTTTCCAATTAAAGGACTTAATTGGTTCTTCCCATCCTTCACAAACTAACATCCAAAGGATTCAATTAAGAAATAAGTATCACACAGACTTTTGGTTATCATATTTTAAGTTGGCTACCAAAAAAATTGTAGCCATATTTAACAACCCAGCACCATGAATTTTAGAAATCAAATGGCTCACAGATTGAACTTCCAGTTCCAGAGAGGGAATCGGAGTTTTCATCTGAAAACTTGGATCCCAAATTGGAGCCGTCCCCTTCCTCTTCATCATTACCCTCATGCTGAAACGTTAGGCAGAGTTGAGCCGCTTCTGGCTGGGGTGAGTTGCTCCCATCTGTAAGTGGTGTGCTCGCTCTTCTGAATTTCAACAGTGCTTTAAATTCTCTCTTTAAATCTTCAGAGTCATCCAAGGATGTGCTTTCATCTCTCCTTCCTTTTTCATTTATCTTCAGTGGCTTGATCACAATCGTATTGGTATCTCCTCCCAAGAGAGAGGGATCAACTGGAGCTGTGTTTCTCTCTTCTACTTTATTACTAGCTACGTTTCTTTTAGGAAAATCAGAATCTTCAGTTTCACTTACTGCAAGATCATTTATTGAAGTTTCGATATTTTGTTCTGGAGCTCCCCCTTTGATAGTTGTCTTCAACTCCGTATGGCAGCTACTGAAAGCATCATATGGCTGTGACATTGCCGTCAGTAGAGTCTCTTTTTGTGACGGAAACATAAGATCCCCAAACTTTTCTTGTTTGTGTGACTCTTTGGGTATTGGAGATGAAATTTCAGATGCTTCTCGAAGAAGACTTTCTAAAGAGCTCCTGAATTCACTGAATTTTGCAATATTTGAAACAGAAGTTTTTTCTACTGTTTCTTGTATTTCTTGAGGATGATCTCTCTCTTGTTGGTGTGCAGCATGCACACTTTGACTGCTCTGTGTTTTACCTTGCATTTTCTTATCCATACTTTTCAGTATAGAAGCTGTTGTTTCAGAGACCTCTTTCAGAAGCTTCTGCAAATTAACATCAAACACTCCACATTCACCCTTGGACACTGCAGATCTTTCTACGGTCTCACCAATTTCCTGTGGTGAGTCTCCATCATGCTCATAGGTCACGCTTTTAATTTCCATCTCACCAGTTCTCTGTACTGTGTTGATGGCATGTTTTGGTTTCAGAGGTGGCGTTTCAGAGACCTCCTTCAGCAGCTTCTCTAAAGCAGAACTCAAACCACTGACCTTGGATGGGGCAACAGACTTTTCTATGGTCTCACCAATTTCCTGTGGTGAGTCTCCATCATGTTCGTAGGTCATGCTTTTAACTTCCATCTCAGCAGTTCTCTGTACTGTGCTGTCAGTCTGTTTCGGTTTAGGTAGTGATGTTTCAGAGGCCTCCTCCAGCAGCTTCTCCAAAGCAGAACTCAAGCCACTGACCTTGGATGGGGCAACAGACTTTTCTATGATCTCTGTGATGTCCTGCAGCAACTCTTCATCAGGCTCATAGGTCATACCTTTAATTTCCATCTCAGCAGTTCTCTGTACTGTGCTGTCAGCCTGTTTTGGCTTAGGAGGTGGCATTTCAGAGACCTCCTTCAGCAGTTTCTCCAAAGCAGAACTCAAGCCACTGACCTTGGATGGGGCAACAGACTTTTCTACGGTCTCACCAATTTCCTGTGGCAAGTCTCCATCGTGTTGATAGGTCACGCTTTTAATTTCTATCTCATTAGTTCTCTGTACTGTGTTAAAGGCACGTTTTGGTTTAGGGGGTGGTGTTTCAGAGGCCTCCTTCAGCAGCTTCTCTAAGGCAGAACTCAAACCAATGACCTTGGATGGGGCAACAGACTTCTCTATGATCTCACCTATTTCCTGCAGAAACTCTCCATCATTCTCATAGGTCATGCCTTTAATTTCCATCTCAGCAGTTCTCTGTACTGTGTTAAAAGCACGTTTTGGTTTAGGAGGTGGCGTTTCAGAGGTCTCCTTCAGCAGCTTCTCTAAAGCAGAACTCAAGCCACTGACTCTGGGTGGGGCAACAGACTTTTCTGTGGTCTCTCTGACCTCTTCAGGCTGACCGATACCTTCCTGGTGTGTTGATTCTACACTACAATTACTTTGTGATATACTATTTACGTCATTGGATGTTTTCATTCCCACCCTTCTATATTCAGAAGGTTGAGATGCAAAGGCCTCCCTGAGCAGGTTCTGCAAACCAGCTTGAGGCCTCTGAGAACTCTCAAGTGTATCATCCTTGTCTACTATATTATATCGTAGACGGAAAGGTTCAAATTCCCTAAACAGTTCCCTGAGGCTTTTTCTGTTTTCATGCTCATCTTTTGATGGCACATTCACTTTTCCTGTGCTTTTACTTATTTCTTCTTTTTGATCAGCAGCAGAAGCATCATGGTTCTGTTCTACTCTTTTTTCAGAGACATTGCACTGATTTGAGTGAGAAGCTGTCCCTTTCAAAACGTTTTCTTTTAGGTTCAAGCTAGATGGCGCCTCGAAGGCTTCCTCTTTTAACTTCTTTAGGCCCAATTTAAATACGTCAAGCTCGGCTTTAGGTAGAACCACCTTAACCACAGTTTCTGCAACTTCCTCTGTAGGAATACTGATATCTAACGGAGCAGCCTTGTTCTCCACTTTTTCTGTAGCTAAACATACCCAATCATCTACTGCTGTCTCCTTTAAAGCATCTTTATCACCAGGTGACTGGAGTAACTGCAAGGAAACATGTTGTTCTTTTGATAAAACAAACCCTTTTTCTGCACATTCTTTAACTTCTTGCTCTGAAAGACCCATCTTTTCCTGGGGTTTGGTGATAACTGGTTTTCTGTCCAGCAGGACAGAGTCTGTATTTTTTACGTGTATCACATCAAGGCTTTTCAGGGTAGGAGATCCTAGAGGCAGTTCACATACGACAGAATCTAATTTCTGTTTTTTTTCTGTCTCTGATGTTTGGGTTTGTTGTTGAATTAACTCTTGCTTGTTCACATTATCTCTGCCTTTTTTATCTTCCTTTGATTTTCTTTCATAGGTTCTTGAACTAGTATTATTTGGCAAAGAAACACCTCCCCTATCAATGCTACTCTGTAATTTAACTCCAGTATCCCAGAAGTTTCTCAGACTCTGGAATTGTGAAGGATCTGAAATTTGATTCTTGGACTTCTCATTCATTTTTTCTTTTAAAGACAAAACCTGGAAGCTGGGCTTCTGCTGGGAACAAGCGGTAAGTTTTCCTTTAGGTGTTTCCTTTTCATCTTTGTCTTTGATTTTGGGAGAAGCTGAAGTGGCACCAACACTTGGCTGCAAGTTACTGGCTTTTGGCAATTCTGCATATTCATGAACTTCACCATCAGATGGAAGTGTTCTTTCTGGCTTTTCAACTGCATGGCCTGCTCCAAACTCAAAAGAGTTTTGATGTTCGTTTCTTGAAGCCTGGCTTGCACAACTTAGTTTAGCACTTCTTAACATATTCTTGCTTTGATCATCCGATCCATGAGGTGGGTATACTGCAGCTGGGTTTATTTTCTCACTTTCTCTGAGACCCTTCGATACACCACTACCTGATGTATTTGTATAGACACTGACTTCTTTCTCTCTATGCCTGGGGATAGTTTTATCCCCTTCCCAGAATGCTCTGATCTCCCTTAGTCTTCTTTTTTCTTGCATTGCCTTCTCCAATTTGCATTTCTGAGCTCGTAGCTTGTGTCCCCAATATTCCACAAGATTTGATTTTTTATTTTGTTGCTTGATTTCTTGACCACTTTCTTTTTCTTCAGCTCTAACACAGTCAAATTCAGTTAGTGATTTGTCATGTTTCTCCTCATTCTCTTCCTCTTTCTTCGGTTTCATCCTCTCTTTTATCGGTTGCATATCTTCTGAAATAAATGATGTCGATGAAATGCTGTTCTGTTGTTTAATCTTTCCGAACAGTAACTCTTCCTTAACTTCTGTTTTTCCATCCAGGTCAGGCCCACCGTGTTCTGTAGGAAGAGCTGCTGTTCTGGCTGAGAAGCCCACTTCTTCTGTGGGTTCCCTGCCTTGGGATCTAGCTGGTACATGGTTCCTATCTTCAGTACCAGAACTTCTTTCAAACCAATCTAAAACTTTGGATACAGATTCATCAGCCACTTTCATGAGTTCATCAGCATGTTTGTCAGGGTTGAAAGTGGTTTTAGCATCTTGCTCCTCAACAAGATCAGGCTTACCTTGTTGAAGACTTGTAGAATTGGTATTTGATACCTCATGTGTTTCTGTCTTAGCAGAAAGCTGATGTTGATCTACAACATAAACGAACTTATCAGAGTTAGGAATCAGACACACAACTCTACAAATGTTTGACCCATCTCAAAAAACAAAACAATACCAAAAAACCCAATACTGAGATTGTTTTTTAACTGTTAGCATGGAAAAGAGCGCTGCGCCCTTGTGTTTTTGGAAAGAACCATACTGCAGGCAATGAACTGAAAAATAAATTCCTGCACTGAGATATCCTCCTGGAAGATCAGATATATTACTTTACTACTTTTACGGTGCCAGTAGATAAGGTTGGTTATCCCCATTCTAAAGGAAATGGCTACATTGAAAGGGGGCACGTGGGAAGGACAACCAGCATAGTTGTGTATAGTCTCATGAGCAAATCCCCAAGTCACATTTGTGTTACTACCAATGACAGCCAACAGCTGTACACCCAAAATTCTTCAGTTCCCATGCAGAAAGATCTACCAGGCCTCACGACAGGAATTTTATCCAAATGCCATCACTTCACTTTCACCATCCACAACAAAGGTGCCTATCCAGGCTCTGATCTGATTGTTAATTCTTAAGAATACCAACAAAAGATCATCTAAAAAATACTGACTACATTTGAGCATTAAAATACAAAAAAGTGATTTTGAATTTAATTCTGCAGAACGTAGCACGTTCCTATTATCTCTTTTTCCTAGCTGTTAACTCTTAGATACAAGTGATTTGAACATTAATGAAGACATGCTATATGTTAGCGCATTCTGTTCTTCACTCCTATTAGTCTCTTACCAGTAAAGTTCTTGTGTGACTTTGATTCCTGGCTCAAGAACTTGCTGGCTTTATTTTCACGTGTCTCATCAACACTCAGTTCATTATTTCTATTTGGCAGGATGTTGCTGGAGGTCTTTCGTGGAGTTACAAGTTTCTTAAGAGTAACTGTCTTCGTCTGCAAGGTTTCATCTGCCAAGAAGACTGAACTATGAGTGTCACAGGGAGTGGACGCCGATGTATCACCTGGTAAGCCATCTATCGGTTTTACTTGTAAAGCTGATGAATGGGTTCCCAAAGGCTTTACAGCAGAAATTTGCTTATTCCCCAACGAATCTGTTCTAATAGCGCCATTTCCACTACTCTTTATTTCGTCAGGTTCTAACAAATCAAACTCTCCTTTTTCTCTGCCGTGGTGCAGCTGTGGGCTTTGCAGAGGTTCTGCTTTACCTGGGCTAGACGAGAACCTCACTTGCTTTAGTTTTTCCAGTGAAACTTGTGTGGAGTCTTCTGCTTCTTCCATAAGAGAGTTCTTCTCAGCTTCTCCTTCAAAAATAGTTGCAGTAGGAAGACCATTCTTCTTCTGAACATCTAACATCTGACTAACACGAACTTCCGAGTCAGTGGAACTTGAACTTGAACTGCGTTTCAGAATGCCCCTGGGCGGTGTTGCAACACCATTAATCCTCTCGGTCCGTTTGGCTGGTTTTGGAACAAGATCTTCTCTTTGTGACACAGGATCTGTTGCTTTGTGAATTAATTTTCTAGCTTTTGGGACAGGACGCTTAACTAGTCCCTTCTGTGATTCATCAGCAGGTTCTGCAGAAGGCTTCTTATGTTTCTCTGTTTCATCATTTACTGAGTTTGGTTTAGGTTGGCTCTCTTTTGAGGGTGACAAAATTTCTGTAAGACATATACAGAGAACAAATCATGAGTTTACATTACATTCATCTGCATAAATAGAGGGGTGTGACAGTGCAGATCTAGAACACAGTGATTATATTGGTTTACTAAAAACACCTGCAGTAGAACACAGGAGGAAATTCAACATAGGTGTTTTATCTCGCTTGTATGTAACTGGAAGTTTTAACAGATGAAAATCCTGCAGTTATTTCTTATTCTGCAAATATTAACTATTTGATGATTCCAAAGATAGGAAGCACATCAAATTTTGGATCAATGTTATTCCTACAAGGGACAAACTTTGCAGGGAAGGGCAGCTTTTGAATACGCAAACACCTCTTCAGGTTCAGAACATGAGCAGCAACTTACAGAAAAGGAAACAGGCTATTTCCACATTCGTATTTTACAAAGTCAAATGCAGAAATGGTGTCCCAGTAGGAAAACATTTCGGTTTGGTTTTATTCCTAATGTGCAAGCCTTCCTTTTTCCTGTTAGCAAGCTTCATAACAGAGACAGGGGAGTAATCTACACATATGAGCCTGTAAATTACAACTTCAAATGCCTGCATTGCAATATATCACCACTCAGCTACTTGCCTGCAGAGAATACTGCAGGAAATAAACAGAACTGGGAGAACAAAAGAAACAAATCAAGATCGAAGAGAGTTAAGCTGCTTCTGTTGAGCCAACTGCAGCAATGACTGGAAGGTCATAAAGACATCTATGCCAAAATCAAGGAAATTTCTCTGTTCTCTTAAAAGCCATTCAAGACAAACAGCCCTCGCAGAAGGAGTGCTGAGCGCTGACTAGAATTGTGCGTAAAAGAAAGGAAGCAAAACCCATTTAGTCACATAAACAGCAATTTCCTGACTATACTCACATCTTTTATATGGGATTTGAAACAAACTAGTTGATAACTCGACGTAGCTAAGATAAAACAGGCTTTGATAACCTCCAAAAAGAATCAATGGAAGTAAAAATAATTTCCATATAAGTCACTAAGAAATTCACAGTCATGCTAAATAAGTATATTTACCCTTATTTGATAGCTGAGGTAGAATGGCTGGTCTGTTTTCTGCTTCCCCACTGTTCAAGTTATCCCCTGAAGCAGTGAAGTTAAATGGATTTCTCCTTTGCTAAAAAAGGAATGAACACAATAATTGCAGTTGAATCTTCATATCAGTACAGGCTTGACAAAATAAGATAACGTGTAGTGACTTCCTCTGCCTCGCTACTCAGTCAGCAAAGAATCCTTAAATTGGATACATGACAAAAAACTAAATAATAGGAACAAGGGAACTATCAGCAGTGCAAGTGATAAGCCTGGTCTTGTTCTTTTTGATGTCACCAACAGGAGAGATAAGCCACCATTTAAAGACACTTGAAAATCCCAAGTTGTTGCAAGTTAAATAGTTTTATCTCTACTGCTGTGACTTTAGAGATATTGGAACATAGCAAGGCCATTTTTTTTTAGTGGCTGAAGACACTGGAAACAATGTCAAGCAGAGACAGCCACTGGTTACAGCTGTAACAGCACTATAGCACTCAAATCTTAGTGGTTTCCATTATATCTTTCCCAAACAAAAAAAATACTATTTTTTTCCAGCTTCTTATCTTTCTTCCTCAAATCTTTAATTATCTTTACCACTGAAGCAAAGCACAAAATGTAAAAGAGAACTCCTGCTACATTCAAAAGCAGTCATACCTTTAGTGGTGAGGCTGCTGCCTTCATCGCTCTTTCCCCTGGTTTGTCTAACACAGAGATTATTGGCTTAGAACTGCAAAGAAAAAGCACATAACTTCAGCAAACAGGGCACTACTTCAATCCTTTTTGAAAAACAAGCCAGAGATTTGTTTATTCATACTCAAATGTAACCTCTTGGCACCTAAAGTTTTCTATTTAGCCTGCTCTCATCAGCTTCTTTCCATAGCAAGGGGATATTCTTGCTGCTTTGTTCCCTTGCAAAAATGTCTTTGCCTGTTGAAGAATTCAATACAACTTCTACTTGGCACGACAGAAAACATATTTTTAATAACTTTTAGATGTTTGAGCAAGCTTCATACAAACGTACCCACTCTCCAAACAATATCAGTGTTGCTGTCTCCATCCTTGTCCTACATTTGTCCTTCTAGGACTGAAACCAAAGTGGAGGAAAGTGCTAAAAATCTGCTAAAAAGAGAGTTTTGCAAAGTGTCCAAGTGAGAAAAATCAGAGGAACCCCATCACCATTACAGTAAAGATGTGCCATGCCACAGATGACAACATATCCCCACAGAGGTACAGCTTTTTAGCTATTCTCTTTCAATGAAGATCTACAAAATCTGTGGTTTGATAGCATAAGTAAGTTATTACTTGTGATCCTAAGTATAGCCCAAGTAAGGAGAAATTAAAACAGCTAGAAGAGACAGCTCCTACATTGTATCAAGAACTATTTCATCTATTTGCAGAATGATGCAAGAGTTGGTTTTTTAGGTTGTTTTGTTTCGTATTTCCCCAAACAGATTTTTATAATTTAAGTTCATCTAAATATCTTAGGTATGAAAATAACTTGGTTTTTGAAGATGGAACTTAGATGTGGATTTAAATATGGTCTTCATATAACAACCACATTCAGTATTTTAACTTTGTATAGAAAATGTTGGCATTGACAAACTTACATGCTTATGATTCTGAGGATGGTAGAAACAGAACAAGGGAGGAAAAGGGAATAGTCTCCAGTTAGGAAATACGACCTCAGGCTAGGAAGGAAAGCAACCCCTGTGGTTTTTCCGATATAGATGTACAAGGAGACTCCAATACTGAATATTTCTTTGGTCAATGATCTTTGGCACGGGCGAAAAGACTTTCAGATACTGAGGGATAAACAAGAGAGCCGGAGGCAACGCGTTTGAGGGCAGATGTGGTACCTCAGGACACGAAAACAGCTGCCAGCTTCACCAAGTGCCGGGTTCAAACAGGAGCTGCCTCCTCACCCAAAGATCTTTCCAAATGCACAGAGATACAAACTTCACAAACTGAGCTCGTAATGGGAACCATCTCATGGGTGAAAAAATAATCTGTTTTTATATTTCAACACTAACGCCAGCAGCTTCTTATATGTACACACCAGTAACAAGAGAGAATTGTTTTGATTCTTCCCTGATCCTAAATAGGAAGAAATAATTTTCTAGTTCTCAAATAGCTCAATATTGCAACTTTTAATTTATTTTCAAAAACATCATTCCACATAAATTTCTTTTCTTAGTTTGCTTTGCTGGTTTTTAAAATGTATTAGAACTAAGGTTAAGTTTGAAAATGCATATACTTCGAGAAACTTTGTTCTGCTGAATTGGAGTTTGTGTTCTTGCTTTCATAAGTTTTTGAGTTTGTAGGATTTATTTCATGAGCATCTGCATGCTCCTACACTTTGTGTCTCATCTACCCAACAAGGCAAACATGATTTTTACTTTTTTTAAAGGTCTAGGTCAAGAATTCTTCAACCCTTCCCTCATTTTAAACAAGGAAAATACTGGTATATACCCTGGGCTGCAAAAAACTGATAAGACACTTTTCAGTCTGCAGTTTTTACAGGTCAGGAGGTAACAAAAAACACACCCAGGATTCCATAACTACGTTTTACAAAAAAGGGTCTGAAAATACGAGTTGACCCTCGGCCCTTACAGATGGGAAAACAGAACAGTTTCCAGATACGCTGCATTCACAAGACTAATCTAAGAGTGTGCGTAAAGCCAAGCGGATAAATACACCCAGGTTAAAAAGAATTCCTGCGCTGCAGTTCAGCAAAACACAGTGCTGAGAACCACAACGAAGGCCCAAACGCCACCCAGACTGGACAGGAACCAAGAGGCAACAAGGTGAATGCAGAAGCAAAGCTGGAGAAAGGGGTGAGGGATTTGCAGGAGCTGTCAATGCAGACAGAAACAGCCTCCCATTCCAAAAAAGCAGCTTTCCTAGGCTCATCCCGGAGGGCAGAGAATCTGGTGTGAGTTAAGCCAGTGTGATGTAATGGTACTCCATAAAGATTTCCTTATCTAGGTATCCCAGCAGCCCTGTTATTCCAGAAAAGTTACAGGGATTTTAAGAATGACAGCTTTTGTGTAAATTTGCACCTTGCAGAGCTCTGGGACCCACACTTGTCGCCTGTTAAGGTGGTAGGTTAAGAGTATTTTCTAGCCTGGGGAAGGAAACAACTTAAAAATCTCAGCTTGAAACTGAAAACCCCCTAACATTGCCCTTTTTTGAGACTCAGCATATAGACAGATGGTATCACTGAATAGAGGTAATATTGACAGTCTGAGTCACCCGACAAAAACTCACTCTGTGCAAAGTTACACCTTTAAAAACACTTCTCACACCTGGCCTGTAAAACCTATGGAATGCAAGAAAAGTACCATGGTGATATAACACCCAGGGGAAAAAACAAAATGTTCATAACTTCCTTACTGAATTTAGGTATATGGGGTGTGGGGATGAAGATCACTATGCTAATTTTAAGAACACAATTGTGGGCTGATTTCTGTTTCATTTAATATAGCAGCACCCTGACTCAAGAGCAGTTGAAGTGGCCCCAGGGCTGGATTTGACCCTCAGCAGTTTACAAACACAGATCTACCAGAACTGAACTTTCTGCCCATTCAGTAAGAATTGTTTTGGTTTAAGAATAGGATCTCCAGAACAAAAGTGGTCCAGGTAATTTGTTATCGCATATCTTCTGGTCCCAATCCTGTAGTTGTTCCATTTATGCAAAGCCTGCAAGCCAGTGCTGGCCTGAAGCCCACTCTTAGAGGAAGAAAAAAACCAAACCACCACCTAAACCCCAAAACTCCTACAAACCTACCCCTGAAGTAGCGCTTTAAAATGTTTTAAAAGTCCAAGTACCTGAACGACACGTAGCGTTTGGACACCAGAAGCTGCGAACTCACTTTATGCAAGCCCAAACTCCAGAGCTCTCTTTCATCCTCCCAGTTCTAGCCATGTTGAGACTGTTACATGCAAGGGGAAGAGTCAATGGAGATCAATTCCTTGCGCCTCTGCTATCCCACCAACCAAATCAAATGTTTGTAGTGTCTACCAACTGGTAGAGTTATTGCTTTCCCAGGGTTTCCCCTCAATTCTTGATCCGCTGCTACCATCAGAGACAGGCACAGCTGTGTCAGATCGGTGTCTTTCAAAGCCCAGAATCCAGAGAACAGAAAGGAGTGTTTTAAAAAGAAATGGCACATCCCGCAATTCCCCACACGCAATGCTGTGTAGGACTAGTCTCAGTCACAGTGAAATAATCCTACACTGAAATCGTAAGCAATTATTTGCCCGTAGTCCTGCCACGTTTGCTTGCTTCAGATGTTCACATTTTAAAAGCCAATAATCGGAGATATCTAATCAAATATTTATGCAAGGTAAATGCAAGTGTCCAGCCCACATATTACAGATCACTTCCTAAAACCCACTTCCAACTCTCTCATAAATCCTGGACTGTATGCGCTTCCTTTAGGGGGAAGATCGTGGAGTATTGGTGAGAATATAAGCACATACGAACAAGGCATACAGGCTGATTAATTTCTGGCACAATATGGAGCAAATGGCAGGAGAGGGTCCTGGACAACAATCACTAAGCTTTGCATGGATGTGACCTGAAATAAGTCATCAAATCACCTCAAGTTAAAGACCACAGCCAAGCTGGCCATATTCTGAACAACTGTCTACATGTTCTTAACCCTTGTTATGTTCTATATTTTTGAAGAGGCTGCCCTGGCAGTTTATGAAATGTATCAATCGCACACAATTTGTATAATGGTTAGAATAACATTATAAGGCTGTACTACTTTTAAATTATCATCTTCTTTTCCTAATGTACAAGATGACAGGCCAAATATTCTAAAAGATATACTAATCAGCAGCATGTCTTGTGCTGTTTATAAAGAAGTAACTCCGTAACAATCCCCTGAAAGTAAAAGCCACCTGTAAGAAAAAACTACATTCAGTAACAACCCTGTCAGCATTATCAGTCAAATTGGGCAGGGGGAGCTAAACTCTTTCTTGTGAAAAGTGACCTTTGACATCCTTACTGTACAACTTCATTTTTTGAGAAGTCTATAACAAAGTTGTTTGACTTTTTCAGCACAATTTCAGATGTAGGTAAGACAAATACCCCTTTGAGTTGACGGATAACTACACGTAAATGATAAAAAAGACCAGTAATGCAAGCCAGAGTTGTTAGGACTTACACCGACCTTTGGTGCCGTTCATCGTGAACTTGCGCGCCCAGTTTGCAGACCGTGAAAGAGAAAGATTCAGCTGCTACTAGATATTGTACAAATGCACAGTAGGAGACAAGCCTTGCTGCAAAGGAAAAACAGAGGACGTACAGAGAAGGACTTAAAAGGCGAGGAAGTGAAAGGTTAGAGAGCTGATCAATGGCACAACCAGAAGTAAAACAGTCAAGCAGTAAGTCTGGCTCTCAGCTCACTCTGTCCACTGAAAGCACAAACGATAGCTGTCTGTGTTACACCCTGGTTCTTGTTTCCTCAAGGGTGTTGAGGAGTCTGGCTGTTTAAAGACATTTCCACCTGCTGTCACCCTCGCTAAGAGATCACCACTTTCCTTCTCAAATACAGGCTTTTGATAGCTCCTCACATAGCCAATGAACTACTACACGTAGGTATTTTAAAGAGAAAACACATCTCTTTCTCTCAACTCAGTGTATTTCAAAGCAAAATGGAGATGTTTGGGATGTTTACAGACTTGAGATGGGGTGATTTAATACAAAAAAAAAGTCCAGAAACTACTTATCATCCAGCTTTCCTGCACCAACTGCAGCCATTCAGGCAGACCCAAGCTGACTGTCCTGCCTTACTCTAAATGGAAGCCTCTCTCTTCCAAAAAAATGTATTTTTCTTGGTACAATCTGACTTATTTTCTGCAAGTATCCAAAGATACTGCAATTCTTTCCATTTGAAATACATTTTGTCTCCTTAAAACGTCTCAGAGGTCTTAAACTATGCACCCGAAGATCTGGAAAATCCTGAAGAGAAATTGATCAGGCTCCGATTCTTCACACGATCAGAGTTTAAAATTCAGGTTGAATCAACAATCTGGTCTCACTGAGTGATTGCGTGAAGAGATGCAGAGGTCATTGTCCCCCTGTTACTAACTATGGAGGACTGATTGTGGCCAACCATTCCAACCAGAAAATTCTGGTCTCACTGCTGGGAGCCAGACTAAGTTGTGACATGAGAACATGTGTGGGACCATTCCATACACCATTGCCAACTTTCTCCTTGGAGAGGTGAGCTGAAGATGTTCTGCCTTCAGAAGCAGAACCATGAACAATGCATGACTATGATTGTCAGCTTTGCACGTGCACGGATTCCTTGGGCGATTCTGAGGAAACATTTGATGATCTTTGAAAGAAGAGGAAACTTCGAGCTCATAAGTTTCACCAGTCTCGATAGTAACTGTGATAAAACAGCCAGCTTACCTTGAACTAGATTTTAGTTGTTCTTCTTGATGTTCCTTAGTGCCGTGTAGTTCTGGTGGCACAAAGACTTCTCTGTTAATGTTGCTCACCCAGCTGTTCTTTGCTTTGTTTGATTTGTTCTGACTCACTTCAGCTGAAACATGAAACAAGAATATTCTTGTGTCCCATATGTTCAAACCGGATTTCTTAAGAAGCAAATACCAGTATTTGCATTCAGTCCTGCAGCTATTTCAGAAGTCACTATACTTGAATTATGTACAGAAGTGGATCTGGTGCCTTCTGAAGAACAATTTTTTTTCAATACTAATGGAAATGTCACATACTGCTCTGAGTCCTTCACTCTTCTACTCCAGGTACTTCTGCTCTAGACCTTAAAGTGATCCTAAACAGAGAAGTTTTCTACAACAACCCTAGTAAAGCCTGATCCTGTAGTTCCTGCAGCTGGATAAATATTGAAAATTCAACCTTTGTGGCCTGAGGAAACATAAACAATTAAACCATAGGAAACTGAAAACGTGTTGAAGTTCAATTAATCAAGTTAATTATTCTTTTCCTACAGCAGTAAATTGGAAGTTGGTCATAATCGTCATTTAAGCAGGTGACCAATCCTTTATGGGTAGAATTACCACAAGTTAATAAGTATATATATACATTAAAAAAACAAAAAACAAAACAAAAACCACACCAACAGCAAAACCAAGCCCCACTCATTCAGCAAATGCAAATACATTTGCATTTCTTTTTAGGGTAGGACAGAATCCTATTCTGATAACCCCTTTCAGAGTCAATGCTAGTTAACATTACTTCAGCTACTGCTTTTTGTACTTCTCCAACAGTTTAGAAATGATGAATTCCTTAATGTGTAAAAATAAGCAAGGTTTGCATTCTCACTTTTGCTATCCATGATTGCAAGCAAAAAGATCTTGATATCTAATGAGTCATTGAAACCAAGCAATTGCATGTAGTTCTGAATGTACCAGCGTGCCCCTTTGTTCAAGGAATCAGACTGGGAATAATTAACTTTCCTTTAAGATAATATGGTTTTAAGTACTTTCCTTTAAACTGTGTGTTACTGTAAAATTCAGGTAGAATTTTACAACTGACTTTCATAACCTTCAAGTTCAAAACCAGCCAAACCCACAACCACACTGCACTAAACACCTGAGAATTTTCACATTCTTTTCTGTTTCAGGCCTTTTCTTGTTAACTTAAAAACCCCAAACCATCACACAGTAACCTCAAACTGACTAAACTGCCATCCTCCAAACACATCTCTGGGAATATAGGAATTGAAAAGGTTGCAGGATTAGACACAGGAAAACAAGGCTAAATTGTAGTTATGAAACCTACAGAAAGTAGCAAGCTGTAGCCCATTCAGAGTATTGACAGGAGTACCTTACTTGCTTCACTATCACACAGTAAAATCCCTTATTAGAACCTAAAAGCATAAAGATTGCGAATGTCAGACAATCTGCGAGAATAATATGTCTTGCCCTTCTAAGTCAAAAGGATTTAGTAGAACTAGAGGAGGTTAAGAAGGGATGGGGGTTAATTTCTCTAAGAAAAAAAAATCACTTTCTGTATGAAGAAAAATAAAATAAGCTGGGACTTTTCAGATTAAAAAGTCAGGTGCTGAGTGATTTATCATAGAATTAATAATAGAAGCCTATAAAAACCTATATACTCTATGCTTATGTGAATATAGATCAACTGTTCACCTTGTCTCCCAGGGATGACGTTAATGGTGATCAGTTCAAAACCAGAAAAGGAAAAGGGCACTTCTTATGTGAAAAACCTTCATTTTAAAATGCTTCGAGACAGAACCCGGGGAATGTTAGAGGCATGGCTTTAAAGAACTTCTTTTAATTAATCATGTGAGAAAAAATAATCCAGAAATGCTGCTTCTGTTTCAAAACCTCTGAGGTGCAATTGGCTGCAGGCTGGTCTGGGTTTAGAGCCTCCATGTGCTGCCACTCACTCTCAGGGTTCTGGGAGATGAGATTTTTAGTCTGGTTCAGTAGATCAGCTCTTATGCTCTGCTCTTTTATTTCTCTCTACCAAAACATTGAATTTACTTCTGATATTAAACACAATGCATTATCCTCCCATATTCTGATTTTTTAAAACAAGTTTCAGAAGAGAATATTAGCAAGTGAGCATCAAGCTTCTCAACGCAACTCAATTTACACACGATATACTCCTAGTTGTACCGCTAAATTAATGTCTGCAACTGTTACCCAGCACATGGGCACAGTTGGCTTTAAGTAAGGTTTCTAACAGATCATTTGAGTGCACCCACCATGATGTGGGAGATGGTGGGTGCGTTCAAAAATACCATGGCCACAGGATACCAGTTCTAGTTGCCAGAGCTCCCAGCACACATACTTCAGTAGTTACAACCTCTAGCTCATGGTCCCCACCATTTCAAATCAACTTGAAGTACCTTTGGTGTCCTTACAACTAAAAAAAAAAAAATATAAGTCCCAGAGGTCTCAAACTGAGCACACAAAATTTTGGAAATCCATAGTAAGGAGCAATTTCTCCTCAATCTCTGTTTCTTTGCACATTCCAGGGTAGCTCACAGACCCTTAAAAATGGAAATAAGAATGTAATCAGGAGTGTGGAGGCTTTCAGTCCTACACATAAACACAAGCCAGTCCCTCTTGTTAGGAGGCATCACCCAGAATTCTCTCTTTAATACACTGGGGGAGAGGAAAGCTTGCGCTGCAAACTACACTGGAAATCTCTCTTTTCCATCATTTTCTGCTAGCAGAGATACCAATACGCTTGTATTTCACAGACAACAGTGTCTCAGGTTTGCTAAGAGCCAGCCTTTCCAAAATAAAATATAAACCAAATGCTTACCGAGAGTGGCAGGCTTCCGTCGCATGGAGGCTCTAATAATATCTGCTCCGTGTATCTTATCTTTGTGCCTCTTCGACTTTGCTTCGTAAAACCACTGCCCGCTCATATTCTTTAGCTGAACATCATCTTTGACTTTTTCTGGTAAATGCCTGTGGAGGGGGAAAAAAATAAATGAAAATAGTAATATAAATAAATAAATTAAAATGAATTTTTAAAAAATTAAAAGTATAAATATAAATATAAATACAAATATAAATATAAAATATAAATATAAAATATAAATATAGATATAGATACACACAGTCTACTTACCTGTGTGAAGAGAATAAAAGTCAGAGGAAAGGTGTGTGAGTGTTTCTTTGGCAGATTTTTGTTGGGGTTTTTTGTGTGTGTTTTTTTTGGTTATTGTTGGTTGGTTCTTTTCATATATATATATATATATATATTCTTGTTTATTAAACACCATTTCAGCATATTATTTCTGTCTTCTGACCTGCCGCTCTCCTTATTTAATTATAAAGGATGACAGTGAGCTGGAGAGGGAAGAGCCTCAGCTTCACTACCCTGAGAGCACCAGTTAAAGTAACCCTTAACAAACCAATATGCTTTGCTCTGATGAACTTGCAAGCAGACACAGCCCTGGAGAAGTCTCCAGTATCTGCAGATCTTGACTTCTTGCCTCCAGTTTTTCAAAGTTATAGACCGAGATAAGGTAGCAGGGCAGTATAAGAGATCCGTGCTAAAATTAAGTTCATGGCTGTTCATACGGCACCGCTTTTACACACACATTCCAAAATTGCACTGGAAAGATGGTGCCATTTTTTCCATAGGTTACGCAAAAATCCTTATATGAATACAATGAGTTACAAAGGAAGACAGCATCACATGGAATAAACAATAAAACAAGTTTGTGCAGTTTAATAATTACATGTATCCATCACATGAACTGCAGCCATTTTAAATACTGTGAAGCAAATTCTTAATAATTTTATTTCAGGCTTCAGGGTCACCCTGATTTTATGAAGCGTACTTTAACAGAACGAAGAGTTGCTATGTGAAATTCGAGAGGTTGTTTTCTTTCCTCGTTAGACATATAACACGAGGCATATGCTTTTACATGGCCTGGAGACTAACCCACCTGCAGACTGGGATTTAGAGAGTATTTAAAGATATATACTGCACAGTTTTAGAGAGTATTTAAACAAAAAAGTCAAGTCAGGCTTCACTTACATTCTCCATTTATGTCCTTTCATTTACCAAATGAAGCTAATAGCAGAACCCAAATGAGAAATTAAAACAAGTTACTCAGAGACTTTTAGACTAAAGACAGTCCACGTTGCTGTGGGATGGTGCCACAGGCCTGACGGCAAACCATAGAATGGTTTGGGTTGGAAGGAACCTTTAAAGATCATCTAATCCAATCCCAAGGAGGTTTTACATTGCTCACCTCTTTAAGAGAAGGAACTTCTAGTGCAATCAAGTAGTTACCATGACAGTCATTTTATTACAAGCTGTGCATTTGCCTGTCAAGTACAGACAACCATTTACAGCAGAGACAGGACACCGAGCCAGTCCCAGCTCCCACAGGGGTCATTTTCACCCATCACTCAACTTCTCCTTCATCCTCATATGGCCAGAAATGAAAAAGCTTATTTGAATGCATCAGCTATGTTAGAATTTGAATACCTAAACTTCTTTTTTGAAAGTACTGTCAACAGTCAGTGCCTCCCAGGTGTGTGAACAACTCCTCTGTCTCAAATGAGCTACACACAGTTGAGGCTGCCAGGAGTTGAGGTCACCGCTGCCATTTTTAGTGCCAAGATTCAACAGTCCATAGCATCACTGGGCAATTTACAATTTGGCCCTCTCTCTTGCTTATAACTGTGCTTCTCTAAGAGCCAAAATAGACACTTATGTGCTGCAGGTCTTCCTAGCTGGAACAGGAACACAGCAGCAACTTCCCTCTGTCCTCAAGCAAATACACGACTCAGGTCTGAGCCAACTCCTCATTGCTCAGCCAGTTTATGAACACAGCCAGCAGGAATAGTGGAAATACGGCATGCAAGAACTTTATAACACAGATGATTGCTTCTCCCTTTCACCTTCTTTTCTCATGTGCTGCTTGTGTTCTCAGAACAGATGCTCCTCAGGGCTAGGGACTGGCTTTTCAGCTGTTTGCACAGCCCGCAGGGCAGCAGAGCTCTGACCTCGGCTGGTGCTTCGGGGCAGTATGACAACACATGCCAAGGGAGGTTCTCTAGCGGGAAGGCACTGACTCACACGACAAACATTCAAGGCCCTCACCTTGTTTGATTCGACTCTTTTAGTCCAGACGCTGCTCACATCTTTCCCCTTTGTGCTCAACCACTGAAACTGGGCTGCGGTAGGAGACCTTTACCAGTCAGCTCAGACGATAAATGGCCGTAGAAGTGGACGGGATCCCAGGGCTCTCAGCCGTGTCAGCCTAATTACCTGCTTGTTGGGCTCTCAGATCCGCAGCTAATTAACATAAGCAGGACAGAGGCGTGGATCGGTCGTGGCTCTAGATTCTCATTAAATGTCACCCACGGCCAATGTCACTGTCATTTTGGCTGGAAGCGAATGTCGGGTACCTCGCTCCCACCCCTCCTTGCTGCCTATGGAAGTTGGTGTAGCTCAACTCCACCAGCTCAACGGGCTTTCTGCAGTTCAGGAAACAACTACGCTTGCTAACAAAGGTATAAACGTGCTCTCTATTTCCCCAGTATTTCCTTTACAAATGACCCATTTAGTGATTGGGCTTGTATGGCAAGAAGTGACAGAAGCTGACCAGAAAACTAATTCTTTTGCCTTCTCATCTTGACAGCACTTGACCTTCGTTAGCTCGGCTTACTCGTCTCTTCAAGAGAAGTATTAAGCCTCTCAGTCCCATCTTTCGAGGAACTGAGAGCAACAAAAATATCAGAGCTATTCCCAGGCATTCACCAGCCACAAATAAAGCAACAGATTTCCACGATCAGAAAGAAAATTAGTTCTAGGTCTTGGCTGGGGAAAAAAAGCTTTTAAGCCACCTGTGTTCACCAACACATCATAGACTTGTTGCAAAAGCAGTTGCTGAGGTTACAGCTGGGATTCTTTGCAATGCAACTTGAGCTCTCAAGCTCTGCTGTGAGCAGCCCTTACAGTAATATCCAACTACTCGCACTCCATGGGCCTGTTTCGCAGCTAGGTATTACATTTAGATTGTGCTTTACCTTGAAAGGAATTGTGAAGGAATCAGGCTGCAGCCACGGTTTTCCACTGCTATGTACACCTCCCAGCACAGCACAACAGGGTTAGAAGCCAACAGCTGATTCCAAGCCAGCTCCTCAGTCAACAGAAAGAGACTAACCAAGTTGTCATTACGTTATTTTCCTCTTGGTGACCAAAGAACCAGTAGGCATCCAGATTAAGATTCAGATTGCAGGCTCAGTTCCCAGGTTTGCAATTAGGAGAAAATTCAATATCAGCTTTACATATGATGTAAGCCTGTGTTCTGGAGTCCCTCAGTGGTCTGCTGAAATGCCAGTTGGTCTATGTTGCAGCTTTCAGGGTGAAACAGCCTGAAGTTATAACACAACTACTGCCTGTTTCTTCCATAGGAACATTAAACTCAAGAAAATGAAAGCACATTATTACGAGGAATTCACTCTAAAATATTTTTTTTTTTAAATAAGCCTGAGTTCCCCTATTACTTAAAATGATTTTTCCACTATGTCTAGGTGAAACATTTTTGATGGCAACATGGCAAGTTTTTCATCCCATTAGGGCATTTAGTACACATGAAATTACATTGAACGAGCGTACAAAGCAATTGTCAGGCACTCTGCAGGCAAACAGAAAATCTACACTTGTATTAACTGAGTTGTTTCTCCCCATCTCCAGAATATCTGATAGAGGACTAAACCACGAGGTACCACTGTAAGGCAGGAAATCAGCTCTGATATAATCAGAGCTTGTCAGCAAATCTAGAATGCTTTATCTTATGCCTTGTAGGCCAGCGTGATAGCGCATTGCATTTTAGGGCAAGGTGATAATGACTTGTGTTTCTTTGTTTTGAAAGGCTATCCAGCAATACACACCTGTATCTAAAACTGCTCACCTGTACCTCCTCAGTGTCTCTTAATTCCTTCCCCTGCACCCCCCCTTATTCATAGCCCGTATTACAAACCACCACAGAATTTGCAAGATGTAACAACTGACATCTTAATAACTTCTTTTATTGCCTTATTCCTCAATGCACAGCTCCAACTGAGCTTTTCAGAGAGCAGAGTCTGTGTGGTGTCAGCACATTCTGAGACTTCTTGGGACAAACTAAGAAGCGTTTAAATCCGGGTCTGTATTTGGCTTGAAGAGATTCATTACCATCTCACACCCCCTATTCCGAACATATGAAAATGCACCCCAGTGACTGGTGGCGAAATAAATGGTTTTCAAAGCCTGATACCACCACCTTCACTACAAATTCACTTCTAAAACCTCCCTGCTGCAAATGAAATACCAAAGAAGGGAAGAAGGTGGAAGCAGAGAGGTTTTTGAGGAATTTATCTTTAATTCTATTTGCTGTAAGCATAACAACAAACCCTAAACCTCTTTGGTCTGCACGTATCTAGATAAGGTGTAGGGAAAAAAAAATTTGTTCTGGCATTTGTTAGACAACTACACCCAAAATATTTGCAATGGGCAGTCCCCAGTTGAGAATATGTACAAATTATTTCTTTTGAAAGTCATACGTAATATTGTATTGGTTTAACCAATAAAGCAATAAACTTTTCAACTGGTTGAGGGCCATACTAGGAAGAATAAAGGAAACAAATGGGGTTATGCGACCTTTCTCCATCATTGTCATCATAATATTTCATCACCAACACCTCTTTAATTCTTGCCTTTGGGGTCTCTTTGGACAGCAAGGTTTTGGGCAGGTAGAAGTAGGTAGAGACATGAGAAACACGCAGTCTAGTTCTGTTTGTCATCACGCACATTCTTTCATTTTATGCCTGTTCAGAAGTCTGGGTGTGTTAGGTCTACTAACAATACTCTGATTAATCTATCTCAGCTAGAGTATTGCTTTTGCATCCTCAGAGAACTAACTGGGCTGTAGTCAGCACAAGTCCTGATGACCAGCAAGACAAACTGACATTTATTCTTAAGTCAGAAGGGAAAACAGACACATCCAGGCCTGAAGCATTAAAATGAATGAGTTACATGCTCATAGGTGTGAGTCAAGCCACTTGATTTTGGAGAGGAAGAAGCGACAGCAGGCAGCTCTGTTGCTGTTGAAACACGGTCTCCACCAGAATGTGGAGCCAAAACTGTGACCCCAGCTTCTGTACTGAGCAAGCGCCTGTGAAACACACTGACCAGCTTAATGCTAGTATACATCCTTTTTCTCCTATATGATGGCCACATATGTGTCATCAGACTGGCCTGTTGTCCCCATAGTTCATTTAAACCATATATACATTCTGCACTGAAGCCAGAGTCCTTCATTTTTATATGCTTTCGTACTACGTGACCTGCAGCTAGACTTATTCTCCTATTAGTAGCTGCACTGCCAAGTTCGAAATAAGCTTCATTTTACAAGTAATCCATTATAAATCATGTAATTAGATACTCCCTAGGCAGACACACAGAATATGTACATTTATTTCGGTATTTCTTACTATACGGAAGCTTAATTTTATTCCATTCAGGAAATCTGTAGCAAGACTTTTGAGCTTAGAGAGTACAGGATGTAGGAGTCTTTCAAGGTCTGTCAGCCTTCAGTTTCTATTAGCTTCCGCTTGTTTCATTTCTGTTACAGCCTCCTACCATTTAGTTTGTCTCCCAGTTTTTAAAGGATTTGTACAGAAGGTCCCCAGTGGCCTCCCCTCCCTTTTCATGCACTGTCCAAGTAAACCTGCCATAGGGAAAAAACAAACAAACAAACAAACAAATCCACCACGAGGAGGGAACAATTATCCTGTGACAACACACCTGTGGTATTAGAGACAGCCTGGAGAGCAGTAGAGGACAATCTGAGCCTGGGGAGGAGAGGTTGCTAGAATGTATGGGCATTTGCTCACAGGTTCTGCTCAAACACAGCGTTCCCAGTACTTTATAGGCTTTAAAAGTAGGCGTATAAAGCTTAAAACCAGCCCTGATCAAACAGCAACCCACAGGACCTGTACTGTAAGAGAGCAGAAGAGCCTGCATCATAGCTTTCCTCAAACTATCAGCAAGGGCATATCTAATAAATTTATGCTGTGCTAAATAAGTTACATTTTAGGATTTCAGGTGAGCTACAAATCAAGATTAACCTACTCTGAAGACAAAGGCTTCAGTTTGGCACTCAGTAACACAGCGCAGTCCCAGGTACAAACGTGATAAATGTTGCGAAGACAGTTTTTGTGCTGTAGTGAAGACCATACTTACTGAGGAGTACTCAATTTAGAGGTTAAAAAAGCCTTATTAGTATCCACTTTTTCCCTTAAGCACACTCTTCTACCACACAAAATGAGCTCCATCCACCCTGCTGTATTAGCTCTTCCAAACCAGCATCATCCAGCCAAAAATCCACCTGTAGTAGAGAAGTTAGCAATCGATACTGGGAAAAAAAGGTATCAGCCCAGTTCCCAGTATAGTCCAATGCCACGTTCATTACCAAGGCCAGTAAGTAAGGTCTTAACCCCAGTTACCTCACCAGATTGAGATGAGAACAGTCTTGCTTTTCTTACTGGCTCTTCACAAAGTGGGCTGAGACGAAGGTGGTTCACTGTTACTTTGGTATTGTGAACCTGGCAGAAACCATAGGGGATGCAGAAAAACTTTCTGGAGGAAATACATCCTCTTATTTTTTTGTCTGTCTAATGACAAACAAAGACTTAAGCAAAAAAGGAGTTCGCTCAGAATAGGGTGGTCATTTTGGGGGAAGGGGGTTGGTGTGTGTTTGCTTTAAATAAATCTCTGGAGTACAACAACCAACCTCCCCACCAAACCCACGATAATTCTTGTATCAGTTGGTTTTGTTAAAAAGGATAAATACTGGCACAGTTTTGCTAGGGAATAAAACTGCTCCATTTCCTCAATGGTGACTGTATTTGTTAAGTCACATTTGATGCTAAGCAATGTCTGTAAGGGGGAATTATTCCGAAACACATGAGCCTATCCTTTTCCACCCAGACAGATGTACCTTACACCCCAAAGAGGAATGTCTCATCTCAAGGTATTTAGGTACTTACATACCTGAGAAATCAGCAGCTGTGAGTGCCACCCGATACTTTGATTATTGCAAAATGGCTCAGAAATCCTGCCCCATTAGCACATTAAACCAAGAATTTAAGAAAAGAAAATACGCCATTTTTAAACTGCTAAAGCTAAAAAAAAAAAAAAAATAATATATATATATATAGACCAAGTTTCGTTTATTCGAAAAGAGGTTGTTGCTGAATTGACATGCTGGATCTCCTCTGTCTTTGGCAATGGGAAATGCATCTGAGCTGCTTTCATCTCACACAACCACTACCCAAAGCCAAGCAAAGGAAGGAAGCAATGGGCAGCAGGTAAGCGCTGTCTTATCCTCCAGCTCCTTTGGGGGAGTCCCCCAGGTTGTTCCCAGTGTGATGGAGCTACTTTTCCTTCAGCAGACCTGCCCAGCTAGAAAAAAATCAGTCAGCTAAGGGCCCAAGGAAAGAGTTTACAGGATGTCCCTGACCCGGCTGAAGACAATCTCCCAAGCACACATTCTCAGTATACACTTCAGCCATTGGCTCGTTATACTTACTAACAATTAAGCCTGTTAAAAGTATAATCAGAAGTCCCTGGAACGACCACTGGACACAGGTATATGACTTCATAACTAGTTATAAAAATAGCATGAGTTTCAATTAATAACAATTGATTTCCATTTCTCCTACAACATGTCTGAGCGGTGTGCTCTGTTTGACAAGAGGAGATACTAATATCTCACCATTTGAGTTTTCAGTGAAAGAGTTCAAGTTACTTATTTCTCAGTCTCTTGCAATTAATCCATCTACAGAGGGTTTTTTTTAATCACTAAGGGTAGAATTAATTTCAGATTAAAAAGCCTTGCTCGCGTTGTAAGCAAACTTCTCATTGACACACATGTATGACCTAAAAATACAATTAAATATGCTGCAAAGCAAATTCAGCTTTTTTTTCCTAATGTGTTTTCAAAGTCAGCTTCACAAGAATTGTAGGCTTTATCTTCTTATTTGTCGTACTTGCTTATTACTAGACTAATTTGAATCCACCAAGGCTTACAGATAACATCAGTACCATGAGAAGAATCTTAGAATCACGTTACTAGCGGGGATGCTCTGATGGGGTCTTAACATATCCTTACCTCTGCGTTTAGGGAGTCATTGTTATTTGTGGCATCCCTTGCCCAAGCAAGCTTTCAATAAAAATTCAGTGTGGCTCAGAAGGGCCGATGACTAACCTAAGAGACCTCAGTTACACACACAAACACCATTCTGTTTACTGACCAGCCCCGACTGCAGAGCACGTACATATATACCATACTAACTATGCAGACGCTACCCAGCTGCCACAGTCATCTGAGTGGATACTGAGGACACACCTGGAAAATTTCTAGAACCTTTGGAAAAAATACACTGGAGGCAGAGTGGGAAAAATGGGTAACTTTTCTGAAACAAGAAGGTTAGCTTTGACAGCACCTCTAAGACAGCATCTTTAAACTCTTCTGTCTTCAATCAGCCCTTTAAACTTGAATCAGCACCCACGTTCAAAACCATAGAATCATTTTGGTTGGAAGAGCCCCTCAGGATCATTGAGTCCAACCATAACCTAACTCCAGCACTAAACCATGTCCCTAAGACCACCAAGAACCTGAAGTTAACCCTCAAAATGGTTACATCTAACAAAAAAGTATTTTATAGAGATTTTAAGAATGTATTTTGGAGACAGCCATTGAATGGCATTTTCACACTACAGTGCTAAGTCCAGTTGCCCCAATGCCAATATTCAGCTCACTCCAATACCTTAAATATATCCCATCCTAAGAAACAATCAAACAAACAGCAAAATAGCCTTCTTTCTAACAGTCTACAATGTAAGGAAAACTGCCTTGAAAAGTAACTGATGAGGGTATCTATTAAAGCTGAGCTGAATCAAAAAAACATCTATACTGGGGTTTCAACAGCCACACACAGAACATTATCAGAAAGGTGAAGTGTACGTAGCACCCAGCAGAACCAGCCCCCTGAAGCTTTCTCTATTTTTGCAATGTAACACCAATACACGTATTAAAGGGGTTTGGCCCACGGTGCCACCGCCCAGCACACAAACACAGAATTTCCCTATCGCTTACCCTCTTTCATTTTACACAACGAGCAAACAATCCCCAGCACAGCCCACGAGAGCAATGCCAGGAGGTTCTGCGGGGAAGGGCCGAGAGCCACAGCAGAGAACCCTGGCGCAGAGGCGACCGCAACACTTTTGTGCCTCAGACACGCTGGTGCCAAGGGCCGGCCACTCCACCACACAACAGCCACCCAGCCACAACCCAGGACTTCAGATACATTTCTGTTCCGTGTTACTGTCTCCAGAAAGGGCCTAAAACTGTGTTAATTCTGAATTACACAACTGTAAAAAGAGTTAGGGCCTACGCTGAAGCTGCTGCCAGGGAATTCAGTTACATGCGAGATTCCTGGACAGGAATGAGGACAATCAAATAAATAAGTCGGCAATGTGCTGAAAAATAACTTCTAGTCTTGACAAGCTGTCACTCAGCTCTTCCATTTTATGCTGTTTTTCCTCTCCTCAGCAATATTGCCATTCAGGGGCTGGCAGAAGCTCCTGGGGTAATGAAGCAAAAAGAAGTATTTCTTGCCCTAGGAATAAAAAAAAGAATGCAATGTCTTTTGATTTTTTTGCATCACACTCTCTTGTCATCTGAAATTTCTTCATCACCCTTTTATCCATAAGAAGAAAATGTAAACAGCCTTTTTCCTTTGGGACAGAGCTCAGCAGAGGTCAAAGAGGAAGCGGGTGCTGTTCCCAAAACGGTGCTGTTCCAAAAAATATCAGCACAATATTGATTATCTGTATCAAAACTAAGTGCTGTTAGCAGAGAAGGGACTTTATCGGGTGATTTGTAAAATTCCACTAAGATGTTGCTCAAAGAGGATTTTGTCATGTTACCAGTTTGTGCCAGGAACATGGCACGGATTATTAGAACACCCCTCAAACCTCAGAATTTCTTCAATAAGGAAAAAGATCACATTAAAAGACTTCTGTTATATACACATACAAACAATACTTTGTCAGGGTGTGATGTTTATGTGATGACATTTGATGCCAGCTCTTGGAATCTTCCAGGTGTGCAAAGCTGCAGAATTCAAACCAAAATATTGCATCTCCTTGGCTGAAGGTAGTGTTGTAATATAAAATATACCAAAAGCAAGCTCCGTGTGCCACATCGATACAGAAAAATCAGTTCCATATGTAAGCTTCCAGCTTTTCAGAAGTTATAATATTCAGAAACCAGAACAGACATTTTATTGTAGAAACAAACACGCTGATTATAGGTTGCTACAACGTGCAGTCCCTTGCATTTTCCACCACACCCTCTTGAACTAGAATTACGAATGGCAAAAGTGAAGTTATACAGACAAAAATACTTGTCGACAGGCCTTTCAGAGCACTACTGAGAGTGGCTTTTTTGATTGCCTGTTCCAGGAAGGGCTCCTTTCCCCAGATACTGTTTTCAAACTCACATCTACAATTACTTTCCCTGAGTTCTTTCAGACCTGGCATTGATGTACCACTCAAAGATGAAAGTAAGTGTTTTCATACCTACAGTAAAGAAAATGCCCATTTTGCTATAGCAAAGTCAGTTTTCTGCTTTTTGAAGTAGGAGACAAAACTATATGGTGAAAACAACTCCTCAAGTTGCATTAAAAAAAAAAAAAAAAGCCTGACTACTAAAATCCTCATTCTTGAGGAGGTTGCTGTCTGTATTAGCTGAAATCACTATTCAACTGCTATTTGTACTAGTTTAAAAGGCTCTGTCAAAGTCAAGTCATCTGGGCAACACTGCTTTCCACACATACACCTCTGTTCATGGCAGTTACCCCAGGAGTTGCTCTAGGAAAATCTCCCAGCACACAAAACACTCCAGAATAACAATACATCCCTCCATTTGTGACACCACAAAGAAAAGCGGGAGCAATTTTCTGCTTTAGCCACAGATTGCAAGGACTTCTCTTGGCAATGGTGCATTGTTGGTACCTCCTCTGGACCACATCTGCAATGCTCCATGTATTTCATCACTCAGACATGTTGCTGACTGCATCTATACTGACTCTTTTGTTTGTTTGGGACACTAGCACTCTTTTTGAAACAAATCCCTGCACTTACTACACATTAGTTGATTTTGCAGAGGTTTTGATACTTGCAGACTGAATTGTTTCCTGAGGAAACCAAGCCAGATGTATGTCAGGCCAGGTGCGTACCAAGTGTGCTTGGCCCCTCGGGGAATTGTGAGGATCCAAATCAACAGTTAGTCTTTTGGCTAGTAATTAATTGTTTGTGTGGTAGATACATTTAATCCAGACACTATGCTAAATCTAGTCCAGAGTAAAAAACTCTAAACTATATACTGTGGAATGTGGGGCCCTCAGCAACAACTGTTTATCTACTTCTATGCTCTGAGTAATTCAGCACACAAACTGGGTAGGTCTTCCCATGGCAACCCAGGGCACTGTATCTCTTACCTGACTCTCTCTTCTTCAGCTCTTTTGAGCTCTGCATCCCGTTGCAGCACCTTCATTATTGCCTCTTGTTCCTCCTCTGTTAGGAAGCTCAGGTCGATCATCTTGTTGTGTGTGGAGGGGTTGGTAAAGTGCCCAGGAAGATCTTAAATCCTGCTGAGGAGAACAGTCTTGTAGTTTACTTTAAAGGTACAGAAATATTTTTTCAGCAGGCACTGAGCAAGATGTCACGGTCAGTGGTCTAAAGAGCCCCAATATTGCTTTCTTGCAGTAGAGTATGTGCATGCTTCCCTAGATGAATGATTTTTGGGAAAGTGTTGCATTCCTGCTTGCCATCGCAATTATGTCTTCTCAGCTTGTCCTCTCAGCTCTGCTTCCTAGAATAACAGTTCATTGACCCAGTATATCCAGCGTTTAAGGACAAACAAAATACCCCCTAAAAAAGAGACAAGGAAGAACAAGTTGTAATCTGAGGGATCAGGGAAGTAGATTATGTATGTATTTTTAATTAAAAGAAACAAGTCTTCCAGTGTAATTAAACTACTTTGTGAAGTTCAAATGGTCACTTCAAGTCAGACCTGTTTTACAGGCCTCTTGTTCAAGTTGGCCATGAAAATATATTCCTTTCCAATATGACAACTCACACCCTAAAAAAGAATCCAGTGTCATTCAAATGATACATTTTAAAATAAGTGCATTTTAATTTGTCCTTTAAGTCAGCAGAACAATTTGGAGGAGAGGGAAAGGGGTGGGGGGAGAGGGAAAAATCAAGAACACGTAGCACATTCATTCATTTAAAATTAAACATAAAGCGTAGTCACAAGTATTGACATTATATTTAAGAGAACACAAGAAGTCTGTGTCTATGACTATCATATACAGACAGACAAGAGCAAGATCTCTCTGAAGAACAATTCACTGCTGCTTGCAGCCCAGATTCACAGCAACGCTGCAGATTGAGGCAGCTCAACCTGCATCTCCAGTGTTCACCTTCTGCCAGCATAGGCTTGGATCACATCCATGAACTCTCTTCACAAGGGCTAGAAGCTGGGTTTTGTGTATTTAAAGAAAGATTCCCTAAACTCCAGGAACAGAAGACTTAATGAAAAAAAGAAAAAAAAAATAAAAAAGCACAACCACTTGGGCTAAAAGTCACAAGCTCGCCATTCTGGTTTATTTTTCATTAGCACATTTCTAGGACAGCATCTTGGGCAAGTCACCAACCAAACAGAGCAAAAGAATCTTCTCATGAGGGCAGCCCATTAAACTTTTGGACCCTACTCCACTCCTACCAACCTGTGCCTTGCCCTCCACACCTATCTTCCCACTCCAAGTCTTCAAAGACTCCTTTCCCCTTCCAGGAGATCAGAAAGGCAGCAGTCACCACAAGCCCTGGAGGAAAAGCCCCAAGGAAGCAGTCAGAACCCTACCAAATGTAACATGTTGCAGCAGTGAGATGGGAGGAGGCTGGGAATGTGCTAAAGGAATTTGTGTTCTCCAGTTCAAGACTTAGGGAGCATGTTCTCAAATTGGTGCAATGCCTCTTTCTACAGGATTTAGTCTTCTGTTTCTAACAAAAATGTGTATCACTCATAAAAGTTTCTTACATGCTACTAAGAACTAAAAGTAGCAGATTTAAGAGTATATTTCCTCAGAATCCCCCCCAAATGGAAATTCTCTAACAGACTTCTGACCAAAATGCTCTTCCCCCCAAACCACACAACAATTCTGAGAGAGTTGGGGTTGTTCAGCCTGGAGAAGAGAAGGCTCTGGTGAGACCTTATTGCAGCTTTTCAGGAGTTAAAAGGGGCCTATAAGAAAGATGGGGACAGACTTTTAACAGGGCCTGTTGTGGCAGGACAAGGGGTGATGGTTTTAAACTAAAGGAGGGGAGATTCAGGTGAGACATGAGAAAAAAAATTTTTACAATGAGGGCGGTGAAACCCAGGTCACCCAGAAAGGTGGTGGGTGCCCCATCCCTGGAGACATCCCAGGCCAGGCTGGACGGGGCTCTGAGCAACCTGATCTGGTGAAGATGTCCCTGCTCAGGGCAGGGGTGGCACTGGATGAGCTTTGAAGGTCCCTTCCAACCCAACCCATTCTATGATTCCTCACTGAAGGGTCAGGTATCAGGTTTGCAAAGTCAAGTTCCTTGCAGTCAAGCTTTTAAACATTCTAGAAGCTTTTGTAAGCTGCTGGATGGAGTCAGAACTGCTATGCCTTTCTGATTAGTTACCTTGAGGTCAAGAGGAAGGGAACCGTATGAGTCATTTCCCTTTCCTTTGTACCAACCCCCACTTTGGGAAAAAAGTCAGGGTATCTATGGTCACCATGGGCTGCAAAACAATTTAATTTACAAGATATAACGGTAACTTTTACTCACAACATTTTACCGCCAATACTGTATGATTATGTCAGGAATATGATCCCATATAGGCCAAATCACTCTCTTACAGGACATATGGAATAAATGTGAAATAATTTCTATGTAACCATCTTGAGTATGTGGAATTAGAAGTCATGCAGTAACATGAACCTTACTGCTTTATCCAAACCAAACTGTATTTAGAAGCACTAATTTAAGATACTGTTTTGTCTCTGTTTTATAAGTCATGGTTCTAGAGGACTATTCACTTACAAGGCAATCCCAACTGTCAAAGACAAAAACCTCTTATTACAAAAAAAAGAAAAAATCTTCAGAGGAAAAAAAGAGGTGGGGGATGCAGGTGAGGAGCCAGCTACATCTAGACTAGAGTCTCATAGTGCCTCAGGGTTGCAGCACCATGGATGTAACGAAGTCAGAGGAAAAGAAATAAACAGCTTGAATGTAACGTAAGTCTCAGAAGCATCCCAGGTGACAAACTGCTGAGAGACAGAGGAGAAGCAGATGTTGTTATTGGACAGGTCTCTGTTAGGCAGCTGCTATCACAACCCTTTAGGTCCAAGTGTGTCTGCCTCAGGCCCTTGCAGTCTGGTGCTGCCATTATATTGATCTAACGAGCACGAAAATCATGCAACGAGCCACTGCACTTGCTCCCCAAGCCATTGCACATATAGAAAAAAATAAATGTTCAACGAGGAGATTAAAACAAGATAACTGGCATTGGCCTTACTCAAAGGGAAACTTCATCTCTAAAGATAACGGCACTTCTTACAGATGTGGAAGGCAGCTGCAGCAAGGTTAATGATTATCCCCCCTGCTAAAACAAAAAAAAAAAAAAATATAGAAAAAAATAAATAAAGACAAAAACAAAAAAAAAAAGAAAAAAGAAAAAAAAAAAAAAAAAGGAAAAAAGAAAAGGAAATCCAGAAAGGCCAACCATCTTTTGCATGTGGTGGTGCTTGGCTGCCATGTTTATTTTCTCCATGATTCTCATTGTGATTTTGTTCCATGAAGTTGATATAACAGTATCTCAAGCAGCCTGCCATCTGTAACTTCCTTTATATTTAGAAAATGACAGTTTTACAATTAGGAAGAAGTAAAAAGCGCTTACTATAGAGCTACCAACAAACAATAATCCTGCATTTGTTGAGGATCTACAACAGCACTCCTTCAGCTTATGAGCAGGTATGGATATGCGTTTTAAATACCATGTGCACAGATGCTTATGTTGCAACCACAAAACCTGGACAGCTCTGAACTGGAATTATCAAGGATTTTTTCCATGTAAATCAGGCAAGTTTCTTGCCTCAGGTCAATCAAGTCTTAAGAAAGTGTTGCAGGAATGACATCATGTCGTTGTGTTTAAAGAAGGCTGAGGGAAGAAGTGTTATATTGTCTATTAGATTAACTTAAAAATCTAAAAGAAATAGTTGGACCACATTTACAAAACAAGTTGGAGGCTTCACTGATGCCTCACAGTATACAAATTAAGAAAATTAGTGGAAGCAGAACTTCAGTCCTCCCCAAACAACAGTTTGCAGGGGATGAACACCCACACAGGCTGTGGGAGCTCACAGCAAGCTGTGCTGCTACTAAACTTCCCAGGTACCACCATTCTGTAGAACACTTTCTGCAGCTAAGGTTGCACTCCCACTATGTTTTCACTCAATGCAAGATACCACCTATCCTGGCAGGCTCTTAACCTTTTTTTTTTTTCCAGGTAGGTATCACACGATATGGTTCCACAGTTCACAAAGCTGCATTTTGCTAAGTTTAACATACTTACTATGTCTGGCTTAACTGCAGCACATTCTCTTCCTAGCTCTTCAGAGGAGAATCCTACATGAATTCTGTTCTACTGATCCATTTCCACACATCCTGTAATCAGACGTATATGGTATCATATTAGTTGGTTTGGCTCCCACAAAAAGTTATGATTTAAAGCTTCCCCAATCATGAGTAGAGCAGCTGAGACCCTTTAGGTTCCTTTGCAAAGTTAACAATGTGACACTTCAGCCAAGGCATGTCTGAGTGCCTGAAAAACCGGCCCCTGATCTCACTACATAAGCAGTTGAAAGAACTAGCAATGATCAGCTGGGTTTCCCCCTCCCCTTTAATGCGTATCTTCCGTATAGAGCAAATTGTATCACATTTCACTATGATAACAAGTCTATAGCCACTGGAACTACACCAGTCACAAACTGAAACCACAGCAGTCTTTAGTCTTTGCATAAACAAGAAAACTTCTGTGTGTGGTAGACTTGGCCAACCTCACGAGACCAACTGATAAAAGTGAACGGAAAGGCTGGCTTGCTGCAAAAAATTGTAAGCGCTGATTCCTGGCACACACGGTAAAAGCTGCTGGCTTAGAGTACAGCATCCGTTCTAAGACCCAAGGCTTTAAATAAATTTTAAAAAACAACAACACAAAAAACACAATACCTCCCTCCACTTAGCTCACTACTATCGCCCCAAGCTCAATGCTTTTGGTTTCTTTTTTGACTTTTTTTCCCTTTTAAAAGCCGCTATAAAAGCCAAAAAAAGAACTTAAGAGGTCTCAGCAGTTTGTTCGGTGCCACTGCGAGTTCAATAGGAAGTTTTCCTTTGCCAGGAAAGCTTTCAGTCCTAGGTTTCAAACAAGACTGAAAGATCCATGTCAGACTGATTAAGTCATGGAAATTGAGAGAAATAGCCTTTCTCCAGAAATCGGTCAACATGGTATCATCACGTGCTATAGACCAACATTTGTGAGTCTTGGGATATTCGGCATGATTTTTTTCTTAAACCTTAAATTAATGGGAAACCACACAAAAACGTTCCCTTTCATAAATTATTTCTAATCCCTGTAATAAACAGGAATCTGAAATTATGTAACTCATGTATGAAAGCTTCTATGTTTTGGCAATAAAAGAAACAGAAAGAAGACCCAAAATGAAGTTTTCCCCACACACTCTTAAGCCACTCACAACTTCCAAAAGCAATAGGCCAGGCATTCATTCAAAAATTTTATCTTATAAAATTGCTCAAAACCTATCAGGCAGTTATACACCTCAATTCCTTTAAGTTAGGCTTTACGTTTTTCCAGAACACAAGTCATAATAGAAAGACAACCCTGTCTAGAAACTTGTTACCCTACAGAGAGCTGTGTTTGCTTCTCTGCTGCTGTCTCCCAAGTACAAAAAGGGAAGGTTAATTCAAATACTGCATTCCAAACATTATGATATATAACATTAAGAAGAACTACAACCATAGTTTAGACTTCAGAGTTTTGCTCACTGTATACATACGGGATGCAATGATGGAGAGACAAGAAGAGGTTGGAGTAGTTTTCCATAGCTGACATTAAGTTCATCAACAGGATCAGAAAACAAACAGCAAAACCCCAGAGTCAGCTGTTTCAACCAAATCAACATTTCTTTTTGCATGCAGAAATCTCATACTGTCCTAAATTTACATTGCAAAATTACTTTTCAAGTGTTCCTTGTACAGTAGACCTAAAGCTGCTAGAGCTCTGCTCCAGAAGGTGACAACCAACCACAGAATCACAGGATGGTTGGGGTTGGAAGGGACCTCTGGAGATGACCCAACCCACCTGCTAAAGCAGGTTCACCAGAGCAGATCACACAGGAAGGTGTCCAGGTGGGTTTGAACGTCTCCAGAGAAGGAGACTCCACAACCTCTCTGGGCAGCCTGGTCCAGGGCTCTGGCACCTCAAAGTAAAGAAGTTTCTCCTCATATTCAGATGGAACCTTCTGTGTTGCTTTTGCACCCCTATTTGTGCCAAATCCTTCAGTTGAACAGTCACCCTGCAAGCACGGTTGATCATTGACTCGCCTCTATACATCTTCATCCCATACAGCATCCAGTTACAAGTAACCTGCTGGGTCTTCCAAATGGGAGGGTTTGGTTTTATGCATTCGAAAGCTACAGGTTTTCCTAACTTTATTTCTTCACCACTACAACATATCAGCGCTAGAAACCAGGATGAGTTGGAAAGCAATAAGAAGCTGAGGAAGACAGATAAATAGAATTGTGTAATATAACAATTCACATCTGCAGAGAAGCTCATTCTGTGAAGAGAAGTAACTAAGTTCAGCCTACACCCATGCTCAGGAAAATAATAATCCTTTATTTTGAAGCAAGGAAGCCAAGAAGAACATTGGGAGCAGTAAGAGCTTTGCAAAATTGGCCCCTACCGCCCTGGGAGGTGACAGTAGGCAGGAACAGCACCTCTGACTATTGATGCCTGCAAGCTACAGCTTTGCAACAAAAACAAATCATCACCCTCCTGAACAAATTTTATCCCTCACTGACATTTATTCAGCACAGTCACAGGCAATTCAGCACCATCCTAGGCTCAGACAATATAATTTTTCTATAAATACATGACGTAAATCCCAGGGAGAACAGCTCGTTAAGGTAAATACTACTGTTGGCACAAGCACTAGTAGTTTAAGGCAGTAATTAACATATTTGTACAGAAGATTAGAGGACTAAGGATTTCAGTTTGAATAGTGGAGAAATAAAAGCTATTAACTTTCAAGAGGGACTTAAGTCACCATTGAAAAGAGTTTTAAACAGGGTTGCCTGCAATGGTAAGGACCTGAACCTAAAGCAAACACAAGAAGGCCTGTTGTTATTTTAATTCTCAAAGGGGCAGAATGGAAGAGATCACCCAGTGAGATATGTGTATCTGTAGCCAATCCAGCTGCTCTTTCAAGAGGTGTTATCAGACATTTTCAAAATGATAACAGCTAAGTGTACATGGCATATCATATTTCCAACAGTCCCAGAGATTAACTTAGAAAACAATATTTGCCAACATGTATGTTTAGTCAGTGGGAGGTAGAGAAGTTCCTATCTAGCTATTAGCTGTGGAGAGTGTTGGTGGAACAAGGACCTTTGCAGAAAAGCGGGATATCTATAAAGCAACATTGCTCTTACAAACACAGCAATGCTTCATTTTATTCCAGTAATAAATCTACGTGTTCTCCTGTGTAATATTCATGACAATACAGTTAAGGGAGAGTCTACTTATGTGCAATTATAGAACGAGACAATGGCTAAAAACAGTCACAATGGGGGGAAAAAAATTAAAATAAGATACACAACAAGCCTTGCTCACACTTTACTCTTCCTCAACAGTACAAGATGATCCCTGTTGGTTTTATTGGCCAAAATAACTGCAATCTTAAAATATTCTTACTGACAGCCTTATATAACAATCTTCAGTCGGCTGGAAGAGGAAGAACTGCAGCAAGAGTAATGCAAGCACTTGAGAAAAATTCCACTTTTCTCCAGGAATATCTGCTTCGCTGGTCCACATGGCTCCACCTGCAATTTAATTCTTACCAAACAAGAAAAAAATTAAAGACCTCCATCGCTTTGAAGACTATACAGGCAATCGTTCTGTTCTATACAAAATTTAATCTGAACAAGGGAGCAAAATGTTAGTAAGAGAAAAAAGATAAAAGTTAACAACTGAAAACTGGAAGAGAAAAAGAGTAATTTGCTTTGCTTGTAGCCTAATCCCTCTAATCACATTTGGCAGCTTGCCATTTCTTTCATAGGGCTTGGATATTGGCAGCAGCGCCTAAGAACGTCAATCTCTGTACCTATAGGGTATACAATAGTGAGGCAGTGGTTTCATGAGGATGCAGTCTCTGGAATAAGTGGTTTGTAAATTAAAAACTCAGAGAAACACACCAAAATTTTTCTTTTCTCTGTGATCACTGTTTGTCAGACTAACTATACACGCCATGCCATAAGAATAAAACTACTCAAAAAAAAAAAATTGAAGCAGCTTCAAAATTACAGAGATTCAAGCAAGTTAACATCAATAACATCTGCATATCTCATCATAAATTCTGAGGTTCTTCAAATCTGGTTGTATTTCCTTGCAAATCAGACCATTGGTACTTTGGTGTGGTTTAATCCCAGTAGGCACACTGTTCGACTTAATAATAGTTCATTTGCTAGAACTTCATTCCTCTAGTTGCTAATTCTTTTCATCAAGAGTTACAATACTCAGGGTAAGTGACTTGAACGATAATAACAAAGGCAGCTCAATCCTCTAGATCTCTGAAGGCAGAGCACTATTTTGTAACAATTATTCCCGGCTCCCTTTACAGAGGGTCTAGACTGCCTCCAAAAGCAGAGATGTGGGGGGCTTACAAGACCCATTGTCTCCTTCCCATTCTTCATGTCAGCATTGACATTAGACCCACACAGGGTGCAGCTTAAGAGAGTGGGTTTATGTCATGTTTGAAAACAGACTTAATGATAACACTAAAATGTTTAAGAGAGACTGGAAGAACACCGATTACTTGGTGGGAAGTTCTCTCCTGACTGTACATATGCTTATCTGACACACTTCTGCATTTAACGATTAGCTCTTTCTGAATATTTTTGCAACATAATTACAAGACAGATTTAAATCCTAGCAAGGAAATGCCACAAGAAACAGCCAAAAGATTGCCCCTTTGTCCCCAAACCTGAGAATTATAATGCAAGTAATTGATTAATTCCTTAAAAAGGTTTTGTGGAGATGTCGATGGCTTCCTTTCTTTCATTTTACGGGAAAGAAGCGCTCACCCTCTTTTCCTGGAGACTTGCCATCTTAAATGTACAGATTCAGTATGGAAGATAAAAGTGAGAATGGTTCAATAGCACTTCCATTGCCTTCTCACAAGCTTTTATTGCAGAGTTGAAAACATGCCTGCTCTTCTTCTCACCCCCAGTGTCTATATGTGCATATAACCAGGAGCTGCTGAATCCCTTTCTTTCTCTTCCCTTGCCCCATTCTTAAAAAAAAAAACAAAACAAAACAAACACACACCATAAATTTTCTAGTTTAAGGTCTGGCATTCCCTTCATTAGGCCAATGAGCATTACTTCTTGATGCAAGTCAAAAAAACCCATCCATTATATACTAGGAAGTACTTTAAAAAAGAAGTGGCAAAACAAATAAAAAATGATTTTAAATGTTAAAGTGAAAGAATTCCCCCAGGCAGACTGTGCTGTGAGTATATTTCTCCCTCATTCAGCTTAGATTTTCCTTCACTTAGGTACATGCACATATGAGAAATCTGAAAGGAACTTTTCCCCAAAAAATACTGGAACAATAAGGAGTCTCTTCCTGTTTCTAATTTTCTGTGCACTACTGGAATTTCAAAAAGGCAACTAACCCTGTATTCCCCTCCTCTTTGCTTAAAAATCCCAGATTCTGTAAGCAGTTCTAGCCCCCAGTAAATCATAACTAGGGATGTACTTTGTTTTCTTCCCAGCCATATGCTCACAAAGTCTTCACTGTACTTGTATGATGTTTTCTACATTAATTCCCTTGATATGCATGGTTGAAAAGTAATGCTGCGAAATCGATAAAAATCCCTCTTGTTAAATGTATTGTTCACGGTTTGGGCAAATTTTATAACAGCCTTAAGCAAATCAATGTTCCCAATGTCGAGGTGTTGATAACTTCAGATATCGGCGACTTCAGGGGAACCATCCTACCTCTACCCTGCTTCCTTACTGTTTAGCAAGTACGTGGGTACTTTTAGCTAGGACTCTGTTCTGGAACTTGTACCACTCAAGAATGGAAGTGGGCAAAGCAATGTGACTAATTAACAAGAATTTCCTATCAGTAGCTACTGGGAAGTGACACATTTCCTTCGTCTTGGTTAGATAATATTTTCTTATAAAAGCAAAGAACACCGAGCTGCAGTTTACACAGCACAGTCCCGACTCCGCTAACGCGGGCGTTCTAACAAGAGGAGTTTACTAAGAGGCTAGCAGCATTGATGCAAAGAAATTCATGTTACAAACAGCAAACGTGGATTTGCATTCAAATGCTTAGTTAGACTAAATGCTCACTCTGTTGAGCTGACAGCGAGATATTTTGTAGAGCAGTTTCAGTCTTGGACACTAATTGGAAGACTTAAATATACAGTTGCTTAAGAAACTTTGAAAGTTTCATTTCAAAGCCTGTCCCTGTGACTTCTCTGATTATTTTTATCCCATTGTTATGGGAATCCATTAGTCAGCATGTGTCACATCCCTGTGAGTTTGAGTCCCTACTCTCGCTCATTTGAGTCAAGGTGATGAGCCAGTTAAGCAAAGACAGTCACTACCACTGACAGACTGATTTTCCTCCACTATGTTTGTAAAACAAGGGATGTCTGGGTTCACAGGTTGCCCCTTTTCTGCATCACTTTGACCTCTCTAAAGCACTGTCACTGCCAACTGCTCAGGTCACTGGTGGTCGCACATTTTCTCTGCGGATGGGTGCACAATACAGCTTTGTGGTACAGGTTGAGCACAAAACTGCCAAATCGGGAGGGCAACATTTTACGTCATCTTTGTCTCTCCCAAGGGAGGCTGCTGATTTCAGCTTCAGCAGAGCAGCTTTGCCTGTAGGCCAACACAAAACTGAGATCATGCAAAATACTGAAAAAGGCATTCCAGCACTCTCAGACACAATTAACTGCATCAACAACTAGCTGTGGGAAACAAAATCATCCCTTACTCACTTAAATCACTCTAATTTGTCACTGCAGCCCCCCTACTTTTCAGCCACCAACCTTGTTAGTGTAACTACAGCTCTATTTAACTGATTACCGATGTGCACAAAGAGCCAATAAACAAAACAAGCCATTTTGCTGTCCTTTCTCACAAGATGACTGACTAACCACTGACCTTAGACACCGGTGAAAGTTTTTAAGGTTAAAATTACCCACTTAATAACTGATGTAATCTGAAGGCTACCAAGAAAGCTTGCGTCAGATAATCCGGTCCTCATTACACTAACTGAGTCACACACCTACCTGAAACCAGGGCCTTACACAGAATCCAGTTACCAGCAGAGATCAGGTGCCACAGGAAAAAGAATGTTCTTTAGGAGTCCTGCAGTCATAGAAACAATAAGCAAGCTAAAGAGAGAGATGCGAGAAAAAGCACTTTGGGGAAATTTCCAGATAAATTAAAAATCAAAGTGCTTAAAAAAAAAAATAAATATATATATATATATGTAGCCTGCAGTCTGCAGGCAGAACAGTCAGAATCAGGCCTCATCTCGGTCACCAAAATTAACTTAACCTTTTCAATGAAGTTTTTACTTCAGGGTTATTGTTGTGGTGGGGTTTTTTGGATGTTTTGTTTGTTTAATAGATACATTTTTAAAAAGCTTACTATAGCTCTCTATTAAGAGGAAAATCCCTCAACCTCTCATAATGGTGTTTCAATGGATAGCACCATAATATAAATATTTCATCTGAGAGCAGGCTCATTCTGGCTAAGTTGAAACCAGCAAGCAGCAACGTCAGTCCTCCTTAATAGTGATATTAAATTGCAAGAATAACAGGAAGTTTATCAGCCATGAAAACTTCACTCACGAGATTGTTTGCACTGCTGGGCTGGGCTACATCACGCAAAACCCAGTTTTTTTCCCTGACTGGTACCAGTTTCACTGCATACTTATGACCAGATCCAAACAGAGCACTCGGGCACCCAAAAGGAAAGTGTACAAGGAGCCTGTGAGAACATGGTGAGAGCTAAAACCAGCTGCTACATGTGAGTGAGGAGCAGGGAACAGTTTCTGTAGCAGGCTACAGCTGTTCTGGATGAGGCATGGTGTCAAATCCCACTGCACAGGTAGGATTTGCCCTATGAATGCTGCTGAATAGCACAGAATTGGGGAAAAGAGAGCAGAAGATTGTGATTGAAATTGTTTCTCAGACACAAGTAGCAAAGTCAGGAGTTCAGAGTTTGTGATGTTGGGAGTATCGTGCCAGTCCCTGAGCAGGTATTTAGTTTTGCAGGAGTGGCTCATTCTTTCAGAGCATAGTTATGCAAGGTGTTAGCTCTGTCCTGCCCGATGGCTACAGCACATACCCAGAAACAGCCAAAACCAGAGCCCCCAAAACACTCAACCCAGAAGGATTACCAAAATATACCACAGTGTCTAAAAGTTTCACTTGGTTCACTTTTAACCCTTCTAGGGCCGCACTAGCAAGCATTAAACCACCCATCTCACAGCATATTAGTTTAAACTGACATCACAACCTTGCAAGCAGAAACAAAAACGCAGGTCTGCTTTCTCTCGGTCAGGCCAGGTCTCTTAATCTCCAGACAAGTCGTCTAATCACTATGAACCAAGACAAATTTAATGACATTTCCACTAATGTAAATTAGCCCAGGCTTGAAAAAAAACAAACAAAACCAATCCACAACTCAAATAGTTACCTACTCATCCAATACCCAGGTGGAATACAAATGACCTGCAAGTTCAGCATGGTTAAGAAAAAAAGAAAACCATAACAGTTTTGCGTGGGCAGGACCAGAATAGAAGGTCAAGGGCTCACTACTTCTGGTTGTTAGATTTCTGCCTAGGGCTTAGACACATACCTTCTGCTTACAGTGCCTCAAGTGCAATAACACAGGATTTTTGGACCTCACCCTTCATTCTTCACAGCTGATGTTCTATTTTTAATGCTATTTTTGAATCGCAGAAGCCATTTAAATTCAGTACAGAAGCAAAGCATGGGGGTAGATTTTTGATATCTAAAAAGCTGATGGTCCATTTCCAACCCAGGAATTCTTAAATATACTGATCTATTTCAGAAGCTCTAGTTACGTGGTTGAGATTACATAGTCTAACTGTAGTCCATCCAGCCTGTAAAGACGTAAATCACTGTCAGTTTATCAGTCAGAATCAGACTGATAGTAACACTGGGCAGGCAATTTCATATGGAACTTACCGATATTCAGTTTGATGCTTTAGTAGAATGAAAACATCTGGCAATGATTCTAGGATATTGTTCTGCTGCTTAGTCTGCAAATAAGCATCTCCTTTGTTCTTGCCTTTATTTTTATTTCTATATACACATGCATTTTTATATACAGAAACAAAGACAGAAATGCAGAATCTCCTTGGCTAGGAGAGAGAAAATATTTACTTTTAGAAGACTTATAATAGAGAGGAAAAGGAGTACAGCAAGATGAAGGAAAAAATTGCTAAGATTAATTTGTTGTATTCACACAGGATACTGAGTTGAATTCAGGTCACAAATAGCCTGGCATTATAATCCCGATACAGAGCTATAACATAAGAAAAGGGGAGAAGGACTATTTTCTTCCTCCACACACATACATTATATCTCTTCCTGTTGGTGCTCTCAGTGCAATAAATACAGTCAAGCTACATATAGCAAGGAAAATTTATACAATTAATTAAGAGTTTAGTGCAGCTGGTTGCTGTACCCAGGTGAATTGGAATGACTCCCTACCACGAGAATGAAGCATGAATAAATCTGCTAAGATCACCTGTCACTCACTTTACACCCAGATAAGCTAAAGAACTGCAGACTGCTAATACAGCAAATGCAACATCACTGGCTTGACACACCATAAAGCAAAGCGTTCTGGCACCAGAAAACCAAACTAAGGAGCCTCCTTAAATTGACTTATGAGCAACCTAAATAAGATTACTTTAAATGCAACAGGTGATGGACTTTGAGCAGCAGAAGGTTACCTACAGCTTGTAGAAGTTATCTGTTAGTCACACATCCTGGGTGAAGAACACTTGCTGTGCAGAGAAACAAATTGTTTACTATGGTGCAAAACAAGTCACTATTGAACGAAGACGAAGTTCGACAGGACAGAACCATCACTTTTAATTAAAGAGAAATGAAATTAGGTTTCCCTGCAAATAATGTTTTCTTAATAGGTTTTTGTTTGCAGTCTGTTCTCTTCATCACTGGGAAAGCTGATTCTTTTCTGTCATGAACACAGAAAACATCATACAGGGTAGAAAACAAGTAATTACTTTGACTTCATCCCACCATTTAACGTCACGGTTAAGCTTTGTTTTCTAGATGCAATGGTTAAAACATCACCTTCTGTGCAAGCATCAAAGGTTTTCTCCAAGTACTAAATTGGAGCAGTGCTTCCACCTGGGAATCTGGCAAGTGTCTCCTGCAGAACAACCGGAGTTTGCTCCAGATAATATACTTGTTCATGGTCTTTATCCAGTGCTTGGGAGAAAAGACAAATCCACCTTTCTGCCATTAATTTTTGGGGGTCAATAGAGTGTTGTTTACTCTGCCCTTGTCAGCATGGGTAAACAAGAACATAAATACCTATTTCACTGAATTGTAGGAGCCTGACAGTGAAACTGACAACACATCATTCTGGGCTGCAAGAGGTGCTGGAAGGAAATTTCTTGAACAAGAGACAGGTCCAGTGACGGCTTTGGAAAATTCAAGAACGTGCTTTGCAGCCAAAGCAGAGACCTGCTGCACCCGTAAGGTAGATGCAGAGTAAGCAAGATGCTTATTACTTCCTTGCCTTAAACCCAGACACAAGCACACTAAAATATGGTAATTGGTAACAGTGCGTAAGTATTTTTTAACATTGTAACATTACCAGTAGTATTTTATTGCATAGCTATGCATATTTATATAAATAGCACAAGTGCGATTGGACAGAGACTTGCAGTATACTTGCCCAAACAGTGCATAGGAAAAACATGTGCGAATAGTAAATCTGCAAGAGAAGAGCAAAGAACATAGAGCGGGCAGGAAAAATGACACCAAAATAAATCTGCAGAACAAAGAGGAGATATTTATTTTGAAGGATTATTCTGGTCCCAGGAAAGATGCCTAGCAAAACTAGGGTAGAGTGGTACTCCCCAAAATAACGTGTAATACGTCAAAGGCAAATGAGATCACCCCCCTTTCCTTTCAAGGAGACAGCAAGGTGCATAAAACAATAGCAATAAGCAAAAGAAGATGGTAATTTATGAAAATCATAAAATGCACACTTTTGATTACAGTTTCTCTTGCCAGAGAGCTCTCAAGCACTTCACCTCGGCAACTGAGACCATTGAGAACTGTAGTCATGGGACTACAGGACATGAGCTCCACGGCATTGTACAGCCACAGGCTTACCACCACTTACAGATGTGATTGTTGAGAACTGTTTGGAAAATGCAGTGATAACGACTGGTGGTAATTAAGAACTAACGAATGGAAATCTGTATTGTTGATGTATATCACTTTAGTAAAGTGGTTTGATTCATCAGTCTTTTAAACACTCCTTCACAGAGAGCTCCAACGTAAACACACAAATATTTTGTTGCGACACTTTGATTGCTTCTTTTATCCAAGAAAATCAAGTTTCTTTTCAGAGCATCCTGTCAAGCATGTTTTAAGTCCACTCCCTTTACACTTTTGGGAAAGTTCAGAAATACTTGTCTTGCCACTTGACAGTCTGTGCTCAGATTTAAGTCACAATGGCAACCCCACAAACAGACCTTAGGAAAGACACAACCGAGTGCATCAGACTTTAGGGCAAATTCTGCAAGTTACTCCAGAGACAGCGTGAAAGTTACAATTATTTTAGTGCTTCAAAATGAAAGCGTTATTTACATGAAGGTTATTAACATCTCTCAACCGAGATCTAAGCGCCCTCTTTAAATAAAGACAGTCATTTTATTAAAGCAGGCCTCTCCAGAGCTATGGGGCAGGTAAGTTTGTACAGTTACTCAGCTCTCACCAGAGCTCCCTGGGGATGTCCCAGAGCACAGACCCCCAGAAGTGGCTTCTGAGGGAAGTCCCTGACAAGTGGCGCTTCCCTCCACCTAAAACCTGCAGCTGGGCGGGGGGACACACCTGTGAGCTGCCCCCACCTCAGGAAAACACAGAATCACAAGGATTGGAAGGAACCTCAAAAGCTCATCCAGTCCAATCCCCCCCGGAGCAGGAACACCCAGATGAGGTTACACAGGAAGGTGTCCAGGCGGGTTTGAATGGCTGCAGAGAAGGAGACTCCACAACCTCCCTGGGCAGCCTGGGCCAGGCTCTGTCACCCTCACTGGGAAGAAGTTTCTTCTCATATTTAAGTNCCTGCACTGACTCTCTCCAGCAGCTCCCTGTCCTTCCTGAACTGAGGGGCCCAGAACGGGCCCTGCCCGCAGCAAAACCCCCCGAGCTCGGAGCAGCCCGGCTGCCCAAAGCTTGGAGCCAGGACTCCTCACCAGCCAACCGACCCAGCTCCAGCACGGCGGGTACAGGTGGCTTACACGCCTCTTTTTTGTCTCTGTGCAAAACAGCCGCGCTCCCCGAAACCTCCGAGGGCAGCGCCACCTCTCCTGCCGCCTCAGCGGGCCGGGGGCAGCGCGGCACCCCCGCCGCCTCAGCCCTGTCAGCCCCGCAGCACCCGGCCGCTCAGCCCCGCGGGACCCCGCGGCTCCCCCAGCCCTCCCCTCCGGTCAGAGACAGCGTCCAGTTACCTCCTCCCGGCCGGCAGCCGCTGCCCCGCGCCTCCTCCCCGCTCGGCTGCGGGGAAGGGAGGAGGCGGCACGGGGCGAGGCGGCTCCTCCCGCCGCCGCCGCTGAGCCAATGGCGGCGCCGCGTCCCTCAGGGCGGGCCGGGCCCCTCAGGGCGGGCTCGGGTTCGTGTCACCTGTGGCGCCGAGCGGGACTCCCGAGGGGCCGGGGCGGAGCGCTGGGGCTCTGCCCTGGGTGCAGCAGGAGCCTCGGGGGGCGGGTTTGGGAGGGCAGTTCTGAGGCGGGCTGGCTCCGCAGCGGAAAGTGGCCGTGTCACATAAAGTCCACGCAGGGACTAGCAGCGTGACTTGGCTAGCTGCCTTGAGGTAAAATTACGAGTATTTCACTTTACCTGGTGACAGCCAGAGAGGTGTGAGCATACGGCCCTGTTTGCAGTAAAGATACAGGCTCCAATAATGGAGGTTTCGGTCCTCTGTTTGTCCAGGAAGCTGCTCTAAGTGCTTTTCTGTTTAATTAGTGGCACAAAACACACATGCTGCCATTCTGTAGGATGTCTCAGCGTGTCTCGATCAGCAGCCAAGGCACCAAGGTGAGTTCTGCGCCCAGGGTTCCTCCAGGAGCAGGTGACAGCACAGTCTCCCTGTCACCTGGGGAGCTGGCGCTGTGGTATTTTCATGTTATATGTGTGTTTCACACAGCACTTGCGTTGTATTTTAGTTCCGTTTCAGGGCAGCTGGAGGATTTCAGTCTCTGGAGTGCCTGAGAGCGGGGCCAGTGCCTTGTGGGCAGCCTGTGGGCACTCGCTTTGGTCTCACTTAGAATAGAACCATAGAATCATTTCAGTTGGAAGAGAACCTCAGGATCATCAAGGCCACCCGTAACCTAACTCTGGCACCAAACCATGTCCCTAGGAACCTCATCTAAACACCTTTTAAACTCCTCCAGGGATGGTGACTCCACCACTGCCCTGGGCAGCCTGTTCCAATGCCTGACAACCCTTTCCGGGAAGAATTTTTCCCTAATATCCAATCTGAACCCCTCCTGGTGCAACTTGAGGCCATTTCCTCTTGTCCTATCACTTGTTACTTGGGAGAAGAGACCAACCACCTCCATGCTATAACCTCCTTTCAGGCAGTTGCAGACAGTGATAAGGTCTCCCCTCAGCCTCCTTTTCTCCAGGCTGAACAGCCCCAGTTCCTTTAACTGCTCCCATCACACTTGTGCTCCAGACCCTTCACCAGCTTTGTTGTCACACCCCAAATCCTAGGTCATCAGCACTGGCTTCCTGCTAACTACAAATTCGTATGTTTCACCTTCTACTCAAACTTGGATATGGTGAAACAATTTAATGCTTTTTAGAGGAAAATTTAATATACATGGAATTGGTGTAAAGGTTTGGTGAATTACGTGTCTTTTTAATTTAATGTATTTTATATGTGGCTCTTCCTTACCGATGGCAAAATTAGGGGCTAGATCATGCTTTATGCACTATGCAGTAACATTCTGGCTTAGTAAAGCTTTAATAAGGCTTCCATTCAGTTCACAACGATCATGGTGAATTGGAGACCTTGTGAAAACTTAAAACTCAGTTTCTCCCTGTAATAATTTGTTTTTGTGTAAGCATGGAGTGGCTGTTTTTCCCAAGAGTTGAGCCTGAACACTCTCAAGGAGGCAACAAGATGACCCAATCTAGTGATCTAGACCTCTTGGTCTTCCCCATACATAGTCACAGAGTTGTTAAGCTCTCAGAACAATTAAAAGGTATAAACATGTTTTTAATTGCAGTGCAACACAATGTGTTATGATGTATTTGGAGAAAAAAACCCAAAACTTACAGCTATCTTTATGCAGTGATATTGCTACGAGTTTCAAAAGGTGGATCACCTTTCTTCCTTCACCTTCTCATTCAGCATGTCTTTCTCTCCAGCTGTATCCGAAACAGAAGTCATCCTATCTTCTCCCATTAATGGAAAAATAAATGAGTATGTTGATGTGGTTACAGAATGGCAGGTATTAGTTGGAGAGATAGTAGCTTCCCAAAGAACAAATCCACCTGGGGCTGCTTTCCTTCCTCCAGCTTCATCCAGAAAGAACCTCAGCCTCTTTTGAACACTCAGCTGCTCCCTAAAGTGAACTAACATAAATCACCACTACCTCATACGCCATTGGTTACATTGCTGTAGCAATACATCCCTTCAATCGCATGTGTGTTATGTGTATTGCATATATTGTATATATTAGTTCCTGATGAAAAGGCAAACGTCACACCCATTTACAAGGGCAAGAAGAAAGATCTGGGGAACTACAGAGCAGTCAACATAATCTCAGGCTTTAGGTAGATGATGGAGTGGATCTTCCTGACACCCATGTTCAGAGGGCCAAAGAAGAGCTGAAAGCCTGATCCTGGCAACAGCTTTAACCTGCAAAATAGGGACTCAAACTTATCTTAGTATTTTCTCCTTCTGGATATGAGACAACTTTCTAAAAGATGTAAGTATTGTCTGCCCATGCAAAGAGAAAAAGGCAGAAGTTGCCCACAGTCAAGTTTAAGGAGTGTTACTTTTTGTCATAGTGGGATTTAAATATGTCCAAGTTGAAGATCTTGTGCTACAAAGTACGAAAGTCAAGGCTATGTTTACCTTTGCCAGCTGACTTAAGACGCTGTTCTTTCTTCTTCTCTGCCTTCTATTCAATCCCTGTCCTATGTTTCAGCTGGCTAGTGTGTCCTAATAGCATCATTCAATCCATAATATAGGAGGACAAAATGAAAAGTCACTAGTTTTTTTATTATTTGAGCTTTTTTGTTTGTTTCTTTCTTTGCTTTCTCATCTGAGCAGTTATGCGGGGCTACTGATTGAACATAAACAGCATCTTCCTACTGTCTTCAATATAGATGCATTGCAAATTATGATCTCTGTCTACAGGAACAGAAGTGGTTTGTCCTTACTTTAATGAATATGCCTTAATTACAGAGACTGCTGTATTGTGTCAAACAAGACTTGTCATAGGTTAACATAAGCTTCCACAGGACCAGCCAAAATTTTGAACAAAGAAGGCAAATGTGAATTTTTCCCAAAAATGAGGACAGTGGCATTTATTATAGTGACTCACAATTTATTTCTGTGGCAGAGTATGGCTCTCAGGGTTTCGTGGCTCAGGCACTGATGTCTTATGAAGAAGAGTGACGTACAGAGCCCATCCAAAACCAATGGAGGTCCACTGGCCAGGAAGAGAGAAGCAGAAGTAGTTCAGGATCAGTCTCCAGCTCTCCTTTCCATCTTATGCCCTGTCCCCGCTGCTGGGGCTTGGCTTTTTGCACAACACTGGTGTGCAGGGCAAAGGGGGTTACAGGAGGTCATGTATGGCTGCCTGTTACTGGGGTGCAGGACTTTGCTCCGTCTCAGTGCCCTGGATGGCTTAGGGAGCTTGCTCCTGACAAAACAGCTCTGCAGTCATGATTGCAGTGTGGAACTGGAGCTACCACTGCAGGGCTTGGACATGTTCTTCTTCCTGAAGATAGCTGTGATTTTACTTCACGATTTCAAGCCTGCCACTATAGGTATCCATCAGGTGAAACTCAGGCCACCACATGAGCTTCGCCACACAGAAATCCCTCTCAGGATTTAAATTACCTCTGTGCTGCTGTTAACATTTGGTTTTCTCATTTCCTAAGTCCTGGCTGGCTGGGAAGGTCCCAGCTGACTGGAGTTTAGCAAACGTGATGCCCATCTACAAGAAGGGCTGGAAGGAGAATCCGGAGAACTACAGGCATGTTAGTCTGACCTCAGTTCCAGGGAAGGTTACAGAGCAGATCACCCTGAGTGCCATCATGTGGCACATGCAGGACAGCCAGGTGATCAGGCCCAGTCAGCATGGGTTTATGAATGGCAGGTCCTGCTTGACCAACCTGATCTCACTACAGGAAAGACCTTGAGGTGCTGGAGCAAGTTCAGAGAATGGAACGGAATTGGTGAGGGATTGGAGCACAAGTGTGATGGGGAGCAGTTGAGGGACCTGAGGATGATCAGCCTGGAGAAAAGGAGGCTGAGACCTTATCACTATCTACAACTGCCTGAAAGGAAGTTGGAGCATGGGGGGGGTTGGTCTCTTCTCCCAAGTAACAAGTGATAGGATGAGAGAAAACGGCCTCAAGTTGCACCAGGAGGGGTTCAGATGGGATATTAGGGAAAAATTATTCCTGGAAAGGGTTGTCAGGCATTGGAACAGGCTGCCCAGGGCAGTGGTGGAGTCACCATCCCTGGAGGGGATGTGTAGTGTGGCACTTAAGGATGTGACCCAGCATGGACTTGGCAGTGCCAGGTTAAGGGTTTTCAGCTATTCTATGATTCTAAGCTGGGGCGCAAGCACAGGAATCACAGCGCAGATACCGCACCCCACTGTTTCTCCGGCAGAGGCCGGAAGGGTTTTGCCTCACGCCCCTCCCCGCTTGCTCCCCCCGCCGGGCGCTTTTCGCGGGCTTTTCCCCGGCGGCAGCTCCCGTTCGCCGCCACCAGAGGGCGCCGCTGCCCCTCGGAACGCGCTGCGGGGCCGGGAGGGGCGGGGCCTCCCGTTGCCTTGGCGACCGGCAGCCGCTGGCGCCGCGGTGGGTGTGACGGACCGAGCGCCGGCCGCGGCCGGGCCGGGAGCCGCGGGGGCTGCGACGGAGTAGAAACTGTGTGTGGGTGCGACAGGGGTGCGGGGGGTGGCTCGGTGCTTGGGGGCATGCGGGGGTGAGCAGTGGGGCGGTGGAGGGCGCAGGTGTGTTCTGCCTACGTCTGTCTTNGGGGGAGTTACCTCACAGCTCAGCGGTGGGGGGGGACAGTGTGGAGGGGCTTGGGCACAGGGTGGCGGTGCCGGTGGGGGCTGATGGCTGCGGACAGGGCGGCTCTGGACAGCGTGAGGGAAACGTCTGGTGGTGAAGGGGGTGGCAGGGAGTGCGGGCAAGGGACATGCAGGGAGGGCTGGGCAGGAAGGGACTGAGGGCAAAGGGAATTGTTCACCTGCTTTGAGGTTGGGAAGGGGTTGCGGTGTTGGCTGCAGGGCGCTGAGGTGATTGTCGATGGGGGCTGAGGGAGCAGAGGCTGCTGATAATGCAGCTCCTTGAAGTAGAGGGGTGATAGTGCGAGTGCCAGTGCTGGTGTGGATGGCACTGAGGACAGCAGGTCGAGGGAGGTTGTTCCCTCCCCTCTCCTCTCCTCTGCCCTGGTGAGGCCACATCTGCAGTACTGGGTCCAGTTCTGGGCTCCCCAGTTGAAGAAGGACAAGGAATTACTGGAGGGAGTCCAGCGGAGGGCTATGAAGATGATGAAAGGTCTGGAGCATCTTTCCTATGAGGAAAGACTGAGAGATCTGGGTCTGTTCAGCCTGGAGAAGAGAAGCTGAGAGGGGATCTCATCAATGTTTATAAATATCTCAAGGGTGGGTGTCAAGAGAATGGACCGGGCTCCTTTCAGTGGTGCCCAACGACAGGATGAGGGGCAATGGCCACAGATTGAAACACAGGAGGTTCCACCTGAATATGAGGAAAAAACTTCTTAACTTTGAGGTGCTAGAGCCCTGGAACAGGCTGCCCAGAGAGGTTGTGGAGTCTCCTTCTCTGGAGACATTCAAGACCCTCCTGGACGTATTCCAGGTATCTGCAATTGGTATCTGCAGGGATTGTGTGTGAATATTAAGGACTTAATGTGGCTTCAGACTCAAGTGGATGCTCAGGTACAAAAGGATTTTTTTCTTGGATGGTAAATGCCAGTAAGGTTTAGTGCAGTCATGTGGTGACACTGTGACATGGGCGTGATTGTAATGAAGTTCAGCAGTAGAAATAATTTTCTAATGTGTAGCAACTATTAAAACTTTGATCTGGGCCACTTCAAAAGCTTAATACATTGGTGGTGGGAGTCAGAATTTTCCAGGCTTCCATTAATGCAATTAGCTGTATCTGTGACATAAATAATCAGGTGGTGCAAAGACGGTGATTGACAGCTCTAGATAATTGTCCCTATGAGTGTGAACTTTTCTCCAGAAGCAGAACAGACAAGATCTTCACAAGCAGGTTTCCAACAGAGTAGGAGTAAAATTCTTCTGGAAAAAAAAAACATTATGAAAAAGATATTCCAAGGTCTAAGGAGCTGTGTGGTGACATAAACTCTGAGGTGTGTTTACCCTTTCTTTCGCTTACCTTGCAGAGTTGCCCCATAGTGAGCATTCCTTTTACATGCCTTTCTTCAATGTACAGCACACTGCCTGCCCTCAGCACCCTCACTTGTTTAAACAGCATTAATTACCCCTCGTTTAGGGTAGAAAGTTATTTTGTATACAGAAAGCTGACATTGCTTCAGGGAATGGTGAGTGCAGTGAGGAGGCTTGTGCCGGCATATGGATTCGAGTGCATCTGTCGATAGTTGATTTCACTTCATTTTTAACTTGATTTTTACATCACACTGGCAGGCTTGCTGCGTGGCTTTCCACTGGTTTGTGTTTTTGTTTGCTTGGGTTTGTTTTGTTTTCTGTCTCCTTGTGCTTCTTTTGATAGGAAAAGTATCCACCTGCTGTATTTGGTCACAGAGCAATTTGGTGTCAGTTTTAGCTATTAGAGTGATAATTGTTAGAATTCAGAACTTGGATTCAGAGAAGCAGTTTAATATGAAAGCAGGCTATATAAATGTTTCTACTCATTCAGTAATAAAATCTCCTACATCACATAAACTAATCTGGTTCTGGCATTTGATTATGTGATGGTTAAAAGTGAGGAATCTTCATGAGTGCCCTTTTCTTGTGATGCTTTATTTAATGTAATATATGCTACCAGTTCCATTACAGAACCATTCATTGTCAGTTGAATTCTGAGGTCGGTAGCTGTGACAACATGCCCAGGGAATACTGCTGACATGCATATCCCTTCAGAGAGCGGTTTTGTTCTAGCTCTGACAATGAAAACTGATATCAGGGTTGCAGTGAAAGGCAAATGTTCATAGTGCTAGGAGAACAGAAGGAGAGGGAAGGAGATGCATATTAACAAGTGACTTGATAAAAGAAGCCTGATAAAGAAACAAAGGACTGGAAAAGAGACAACTGCTTATTTTATTTGCAAGAATGTAAAATGAAGCCCACAGCAAGGGATGCGATAAGTGACTAGTGATAGAGGGCACTGCTCACAAATGTATCGTTACTCGGGACAGCGCTTCAGGATGTCCCAAAACCACAGGCCTTAGTGCTGCCCTGGGCAGGATTATTGTTATCAACAAAACATCTTGTTTTGTGTATTTCAGAACTGGTAAGAACTTGTCACAAGTGACAAAGGTTGGTAAACACATGACATTTTGTAAATCATTCATTTCTTTTTGTTGTTGTTGTTTCTTTTCTGCTTGTCCTTTCCTCCCTTTAGATCTAACTTCCAGCACAAGTACACCAAGAAGCATGGAAGAGAATAAGAAAGAAGAGAAACCAGAAGAGCAGCTTGCAGAACCTGAATCAGCTTTCCCAGAAGTCTTACTGGAATATCAGTGGGTTTAATATCATTAATATTTAATATCATTAACTTATCACTCATGTAGAATATGTGAATGGATAAAGCGAATAACAAAGACAATTTATCCAATTTAGAGCCCGAGCTGATTGACTGTGGCAGCTGTGTACTCTTTTTTAACATTCTTGTTCTGGGTTTCCAAGGCCATTTTGGAAATACACAGTTTTTTAAACTATATCTACAATAAAATATTTAAATAGGTCCAAAATGATTTTATACCATTAGGTTGTAACTTTGGAAAAATAGTTTTATTAAAAACAAAATAACTCCACATTTTGGGTCTGTTAGTGGCAAGATTTTGATCTGTGAAGTTGCAAGATCACATTTGACTGTATTTTGTAGGATTCCTTGGTGTTCACAGAAGTATGTAGGCACTAGGAAGAACCTAAAGGCCTAAACCTAAAGTTTGCTCCCTTGGTGCAGCTGAGAGGAGAGCACAAAGTGTGTTATTTATGAAGTAACAGAGGGATAACGTGAAGGTCTCTTAAAATAAAACATTAAAATAAGAGCTAAGAGGGGAATATCTGAAGTAGTTACAAAATAGTCCAATTTATTTGCTCTCCAGTTTCTTGAGTAGACAAGTGGAAGGAGAAAACTTAAGCTCTGTGACTTTTATGAGAGAGACAGAAATTGAAAGGGAAAAACCCCAACAGCGTCCAATATTCAACAATTAACAGCATTTAGGGAACAAGGAGTAGTGCTTTGTTGTAGAAACGAAAAGAAGGTTAAGCAAACTGAAGAGCAAGCACATACAGTTCTAACAGCACCTATAGGAGTTCACAGGGTTTATGAGGGATTTTCTGTTCGTTTTACGAAGAACAAAGTACAAGTTTCCCTAGTGAAACAGACCAGACTCAGCTGAATGATATCACAAATAAATACAATACAAAAAGTCAACAAACAAACCCATCTATTTTTCTAAGAAATAAGCAAACTGTATTACTAGGCTGAGGTCAAAACAAAAAAAAACAAACCAAAACAAACAATCAAACCAAAATAAACAAACAAAAAAACAAACAAACAAAAAAAAAACCAACCAAACAAAACAAGCCCATAAACAAAAAAAAAACACAAAAAGAATCCAACAAAACAGAACTTTCTGGTTAAAAAATTATTGTTAGGTATATTCAAATATCCAAGTGAATGACTCATTAGTCTGAAGTCTTCCACTGAAATGTGCGCTGTACTGACACAGGATATTTAGTTTCTACAGCAGTAGTAGGGATAAAGGGAAGTATTTTTCTTTCTGTCTTTATTTTTCTCCCTCTCAATCCTCTCTTTCCTCTTGCTCTCTCTTTCCATCTGTCTTTTTACCTCTGTAATCTATAACTTCTCTTTACTACTTTATTGAACAAAGCAGCATAATTATAGAAGTGAGTATCTTACATTCCACTTTAGGATTTATCAAGCATGTAGTATTTATTTTACTTCCATTCCTTTTTCTTCTGTATATTGAAGCATGGTTGCTGTTCATAGCAAGTTGTTTTTTTTTTTCTTTTTCTTTCAATTTTCCTTAATTTTCTGTTTCAGGATTGGTTAGGAATAACACCGCTGACATGCTGATGTAGTTGAAGATGTCCCTGCTCATTGCAAGAGGGTTGGACCAGATGACCTTTAAAGTTCCCCTCCAATCCCAACTAGTCTATGATTCTATGAACTTTCCCATTAATTACTTGCCCTAGTAACATCCTATAGATGACCGACAAAACCGTCGTGGTACTGGAGAGGAGTGTTGTTTCTGGGCGATGAAATAATCTAGATGAAAACTGTGTATACTAAGTTGAGAAAAATACTATCAAAGGAACCATCAATATAGCTGTTTCACAGCTTCTTGAGTCTGACAAATACCATAGAAAAATAAAGATGAAAGTTCCAATATGTTGCAGACAAAATAGCAAATTTTACTCCTAATTTTTTTTACGTTAGTGAAGTGGTGGATATAGGCTGCCCCTTCGTGGAAAATCTTAAAGGAGCAGAAATTGAGATCAGCATCAGTATTCAAAATACCAACATGGCAGGTAATTTAGAAGGTCACAGTATGTGGCCAGGCTGTCACCTCTTTCTAGTAAGCAAGGTATTTTTGCTGTAGCCATCACCACCACACCCCTACACCTCTGTTCTAGCTACCCTAACTAATATCCTCGTACTTAACAGAGAACCTGAATAATACCTTGAGCACACTGACACCAGAGAGTGCAAATCTAGTAACCTGCAATTTGCATGACTGAGTGATCTAAACTTAGCCAGGAAAAAATGATCTTGTTTTAAAACAACACAATAGGGAGGGGCAAAAAAAAAACCCCAAACAACAACTCAAGGCACAATAACTGTTGAAACAGTAAAAGATACTGTGATAATTTTAATACTTGCCTCTGTCGTGCTGTATAGTGAATGAATTCCAGGAAGAGAAAGATTACAGAGAATTTTGAAAACAGACACCATTTGCAATCCAACATTTCTCATTCTAGAAGAGAGAACACCAGAAAAAAACCACCTTATTTTACAGCTGCAGCAAAAAGGATGAAAATTGTGAAAGCAGTGAGCTAGTTCTTTGTCAAAAATGTATAAACATACTTAAAGGATAATGCTCAGGCTGCAGTCCCTATTCCCTTAGTGCTGCTTAAAGGCCAACAAGTTCTTGGTGTGAAAAATGCAGTTTATGAAGCTCATCCAACTGCATTTGCAGAAGAATTGAATCCCATTCAGTTCTCCAGTTTGGGATTCATCTGACCTATATCCAAGTGAGTTGCCCGGGCTTCCTGTAAAGTGAGTAGTGTGTAATAAATATTTCTGGAGCACAAATAATCTTGTCCTAAAAGAGGCCTGTACAACAGGTCAGCTACACCACAGCCAGAAAGGAATAAACCATCTTAATCCTTTCTAGTGGCTACAAAGGAACTGTATAATCAGGGAGTCTGTTTCTCAGTAGGAGTATGAGACCCAGACCAACACCAAGGTCCAGATGAATATGGGAAATCATCTATGTGTCGTAAGCAGACAGTGGTATCTACCCAAATGAGTCATGCAATGTGATATGAAAATAAACATTTAAGTAATATTTACATCTAGCTTAAATAACATTCTTCTCTCTTCTGTTTTTGTAAGAACACCTCTTTCTTTACTGTTTGCCCACAGAATTGAGAACAAAGAAGCAGCAATTGATCAGGCTTTGCTTGATTTGGAAGAAGTGAAAAAAAAGAACAAAGAATATCATGAAAGAGTAAGTGGCCATGCATCATTCTCTCAACACATTTTGTATGTGGTATTTTAACTCACAGAATCAAATTTATTCTTTTAATCCTGTTTACAATAACTAGTCATTGCAGGGAATTTCTTACAGTCAATGAAACTAGAGTTAGTGAGTCACTTTATGTGCTAAAGTGCTATCTGAATTAAATGTGACATAAAGAAGAAATGTCTTAAATATAACCATGCAAAAAGGAGCAGCAGGAGTACAACATTGCAGAATAGGACACAGCAGTAAATAAAGTGAGTTCAGTGAATGTGTTTTCCAATGCACTTGAGAATCTCAGGCACCGCCTAAGTAGTTAATCCTACTCTGGAGCAAACATAGGACAGCAAGCCCTTTCTGTAGGTAACTTTACTGAAGTACACTCAAATATGCCTATTCAAAACAATCCTGCCAGTGTTCCTTGAGGAAGCCAGGAATACACTTTTAACCCAAAGAAGAACAAACTGTATTAACTTCATTTTTGTCAGTAGCATTAGCAGATCTAACCAAGTATTGAGATTTGCTGACCTTCTTTGATTCACTTCTGAGGTAACGCAATCGCACGTGTTTCTATGAGAGTTTAGTTATTCTTGCGAACTTAGTTACAATGAAAATTGAACAAAGAAGAAAGAGCATCACACAATTGTCTAGGTGTAGTTTTTAGCACTGCTTGATAAAGAGTCGCTTTCTGCGGATTAAGAGTCATTTTTAGAACAAGGTTGTGTGACTACAGATCACACCTGAATGACACTTTACAGAACCGTGTATAAAGAATCTTAACATGGCATCTGATGACTGAGAGCAGTGAACTTTGAAAGTTTTTATATATATATATATAGTTACCTAATGAAATCAATTCAAACTGCTCCAAAATCCTTAAACTGGATCATGTGACTAAACAATGTTGCAGCCTGTCCTTCCTATAGCAGTGAAACATGGAAACAGTGCCTCTCTGTCCATCCCAGGACCAATATTTGCTCTGCTTTTGTAAGTATCCATCTGTTTAACTTTCCTTGGTGTTCCTTTCAGCCGTGAAGCCTGGATTGTGCTTCATTAGTAGCCTTAACTTTCAGTGGAAGTGGCATTTGCCTCTTCCCTCTGAAGACATTTGAAGTCTCTTATGGCTATTCCCCTAATTTGCTACTAGTTCGTGGTCTCTCAAGGGCTCCTTCATATTTCAGACTGTGCAAAGTACTTCAGGGCATACTTGAAGTGATCCTTGTTTAATTTACCCATGTTTTGACAGTTCTTTGAGCTCCGTCCTTTGGTTCCTGCTTAATGCTTCTGAGTGGTTTAGAATTAATCCTTCTAGAAGTGAGGAATGTTTGAGACTCTACTGCATAGCTGCTGTTACAGTTTGGCTGGCATGGTTATTTGCTCCTTTATAGTGTCCTTTAGGAGCAAACATTACACGATCAGTAATTTCAAATAATTCGAGTGTCACTTGAGAGTGTCTTGGCAAGTGGATATAATCACAGCTGTGGAATCTGTAGCTATAACTAACTCCATCTTTGACAAGACTGTGGTTTCGTGCAAGTGACCTGATTATCTGACATTTCTATGTGAAGGTGGTAAATTGTTATTAAAAAAATGTCGAAGTGAATAACTCCTACAAATAAGTATTGTTGTTAAATCAACCCACAAGGAGCTTGCTTTCCAGCAGGCTATTTGTGTGCTGCACCAAGTAGAGTACGGCAATCATTTCCCTCTCTTTTCCTCTTAATGTTCTTGAAGTTGCTGAGAAACTTCAAACTTTCTCTTCCACTCCATCTTTTTTGAATACAAAGAATAGGTGTTTAGCTGAGTGTTTTCAGTGCATCCTGGCACTGGGTCATATTTTACTTTTCTTCATTACTTAAGTTTCTAACTTTGAAAACTAATTTGAAAATGTTTTAATACATGCCATTTCTCCTGTTATTCTTTCATAGAATGAGCTTCTAAAGGAAAAACAGCAGGCACAGATCAGGCGTATACTAAGACACCTAGAAGAAGAAGAGAAAAAAAGAGAGAAAAAGGAGGTTGTAACTAGGGATGATGTGGAAGAGTCACTGAAAGCAACATGGCAGTATGTTAGGGACGAAGAACAACTTCTGCAAGGCATGTTGTGAGTTGTGGAAATGTGGATTGCAGGTTACACAGTTAGGATTGAGTACTTTTTTTTTTTTCCTATTTTTCCATTTTAAATAGACATTCAACTTCCTTGTTTCATAAAAAACATAAAACTTTTCCTCCCCGAAGTTAAGCTCTCTAAACGTGGTATGAGATTGTGAGGGGCTTATAAGTAAATCTGTCAATTAAGTTGAGTTAAAATTCAAAACAAGTGGTTCTTTTATAGAAACAGACCCCATATATTAGATTCTGTTTTCTTCCTTCCATGTATAATACTGTGCAACTACAGAGGCTTCATATCTTCCATTAAGTTGAAACTCATCGAAGGTCTATGCACTGGCTCTACTGGAAGATAAAAAAAAATATTGATGACAGCAAAAATGAGCAGGTTTTTTGGTTGAAATTTCTGGCTGCCATCCCTGTCATTGTCAGCAGGAGCGATGTCACATGTGTCTTTGGTTACAACATTTCAGTGAGAACTGTTGTCTCTCCTTGGCAGAATAAGATCAAACAGTTTTCAGCAATGATGGTCACCCTTGACACTGTGTAAGGTCATCGTGTTGTAATGAATTGTAGTGTAGAAGAAATGCCTTCCTCCAACCTTGGTGAAAGTGCCTTTATTAAATAATTTTATGAAGTCACAAGAATTATGAACTATCGGTTCAAGAAACTGGTAATCAACTTGTCTTCTGACATTCTTACTTTAACAGATCTGCAGTCCCAGATTGAAGAAACCGACCAAAGAACTTCAGAAAAGCAAAGCGAGAGGGATTATTGGTTAGAGTACATCAATGTAGGAAGTAAAATAGAGGCCGAGGAGATTATGAATCTGGAAAAAGACATTGAGGAAGTCAAAGATGACCTTCGCAGGAACACAGGTCAGTTTACAGCTAGTATAACGTGAGCTCTTCCTGTATTACTTCTGGGATTTAATTAAATTATAAATTTAGTTTGGTGTCAAGTTACAGTAATTTATATAAACTTTTCCAAGACAGTGCCCCTAAACTTGACTGCATAATCCTATAAAATAGAAGAGCTCTCTCTCTGTCTCCATGAAAGTCCCTTTATTAAAGAATTTTATGAAGCTGCAGAAATTATGAACACTTAAAGAAAGTGAAAAACTTGTCTTCTGATGATTTTCTTACAAAATATAGGCAACCCGTATTTTAAAAATGTTACTGTGAAGGACAGTGGTTTTCTAAAAGTAAGTCCACATGTATTTAGGTCACCCACACACAGGTCTCCCTTAGCAGTCATACTTCTGTTGCTTCTCATCACACTACAAGCACTTCACATGTTGAAAACTCCTTTGACAGGGAAGCAGAATGAGCTCATTCTTGGAATGGTCTTTTGAACTGATCACATCGGTTTAAATGCAGAACTAGAGGGAGCTGTTTAGCCAGAGGTCTGAACTTTGCCTCCTAGTTGCAAAGTCTCACAGAGGAGGCCCTGCAAAATTACCGGTACAGACATACACAAATCCAGGGAAGTGCTTCAATACTGACACAACAGCGGAATTAGTTTGAGAGCTTACGTATTCTGGTGCTGAGCACTTTACAAAGAATTCTTTACTACCGCATTATTTTAAAACCATTTAAATATTTTGCTGTTACATAACCCACGCTTCTAACGGGAGAAGCATGTCTGGATTTTGTCCCTTTATGTCCCTCTCAGTATGCATGACCACAGCCAGGCAGCTGGTAGTAACAGGCAGTGACACCGCTCTAAGGGTCTCTGTATATTCTGTGCCAACCATTACCAGGCATCAACTCGCGTGGATCAGAGCCAGCTGGCTATCTTGTCTCTTGAAATATATTTTATCACGATTAAGATCTGCACCGTGTTTTCTACATCTCCGGGTATCTTGTCAGATAACCATCTCCGTATTCAGGAGAGGCTGGTAATTTTCATTATGCGTTTCCTGCGTTCTTAGTCAATTTGAAACTTCGCTATACAGCTGCTGAAATAAGAAATGAAAAACAGAATGGGCTTTTATATAGAATACCAGAATGAGCCAGTAGGAACATTCAGTTTAACCTCCTGCACGTCACAGGGTACAGAGCCAAAACAAGTGTGGTCAAACGGAAGTGTTTATAGAAAGACTGTTCCAGAGGTACATATAGCAGTTGCCTAATTGAAATACTGCAAAATGATGCTGCCAATACTGGATGTTAGCACATGATTTTACTCAACTTCCTAAAATTGAACTTATGAAGTGGCTGGGGAATACAGTCTTCTAGCCTGCAAAAAAAACAACCAACCAACCAACCAAATCTAACAAGCTTCCAGAGTAATGCAGCAGCAAATTGGGCTTGTTCACTCCTCGAGTGTGTAACAGGCTTATGGAGTAAGCACAGGGGAAGGGGTTTCTATCTCTGTAGGTACCACCGAGGGGCTTGATGCTGGCACAGTTCATGTGGTCTGGAGATAACATTTTAAACAAAATTGCTGGAGGGAAGAGGAAGCAAAAGAGCCGTACAGTTATGTGAGGTGTGGGGGAAACAGTGTTGCAGTGAGAGAGTTAGGGAAAATAGGCTCTTTAGAAATAAGTATGTCTGAACGGTTTCTCCTTTTCTTCATTCTCCCAGTACAATTCAGGTGGTTTTACTATCTGAAAGAATGAAAAGATGAATTAATTCTAGTACTTTCATTTAATTCTGCCAAGTCTAAATGGTAGATTGATTAAGGCAGGCTGGCTTCTACCCTGTTAAATTAAGAACTAATGCACAATGAATACACCTTTTATATTTGACTGCCTTGGGTGCCACAGTGGGTCCATGACCAGACACTCATTTACAGCCAGATCAGCAACAGGCTGTCTGCAACACAAGTGCAGAGGAGGCTGAGTTTCAAGCCTCCGGAACAAGTACAAAGTGCCTTCCTTCAAAGAAAATTACTACAATCTCATTCATTCCTTCAAAAGGAGAAAATACCAAGCAGCAGTGGGGTATCTAAAATAGCACAAAAACAACCAAAGGGAAAGATGAAATAAATAGCAAGTGACTACAATTTGAAGCCAAACAAATTCAGTTTGACGTAAGACTTTCTAAACAATGACCACAAGAAACGATGAAAGCAAATCATTGAGGCAACTGCCACATTTTCTGTTTTGTCCTTTTGTCAAATCAGAACCCCCTGGAAGGCTTAGATCAGTCGGAAAATTTATTAGGCTCTGTATAACTGTCTGAAAAAAATGCCATGTGCCTAAGATGATCTAATATGCTTCTATACCTAAAAAATTAGTTTTCTAAGCAAATCTCTCACACAACTCCAGGAGCTCTGCTATTCATAGCGACAAAATTTAGTGTTATGATACCAATATTTTAGCAGAGAATTGCTCAGCTCACTGCTCAGTTAGCAGTTAATTGCTCAGGTGGTGTTGCCAACAGAAATGTGTAAGTCACTTCAGATTTCTAGTTTTGTAGTTGACACCACTGTTCTTTGGGATTAGAAGGACAATTTCTATGGAGAAGGATGTTTGAATCCTTTTCTGCAGAGCATCTGTGCATGTGATGCTGGCTGATAGGTTCCAGTCTAGGAACAACATGCCAATTATCTATTTGTTGTCAGGAGAAACTGGTGTCAAATATGAGTTCTGATTTTCTTTTTGTTTGTTTGTTTTGAAGAACATTATAGCAATACTTTGCAAGCTGTGGAAGAAGAACATACTAGACTGATTGAGGAGCACATGAAGTTGAGCAAGGAACAGACCCCTGAGGTATTCCTTCTGCCTTTTATATAAGTGTTAGCTGCAGCATAATTAGGATTCATGTGCTCTGCATTAATAATTATTTCAACTTCAATTAAGACTTGAAACTTTTCTAATAAATTGAGAGTAATGGGTTTTGTTTGTTTTTAATCAGAGTAACAGTGAGTAGATGGGGTGGCATTTTACAAACGGGCAATGGGAAACTGGGGCACCATGCACTGATGTGACTTGTCCAAGAATATGTCACTTTTGCTGTGACCTTGATTTTGACATTTGCATAGATTTCATAAAACAATAACACACTAAGATGGGCTGCATGGAAATACACATCAACTAGAAAAAAAAAAGTTTCGTACTTGTAAAGTATAACGTTTTAAAAATGCCAAAACAGTGCAGTCTACAGTAAAAATTAGGCTTATTGATACATAGATTTTTTTTGTAATCCCTTCCAGCTCTGATTTGCAAACAGGATTTACAACATATTTATAGGATGGGTACTTACTCTCACAAAACGTCACGTATACTTCAGTGCAAATCACTGTTCGGGCCCATTAGGTATTTAAATTCCCTGACTTCAGTGCTGGAATTTTCAGTTATGTGAGAACATAATCTAAATTGACTGTTTTTTATTATGATTTACAGGGCCATCTTCCCTCCTAGTTGTTCCTTTCCACTTACTGATACCAATAATTAAATTGCAGCCTTGGCTCGTTAGCATAGACCTCTACATATTTAAGTTGTTTGTCATAGATCAGTACCGCCTCATTTGTGATTTTGCTTGAGTTTTTTAATAGCTAAAGGTTTGATTTCCTGAAAACCGGAGGATTTGAGCAGTAGTGGGAACACAGCAGAACTTGTTTGGCAAAAAGAAAGTGTTTTATTCTAATATGGGAAATTATAAAATATTGGTAAATTGCTTGACATATAAACTACACTAGTCTGGATAATGGAGAAGAAACAGCTGGCCTTGTGGACTAAATCCCCTCGTAATCCCTCAGGGGATGCTACAGTCTGTTGTGTGGATGTTTCTTAATTGTTTCCTGCTGAACAGCAGACGGTTCTTTTTAACAGTGTGCAGCCCGGTCAAAGTCCTGCTTTCAGATGAGATGATCTTAAATTGTGTTTTCTCAGAATGCTGTGAGATACTTAGACAGAAACACTTGCAAAGAAGTTCAAGAGAATGAATGGCTAAAAGAAGAGGTAAGAGGATCAATTTTGTACAGTTTATCATGGCAGTTCTGCTTTGAAATACAACGGCCTGCAGTCACAACTGTTGCCGGTGATGGGACTTTCATAGGAAAAGGAGAGAGACTGTCCTCTAATTAATCTGTAATCTGAGTAGCAAACTGTGTATGTGGTGAATAAAGGTAAAAGGTGAACATCTGCTTTCACAAATGAAGGACTCATTTTCCTCCTTAAGCAGTTATGTGAAGGACTACAACGTTCCATACAATTAAATATTTATATCTGCAGAGATTGGGATACTAAACAGTGTAAAGGCTCAGCCAGGTAAGTATCTGAAGAGTGTAGTTTCGAATTGCATTAAAGTTCTAGTGCTGCTGTATTGAAAGAAAATGGATATGGATATTGGAAACACTGTTGGAGAAGGGACTTGAGACAGCTTTAAATGAGAGATGATAAAGCAGCCCTGGTGATCATTTTACTGAAGAGAGGAAAATCAAAATCTCCTGTAGTTGTAATCAATTACTTGATAGCTTTTATACTGTTCTATAATGGCAATTTAGAGTTATATATAAGAGATTTGTAGCTTTTCTTGTAAAGAAAAAGCTTCTGTGAGCCAGATTTAGGAAACTTATTTTTCCCTGGTGAAAGTTTGATTGTGTTTGTTCTAATCAATACAAGTTCTTTGTTGGGATTGAATCTGGGCAAGACATAGGAGGGAGGAAATTCTCTTCCACCCCTCTACGACCTCGCAGCTTAGAACTGCGCAAAACTTTTTGGGAAATTAATAAATGAATTTATTATTTTTCAGTGCCACATCAACAAACCTGGCAGAGGTTTCTCCATTTTACTTACTAGTTTAAGACACTTGCCAGTATGGAGGGGTACGGCTTTTCCTGTTCCCCTTAATGAGCTCTGAGCCTACACCTTTAACTTCCTAGGGAGAGTGTCCAAACTACAGTTACTGAGGCAATGAGATAGGGGTCAACAGGAGGGAATTAATGTTTAAATCTGTATAAGCAAAGAGGAGCTTGAATCTATAGATCCTGTCACCGAATGAGTATGAATTCCCTTCCCTTTTCCCCATCTCATTGAACACTTAAGGAATTTTACACACACTAGGCAGTGTCAACAGGGGAGATCCTCTTTGGAGTATGCTTAATCCTGGCAGGCCCTCTCCTGAGAGTTGAGGGATGTGGGTTCCTTTTTCTCAATTAGAAGATTCTTATGTTACAAATCAGTGCTTTGAATTGTTGTGGAAAACAAACCCATTACCACTAACTTCTCCAGTCCTCTGAATTCACCCATTCATTTTCTCTGCTTTTCTTACACAGACGAAATATTTTCTCTCAGGCTGATATTTATATGCAGCTGACAGACTCTTCCAGTATTTTCTTTTGGGAAGATAAACCAAAAATGTCAGTTTTCTCCTGATTAAAAAGTTGTTATTTTTTTCAGTTTGGCTACTGACCTGAAAACTGACTGACTGAACCAGCCCTAAACTAGTTACCTCCAAATTTGAACAGGTTTGGAGATTTCAGTCACATTTTTCCATGGTTACTCTGTCACACCAAGATGGTTCAAAGCTGTATCACCTCATCGCACCAAACCACATCCTGTTACTGGTTCATGTCCTGACATTTTCACCTTTTTTAATCCCTTGAAGGAGTGGGAATTCATTTTTAACTGCAAATTTGGATGATTATAGCTGGGTTTGGTGAGAACAGATGCATTCAGATCCCTGGGTGCTGTTTATAAACGTGTATATGGCTAAGATTTCTGGGCAGGTATCTGTCCCCTTGTACATTCCCCTTCTCAGTGAAGGGGTGAGAACTTGATTTTACTTCAGGAAAAGTGAGAGGGATTGTGGGAACTGAATAACTGGATTCCTTTGGTTAATATAACTCCATGGCAATATGGGGCAATCACTGGTGGAACCTGGAGTTTAGCCAACGTGGTGGCTAACTTGGGCTGAAAGCTTCACTAATTCTGGATAAGAAGGTTTTGTGTATAGGCAGGAATTAGAAAAGAAACACTTGCTGAGCAAGAGCCTGAATTTAACTCTACAAAGGTTTTCCTCTCTCTCAAAGCTCTGATGTGAAAGCAAAAAGGAAAATCCAGTGCTTCTGTCTCCTAGAACTGTTTGGCTACGTGAGAAGGTTCTACTGCTATCAGGGTTGCACAGTCCAAATATCTGGCTGTGATTGACAGAGGTGTGCGGGTAAAGGCTTCTAAAAAGGTGTGAAAAAACCAAAGCTTTCCAAAATGAGCGTAGTCTTTCTGAGATTTTTTTTTTTTTTTTTTTTGGTACAAAGGTTAAGATTTACCAAAAGGAAGTAAGTGATTTGAAAGCCTCTATTCAGCTCCTGGAAGAAGAAAATATTGGTTTAGTGGCAAAACTGATTGATGCCAGACTTCAGAATCTGATAGTACCCAGGTAAAATGATGTCTTTACAGACTCAAAAGCCATTTAATTTTTTTTCAAAAAGATAATGCCATTTCCTGCTTCTAGAGCTACTTGGGCTCTCCCACAACAGAGCCGATGTAGTTTCCTAGCGGAAGGGAGACAGGATTTAACTATGTTTGGGACTTGTATCTCTGAAGGATGACAGTGACACTGTAACCTCCTAACTACCAAAATTCAGGAAAGAAACTGAGTTCTTTAATAATCCACTAAAACCCAGCAACACTCTCTTTTAGTGAGGATACCACTGGGGCTTGGAAATAGTTTCTTTCTGTTGTAATTGCTTCAGACCCAGCTTCTCAGACCAAGTGCTGAGCAATAGATTTTTTTTTCCTTAACTGTTGGCAAAATGTTTAACGATGTGAAGATTAATAGGCAAAATATGTGGGTTTTGCAACCTCAAATGAAAGAGATGACCTGGTACTGAGTAAGGAAGAGGCCTTGGGATAGGTCTGTCTGTAGAGGTGTCTGTAGTATTAGTTTCTTTTCTATTGAAATTATTTAACTTGTTCCCTAGAGAAAGATTAATTTAGCTGCAAAATGTCGACACTAACGGTATCAAAAGCACAATGTAACGATGGGAATGATCCATCTTCATTTTCCAGTTCCAGCTCGGTGATTTAGCCATATTGCTTAAGAAACATTCCAAGTCTTAAGAAATGGCCATTTTTTCTCTCCTCTCCAAACTTTGGACTGCTTTTGAGTGAGAGCTGCCAGCTGTGGCTGAATCTTGACAGACCAGAGACTGGAATATTTGTTTTCTTTTAGTCTCATGGACATAGTTGAACTTAGGCACTTAGAATAAAAAAAAGAAACGTATTAGCCTCTAAGCTACCTGGCTGCCTCCAGTGCATTTTTAAAACATTGCGCTATTCTGCATTTGTGGTTAAGCAGAAAACAGCTTTCAGAAAGGGTGCCTTCCCCCACCATCCCAAAAGGTTACACAGGGCAATTTAGAGAGAAAATTCAGACCCCTAATATGACTTTCACATTTTTTTTTAATTTCATAGGCATTTGTTTCTTATCCAGGCAGCTGGCTTGCAAGATGAATTTCCTAAGGACGAAATGAAGGAAATAGAGTATAGAGAATATGCAGGTAATGCACATGCTGGGAGCTTATAAGAACTGATAAGTCACCGAACATTATTTAAATATGTTTTATTTCTTAAGTTTTCATCAAACTGCCTGTTTTACATGGTGAACACTTAATTTCCCACTTAATTGCAGCCACCACAGCAATGACAGACTCTAGTTTCCATTAAGAAGACAAAGCCACAATCTCCCTCTAACACAGTTTTAAAATGGAAACTGGTGTTCAGGTTGTTGAATGTAATTACTCATCTAGAGCTAGCCTGGAACGTGGTTAATAGGATCGGCCGTCTTTTATGGAGATATGATTCATATCTTAATCAGTTCTTTACTGATCCATCTCATCATAACTTCATTATATCTTGTCCCTGAGAGGACACTCTTGAACTCTACGCTGGCTTTCACTTGAAGTCTACATGCACTTCACAGTCCTTCAGCTCATAGAGGTACACCAGAGTTAAATTAGAAATAAATCTCTAGCAACAGCAGATGAAGCTGCACGGAGCTCAGCCTGAACTGAAAATATTGGTGAGCAGCGCTGAAGTTTGGGCTGAACCTCCATCTCTCCTGGTAGGTGTACCCAGGAAATGGATCTATATTAGGCAAGAAGGACAGTATGAGTGTGCTGATCCACTCAGGATGGTTTCTATGGATTCCCTTAGTATCACGTGTTTTATTTACTCACTTTGAGTAGAAGAAAGAGAGGAAGAAAAGGACAAAATTAAATCAAAGAGGTAAGTTCCAAAAACTGAAGCCACACAGTTATGAATAAGTGAACAAGTCTGTTGAAGCTCTGATGAGTCCCAGCCATAGGTGGGCCTTTCTGGAACCATCAGGCACCAGCAAACATGTTAACAAAGACTTCTGAACTACTTATGTGTTTACTTCGAAAGGTTCAGCTCTGTTACCTTCGCTAGACCTTTACAATAGTTACTGGGAGGAGTAGGTTTTGTCCCAATACAGCTGAGGTCAAGTCACTGTCCCAGGCAAACAGATAACTTGGCAGCCCATGTTCGGAACAGTCTGTCATCCTGCGAATTAGGAAACGGCAAATGTGAGCTCTTCAGGGGAGTTATAAGTGGATTAGCTGTGTTTCAGGAACTTGTATATGAGAGAGAGATACATACATGGCTATAGAAAAGGGGTTTTATTTGGTTTTGCTTTTTTCCCTATTTAAAAAAAAAAACAAAAACCAAAAAACAAAACACAAACAATTCATGGCTCTATAGGATTTAAGTTGAACTAAGAAAAACAATTTTTTCCCCTGCCCCATCCCACAGACCCATTACTCCTAATTCCCAACCAATTTCAGTCCCTGATATTGATCGGAAATTGTGAGCAGAAATAAAGAGAAAAACCAGTGAGCAAAATCAACGTTTGGCCTGGCTTGCCAATTAAAAATCTTAGCAAGCTGTTCATTACATCACACTGGCCAAGCCACATTAAAGATTGCAGGCAATGCTCATACTGAATGCTAATTCTGATCTTCATAAAACTTAACGATGACACACACACCCCTGTTCATCTCTTTAAAAAGCAGAAGCAGATGGAGACGAAAGCCTCAGAAGCACCACAGTCCCCTGTCAGAAAAACAAGACCTTTGCAAAGATTCAGCCTGAAACGGAGAAGGAGAAGCCTGAAGACAGTGACGAGGAGCTGCAGAACACTTCCACTCCAACTTCTGATAGCTTCTTGTCTGAAGATGAAAAAGATTCCCAGGTATGAGTTAAAGTAACCAGGTCTCACTGACACAAACATATTCAGCGTGGAGCATGAGCTACTGCCAGGAGCGTTCTGTTCCCAGCGGTGTTACAGCAGAAAACACTCCAGTGTCTTTCACCTGTTGTACAGTTCAGGTGTTTAATCACAGCCATCTGGTGCCGTGTGGGATGGTGGGGACACTCGCTGTCCTCGCAGGTTCTGTGTCACACAGCCCAGCCTCACATGGATGTTCTGGATGTCTTGGGACATTTCAGATAGCACCAGACACACTGTTCTGGCAATTGGATGGTGTCTCAATCAGCATATGTGTCAGATTGCCCCTAGAATGAATTCTGAATGTCACCAAGTGACACTTTTCTGTGATATTGCACAGGTTCTTGTTTGCTTGGCTGCTGGTCCTTTAGAACTTAGGTTGCATAGTAGCATTAAAGGATCAAGGCGTCACTTTATCCTTCAATGAAAAGCCAGGATAAAGGTGTTTCCCGCATGCAAAATACAGAGTTTGAGAAAATAAAAAGGTGCAAGTTAGGTGTAAACAGGCAGAGTTTGTGTGGTCCTCAAAAAAGGTGGTGGCACCTTCTTCAAGAGATCCTCAGCCCTAGGTTGCAAAATGATGTTTCCTGGGTGCTTTGGATACTACGCTCTTGACTTACGAAAACTTGAATACTTTTCTAAATAAACTGATTACTCTCAGAAAATATATTACTCTACACCATCAAATTCTACTGCAAATTAAAGATTATATAGATGTGGTGCAGACTGCAGGGCTTGCTATGTAAAGATATTTCTCTGTAATGTTTCCTTCTTCTTGAATATCCTAGTCAAGCTTATCCAATAGTGAGTTAAAAAAAAAAAACAACCAACCAACCAACCAAAACACAACGAAAAACCCCAACAACTGTTTTTCTAGAAATTTGACGTTAGTTTAATTAATACCCTGCAACTTGTGTTCAGAGAAATCATCCTGTTGCCTTGATCAAAGACTTAACTTAAGGAGTGGCTCTGTCCTGAAGAGTCATTACAGAAAAAAACGGAACATTTAACAACAACAACAACAACAACAAAATGTCCAGGTGTTTGTTTCCTTGCAGTTGTTGCCTTGGGAGAGGAGTATGAGCTTCATTTCTTCCTGCTGTTAGCACTGCAGAGCCCACCCCAGCCAGGGCTATAGGTGCTGCTCACAATCTTGTGCTTCCTAATGGTGAAGGTATAATTGCAAACAGTGGAATTGCATTGGTAGCTATTATGGAAGCATTTATTACACAGAGGTGATTCCAGAGCCTGCTTTGTGTGGTTCCTTCTTCCTTTTCCTGGCCTTGTGATTCTGAGGGAACCCGTAGAGCACATTGGTCTTTTCGGTAGCTGGTTCACTCACTAACCCAGCAGAAGAACTTGCCTTATTTTCTCCTTCTGAACCAGTTTTCTGTTGGGTTACTGAGGGCGGTGAAACCCTGGCCCAGGTTGCCCAGAGAGGTGGTGGATGCTCCATCCCTGCAGACATCCCAGGCCAGGCTGGACGGGGCTCTGAGCAACCTGATCTGGTGAAGATGTCCCTGCTCATGGCAGGGGTGGCACTGGATGAGCTTGGAAGGTCCCTTCCAACCCAAACTGTTCTATGACTCTATGATTCCAACCAAATTGACTCAGAGGTTTGGAGAAGACAAGAGCCAGCAGAGATGTGGTGGAAGCACATGGCTGGACTTGGACATCTCCCTTGGCAGGAATGAGCTGTTGGATCAGTTTAATTCTCTTTTTTTTTTTTAAAGAATGGCTGTTTTTCAATGTAATTGCAGAAGAATCATCTCCTTTCTTTTTAAGGAATACTTAGAACTGGGTCCTCTGGAGACAAACCTCCTGTGTGTGGTTGGAAAGGCCATGCCTATTCATGAACAACCAGAAGAAACGCCAAGCACGAGCCACACAGAGCACGGCGTTACTGGTAAATCAAACAGGCACATCACAGCTCGGATGATCAGGGCCTTATCAGAAGAAAAGGTTGGTTAAAAACAGACAAGCTGTGCTGTTGAAGTAGAAATTTAGTTCTGCTATAGTTGCTCTCTTCTTCAAGGAGCGTGTGTGCTGGGCTTTGTGGAAACTGTTTTTCAGTGCCTAGAATCATGATTTACACACATAGGTTTAATGAGAGGTATATGTGCAGGTGGCTAATGGAAAGGTTGCTTTCCTTACAACTATGAGAACTCTTGGGCACTTTTTGGGCTTCTCAATCCACATAACTGCACATATTTCTAGGAGCAGATCCGAGTTAATATTTAGTTTTCATGGTCTCCACTGGCAGTCTGTCCAAGGCAGAACTCCCTTTTGATCAGACACCGAATGGGTAAATGTAGGCTGCCATGAAATGTAGATCTGTTACAAAATACTTAATACTCTGCTGAAGCAGAATCGAATTTAAACAAGCATAACTCAACTACTGCTAGAAATTGAATGTTTGAAAGCATTTTATTTGTCTCCGTAAAATCCCTACTTAGAAATATTGAAATAACCAAAAATCAACTGGGAAAAACAAAACAAGGCCCAAAACAAACAACACAGAAACAAACACAATCAGAGGATAAAAATTGTTAAAGTCTATTATTATTTTTTTCTTTTTTAAGAATTGGCCAAATATATTGTGTGACCCTGTACCTTTGGTTTGTGGCTAGTCTCTGTGAACTTATATCTTAGTGCATTGATTCAATGGGTTTTTTTTTCCACTCTCATTGCACATCCTGGACACCTCACCAGGATTAAACAATGCGGTTACTTCTCACTGGCACAACTGGGCTACTGACCCGTGCATTTCCTATTTACAAACTTATAAAAGCACTGAGTAATCTGATTTAAACCCTCCACAGGTTGATCAGCAGTTTGGAATGGCGCTTTTTCAAAGGCTTAATCATTACAACCAACCTGTAGCTCTACAGTGTCTCATCTCATACTTGAGTGCAAACACTTTCCATCTTTCAAGCGAGCTCAGATATTCCTGCCCAGCAGGTGTCTCCTGGAGTTGCAGAGGAGTTGAGCTGCTCTTGGGCCTCCGCTGATTACAGCTCCCCAGAAACGGGGCTCACAGCAGACAGGGAAAGGTAGGAGCCTTAATCTCAGCCTGAATCTCACTTGTGTTCCCACGGAGTGAAGAGTTAAATGAGCTTGGACGCATCCCTGCTGTCACCCAACCGAGTTACCGCAAAGACTGAGGTGAGTCCTAGTGCTGGAGTGTTAAGAAAACGGGGATCTGTACTTGCCAGGTGATGTTTGCAGCACAACAGCAGCTTCCCCCCCAGCTACACTGGCTTGGAGCGAAGTGCAAGCCCCGTGAAATCGCTCGCTTGAAAGAGATTAGTTCTGCTCAGCGATTAGTTCAGTCCTTTAGTCACAGAATTTAAATATGGCTTATGCCAAACAGCTTTTCAGTTAATGAAAGGCCTCTCCTGCTTCCCACCGCTCCCCAAAGGGCATTTACATTTCCCAGCGATGTGAACACAGGGCCCATCTCTGGGCGTCCCTTTGCCTGTGCCGTAACACACACCACCACGTGTGGGACACGTGGCAGGACGACATCAACTTGTGCCTTGGAAAAAAACAAACTTTGCCTCTTGAAGTCACTGTTTAACCTTCTACCATAAATGCCCATGTGGGTGAGAGGGAGTTAAATCTGAAGCAGGCTAATTCGGGTACGAGCCACCAGCAGCCTGCGCAAGCCAGAAACAACAGCCTGCAGAAAACAGTGAAGTGTCTCAAATCCCCTTGATTTCTATAGGATTAGTATTAAGGCCAGTGTGAGGCTCTTATACGAAGAAAGCCAGGTCTTCAGCAAATGAGGCATCTGGATTTGATCATGTTGTTACTGACAAAATCTCTCAGAAATGAGCAATATGTTGTAAAGCAGAGGGCTGATCAGTCCACTTTCTGGCAGCACGGCCAATGCTTCAAAATCCTACTTGAACAACGGGAGTCAGGGTTCGCCACTCCAGTTAGGACAAAACTTCTACAGGAGTCACCCTTAAATTCCCAGCACGATGAAATACCTTTTCTTCACCGTGTTTCTATTTTACAAGATGGCTCTAGAATCATAGAAACTTTTTGGTTGGAAGAGACCCTCAAGTTCATCGAGTCCAACCATAACCTAACTCTGGCACTAAACCGCGTCCCTAAGAACCTCATCTACNNNTCCATGCTCCAACCTCCTTTCAGGCAGTTGCAGACAGTGATAAGGTCTCCCCTCACTTCCTTTTCTTCAGGCTGAACAGCCCCAGTTCCTTTAACTGCTCCCATCACACTTGTGCTCCAGACCCCTCACCAGCTCCGTTCCCTTCTCTGAACTCGCTCCAGGACGCCAGTTGAGCCACAAGACGCAGCGAAGTGTCCATGTGTCCCCACAACTATAATCCAAGCAAAGCTTCGGTTGAGCTGGAGTTATGTATTTAACTGGCACACAACTCCAACCAGATTCGACAGGAAAAAAACCTCCCAAGTGTTCCCTGGGAATTCAAAGCTAAATATGAGCATCACTCAAGTTGCAAGTAAGCCTCTGGTAATAAAAGCCATTTTAACAGAACTGAAGTCCACGTGCTGGAAGATCAATCCATCAAATGCCTCAAAAGCACAAGGGAGCGGGGTGGGGTGGGGTGTGCTGCTGGCCTCCATCCACCCCAGCGCTGAAAGGAGCTGGTGCCCTCAGCGCTCTGCTTTGAACCCTCGCCCAGCCATCTCCCCGCAGAGCCAAAGCAACCGGACCGGACCGCTCTCCAGTCTGGCTGTGCAGGGCCGATCCCTCCCCTGCCAGAGCTGCGGGGAACGTAGGTTACTTAACTTTTGCTCTGGTTTTTGCGAGGTTCGCAGCCTCCGCTGCGGCGAGGTTATATAATCGTTCCACAGGTTCAGACCTGCGTGTTTCGGGAAACGAGGGTAGGAGACTCGTTCTGCAGCATTTGCTCTTGCTTGGCTGCTTTCTGAGCGAGCACTTACTAAACGCTCTGCTTCTGTGGGCTAAAAGGAGTTTGCCAGAATAAGGTCAAGGCAGAAACTAATGGACTGAAAAGTTACACTAAAGTGACGAGCAAGGAACAGAAACTAATGGTATTAGCATCTTAAGCCACTGATGTTTCGCAGCTGGACGTTCTTCTGAAAAAGCCTTTCCCTTGGATTTTGAGTCCACTGTAAAAGCAAGGATGTTTCTTTGTAATACTACACTTGAGAACTGATGTTCTGCAGGCTGCCACAAGCACGATGTTGTTTTAGGACGTGACGTGGTAACAAGGTGCCAACAACCACTGTTCCCGTATGCGGCTCATTGAACATCTCCACCGAGCCACGGAAAACTGCGATTTGACACGGTGCTGGATCTTCTCTTCACCTTCAGCGATTGAAGTGCAAGAGGCTAAAATTGTGTCAAATAATGCTTTTCTAGAAAAAGAGTTGCTGTAGTTACCACCACGAACAAAGCAGAGATCGATGCTATGAAAATAAACCCAAGACCTCAGCTCTCCTCATCTACCACAGCTGTCAGACACCCAGAGCAACATCCTTGCACCCAACGCATTTCCAGTACCATTACTGGCTCACACAACAGAACTTTTAAGGAAGTCGGCTGACTGTTCCAAGGCTTTTTGATCTTTGCCTCAGGAAATTTCATCATTGGAGAAGCAAGAAAAGAAATAAGAAATGCGCTTTACTCAACTCATAGATCGATTTGTTATCTTGGGCAAGTCATCTCCCACCAGTGCAATGGCTTTAGTGTTTACTCAGCCTTCAAACACAAAAGGGTGTCAAGTGGGTGGCCACAACTTTACACCTTCAGGGGAACCTGCCCTGGGTTCTCTCCTCCTCATTTACTCTCCTGATGCACCCAGGACATCGTGTCCTCAGCAGCCGAACCCCTTTCATTCTCCAGTTGGAATGTGGAAAACATCAGTAACTCACAGATTTTTGTTGTTGGGCAAATTCAGATGTTAAAACACTTTCTGCTCTCTCCCCCGTGCTGTGAGTGAGCTGCAAAGGCCAAAGCAAAAAATGGTCAATAGGCCAAGGAGAAAGCTCTTATTTATTTAACATATGCTCCCATTAATACTGATTTTTCTTCATATTCTGCACATTTCTTCACCACCCCTCACATTATCTTGTCGATCTTCTGCTCCCATCACCATTTCCTATTCTTCCCAGTGGTTTTGGTACCTAATCCTCATTTTTCTACTGCAATCTCTGTCTCAATTATATCACGGCCTTTGAGTTGCAATTCATTTACGTCACTACCAAATTTATAGCAGGCTCTGAAAACAAGCACTTAGTGTCTCATCAAAGATGCGGTGTCACCCTGGCGAGTCCATGACTTATTCCAGCAGCTGGTTGAACGGACCATCTGAAGTCACCTAAAACGAGTTTTTAAACATTTCCTAATGTCATTGCCAATTTACTGTATACGACAGTTCGGTTTAGCGACTTTGAAAGCAAGAACAGAAGCAGCGAAAGAATTTCGATTTGTCTTCAGCTGAAGATTCTACATTTGGGCTTTTAGAAAACACGTGAATAGCTACTCAGGGTCTTGTTCTGGCAAAAGTAATTGTCTCAAGAGGTAAATATCCAGTTGTTTCAGTTATATAATTTTTGGATTTTAAAATAATTACAGAATAGTGACGATTCTGACACACTAAGCTCTAAAAGGAACCACATCCCTCTAACAACGTCTCCTCCACTGCTTGCTCTGAGTGGGCAGCTTCCCTACTCAGGAGCTTAAACAGCCTTCGAACTCCATTTTTAAGAGAACCGGGTTTACAAACCCCCGCTTATTGAAAACAGCCAATAATTCAAAAGAAACATGTCCATGAGCTATGGTTTCTAAATCAAGCTACGATTTTTATTCCAGCAATACTGGAAGCAAATGTACTTACTAGGAACAAAGTAAATGGCAAAATAATCCTCAGGAAAATGCTCGAGCTGGTTTGTCTCTGAAAAGTAAAACAAAAAAATCATGGTTTATTAGCAAAGCCTCCACCAAGAAATCTTCACCTGCACAGCAGCTGCGTTTAACACCACAGAGCAACTGGGAAGGAGCAGCAAGGGGTAACAGATGAATCCGTCATCCCTGCAGAAGAGGTGGCTTATTTATTTTGTTTGGGGATTTTTTTGGCATCTGCATGATTTGCAACCTCAAGGCCAAAGCCCCACAAAGGGGATCAAGAAGATTTAAGACCTAAGGAAGCAGAGATTGGAACCACTGTGCGGAAAACATCACAGACTTGGAAAAGGTGAGCAGGCTGGTGTCTGTTCTGATCCTAAGGCAGCACGCTGGGCTGCGGAGGAAGAGGAGGAGGAAGGCTGACAACCTGCCACACAAGCTCTGGACTGTGGTACAGAACAATTTGTACCCTGGTAGTCACTGATTTAGCTCACAGGACAAAAACGGGCAAGTTTTGTCCAGCTGAACCCCAGCTCAGACAATTCACCTTTCTGATATCCCGAGTGCAACCAAAAACTGACACAGAAGTCGTTCTGTGCTTGTCCAGTCCCACATTGAAAGCCTCATCTGTAGGGAGGTAAAGATTTAAGTCAACTGTATAGGAAACTCCTCAGATCTGGGCATTACAGGCCACAGGTTCAGTTTTTGGGTTTTTTTAATTCTCACTTTTAGAAAGAAGTGTTAAATCTGCTGATCTGTACTGATCATTTTCTGATGTACACCCTTCAGAACAAGCCTCAGGTAGTTGAGAAGAGCAAAGTTCCACTTGTATGAAACGTCCCTGCGATAAAAACCTGACTGCGGATGTTCAAAGCATTACCGTCTGCTGGAAGATTCGAGAAGACACCTAAATCACTTTTTGGGGGGCATATTTATGCTTCTTGCTCCTTTATAAACAGCACAAGTTTATTGCCATGAATATTTTGAAAAGCTAGAAGATTGGGAAATGTCGTATTAAGTGAGGAATCCATCTCTTGAAGGGACAACTCGTGATAGCGGAATTAAGGCCACCAAGAAGACGCAGAGATCACATCATTGCCATCGAGCTGCTCTTCCTGCAATACAATATGCACATCTGAAATACATTTGGTATTTTATTAAGTAAACAAAGCAATTATCAGTGCACATTTTAAGCAGCAAAAAAGAAAAGAAGCACCTCAGACTTTCATACCGTAACAAAAGTTCTGTGGAAGCTGCATTTTATTTGAAAATCCACCCATTTTTGCTAACATACGTTTTAATATTTTTAAACAAAAATAGAATCTGCAGAGACAATGCAGCAAGTATGCTTAATTCATGTACAGAATTGCTTTCACGTCGCGGACTATCCTCCTGAAGGCCCCACTCCACCCAAAAAGTTAGGATGTATTTACACAAAGCGCCGATCAACAGCGCTACTTTAATGCTTCGTTAACTAAATACCCGCTCGACGTGTGTAAGGAAGCCGCTTCGCCTTTTTTTTGACTTTTAAAACGTACGTGATCACCAACGTGGCACGAGCCAAATGAAAACGCTTCCCCCCACACACGCACCACCTCCAGTTTTTAATTATATTTTTTTGAAATTTTTTAAAGAAAAGGAGGGAAGTCTTCAAGTGAAAGCAATTCCTCACATTCATTTTGGAAAGGCCTTATAATGTCAAATGTAAAAATAATGACATGCCAAGCACAAAGCGATAAAGTTCCTTCCCGATGCACTAATGCTGAATTAAAAATGTAGTGCTTCTTCTAGTCAGTTAACTGTTCCCTTGCAAAATCCTAGGCACAGAATCGACTATGAGGATTAATGCATTTTACAGCTCTTCCCTAATTCTCATATATACCGAGAACTCATTAGATTCAGACCTTTAAAACATTTAGTGCTCTGTATGTCAGCTGAAAAGCGTTCGGAATCAGATTCATTCTTGTGGATAAAAATCAGACATACTGTATACATCCATACTCATTTTCATAAGGAGGTTGTGGGTTTGTTTTTTTTTTTGATACAATATTAATGTTAAATTGATAATCATAAATAAATACAAACAATAATACATAAGGAATGTCTACTGCAAACTGAATATATATTTTTTTTTTAAAAAAAAAGTTAATTTCCATTACTGCTGTGCCTACGTTTGTGAGGACTGAAAAGGTAACTGCAGAATTACGAGTTAGGATTTGACCCTCCCCTGCCCAGAGTCTTGTTTCGAGTTCCACATCTCCATCCCCGACAGCATTTCCAAACACCCAGCTCCATTTTCCACAATAAAGGCTTCTCTTTGTACGTTACCAATTAGGGACACTATTAGAAGCTGGAAGTATCGACGTGTTAGTCACCAGGACACAAAAAAAAAGGAAAACCAAAAAATCAAATCTCAATCTTAGTCTCAATTCATGGCAATTCTTGGCTTTCCGTTGTGTATCGATGTTTTCACACGGAGTCGTCCCGGGTTCCTTCGTTGGTCTTTGTCATTTCACCGCATTGTTTCACCGAAGAGGAGAGTTGGAGAGGCTGAAGTTGGTTTTGTCCTGCAAGTGGGGCTTTACTGGTGAGCGCATCTTTTTGGAAACGTTCCTTTCTCTTCCCATCTAACACAGTTACATAAACTGAATCTGCAAAGACGAAAAACCCGCGTGTTAACATCCAACAGAAGTAGGACTTCGCTATAAACCCGTGTTTTCTTCAAACCTTTCCATTCTTCAAATGCCCAAGCCATCCCAAGATCTGAAGTTTTGAATGGGAACTTTAAAGAATCAGAACCAGAAAACAACCAAAAGCCATCAGGATGTTTTTGCCAGCTACGCCAGCCTTTGGAACAGCTCTTTGCAATTAAGCTGGTTCGTCCAACGATAAAAAAAAACCACAACCAAAACCTACTTATCCATGCACTATTGTCACCAGCAGCAGCGTAACACGGATCAACACTATTACGAAGAGAACCCAAGGTCACTTTTCACACTGAACCATCAGAAGTGAACAAAGCGAAGCAGATGTTGTGTGCAGTAAAGCCTACTCTTTCTATACACTACATATTCTTGAATTCTTTCAGGTTTTCACTCATTTTAGTAGTGAATCCACGTGCCTCTGATAGATTAAAAAAGAGAAAGGAACTCCAGTGCACACCTGTAATAAATTTAACCCTCGCACCCGTGGAACCAGGTACCCCACTCTGCATCAAGTGGACTCTTTGGTCAAGTGTTCTGGTGAGGTGCAGGAGCAGAGGGCCAGCAGCAGCCGGGCGTTTGCTGCTGACCAGAACCCTAAACCACTTTGGTTTCTTTTTTCCCTACGTTTCTCCAGTCCTAAAATTCCATTCGGCCCTTTGAAGGCAACCGCGAGGCTGATGTGGCCCCCGGGGAAAACGAGACTGACGCCCCTGCCCTAAACCCTTTCCTGATGAAATGGTCGATAGCAGGTTGTACCAGTTCCCTCCCAGCAAAGCACCAGTTCGAAAGGAACCAGCACATTTTATTTCCACTGAACCGAAGCAAAACGATTTGGCCTTTAAAGGGCTGCAGTCACTACACCGAGTTTCCAAGTCACTTCCACAACGCTTCCAACTCAACACGGCTCGGTTTTCGTTTTCTTCCGAAACGGTTCTAGCTAATAACACCGGAATGAGAACTTGCAATTTTTGTTTTATATCATAAAAAAAACACCAGCATCTCCCCAGTATAACGGACAATACCTAAGTTGTTCTACAAGAAATCCTGGAGAGAGAGCTCTGCAAAGGGATCCTTTCCTGAGGCTCTGTGAGGACTCTGACTGGAAGGGCTGGATGCTGCAGACAGCTAGTAGGAAAGACGACAGAGAAAGGGAAAGAAAAAGAAAAAAAGGTCTCAGAATGATAGAATATGAAAGCTGAACGGGTAATGAAAGGACGAGGGGGGGCGGTTTAAGAGGCAAACTCGGCAGAAATCAACTATTAAAACGAGGTGTTTGGTCATATGGAAAACAGAAAGCCTCTCCAATGGTTGGTGTAATGCAGAAACGAGCTGGACGTGACCCCCCCCGCCAAGAAAGGAGATTTCAAACTGGCGTTTGCCAAGGCAGCAGATAAACTCGCATCTCTTCTTTCTGCAAATGGGATGCGTATAAAAAGAGGCTGGAGAGCAGCTAATTCTCAATTTGGGGCCTAGGAGGAGAACACGGGACATATTCTAGGGGTAGGAAAAAAAAATAAATAGACGGAAGTTTGTCATCTGCTGCTGTTTCAGGCAAGAACCGAAGCCTGAGAGTGCTGATCCATACACTAACAAAAATCACATCCTATAGCCATGTATTTAAAGCGCCACGCTACAAATTCAGCCATCCGAAGCACATAATTCACAAGCAGGTAATACTGGTGTTCCAGCTGCTGGAACGGACCAATAATCCGCAGGCTGTAACTGCCCACGTATCTGCTATTTGTTGATTTATTTTTTGTATCCTTTTCCTGCTTTATTAGCGCATCCCAGTCATAAACGCTGCTTTACTAAATTCTTCTTGCCCTCCCGCTCATGGAACTCATTTGTATTTAATACAAATGAAAGCCACTTTTCTCCATTTCAGATTCCATCGCTTTGAGGGTTCAGTCCCAATCGAGTCGCTGATCACCGGTGCACACTCGTGCTTCACACCCATCGCAAAAAAACATCGTCTGAAGGGATATTTCCTTTGGAAACACCGAACGGCTGCCAACCTACACGTGATGGGAATGTGCTTATGGGAACTGCTCGCAGACGTGCCCAGAGTGTAAATGCTGCCATTGCAAAGGTAAATTTTTTATGTTAATATCTATCTCCGAAACCAGGATTCTTTCAGGATCAACACCATCTGGGTTCAAATCATTACCTCCCACCTGAAACCTCATTCCTGATGAGGCACTCGGATCCAGTCCCCATAAACAGATTATGGAAGAGTCATGAGACAGAATGGGAAGCGCTCGAGAAGCAGTTTCAGGATGGCAGAAGTTGCCTTTTAAGCTTGGTTTTAGAAAGCCATCGCTCACCACACCCCCCGCCACTCTCCAGGATTTGAGCCAGACTAACGTTAAAGTCCAACAGAGTCCTAACTTGAGCGGGGCCTGCCTGCTGCCACTTGATTTCACACATTCCTCCTCTTGGCGGTCAAATGGCTTGAAGTGAAGCCACGGAGGAAAAGTCCTGTGAAATTTGAGTCGGCAAATCTCCAATCGATCTGAAAGCTGCAGCGATGCCCCGGTTTGAAAGCAGTGTGGGAGACTGGCAGCTTTAGAGCAACAACAGCTTGTAAGCAGAAAACAGAGGTGACATTTCAGGAGGTGACATTTCAGGCCTGTTCAGCTTCAACACTGCGAAAAAACTTGACCGTGGTACTTCCTACACGCTACAGCCAAATTCAGGCGAGACACAGTACCTTACAGTATATACAGATTTTAATGGGATTCTTCTAATTACTAAAAAGGAGGCCTAAAAAAAGAAATGTAGAAAATATAGTCAGAGTTTCCTATACAACAGCACTTCTCACTTCTCGCTGCTTCCAAGAGACAAAACCTCCCCAGAGTCACAGCGACACAGAAAAACGCGCCCATGGGGAGCGCTGGGCTGATTCCCATCGTCAGCTGGATGCTGGTTTCTCATTAAATAAGTCCATCGAGCTGGTTTAGTGTATATTTTGGGATTAATGTGCCAAAAGCAGCCCTTGTGAAGTCTGCTTTCTGGCGTAAGTCTGTCCTGAAATATACAGCCTGTTCTTGCAGTTTAAAAACAAGAACAAAAAGAACCCAAACAAAAAGCAACCACCAATGAAATAAAAACAACCAACCACAAACAAAATAAAACTCCACAAACAAAACCCAAAACCAACCCGCCCCAACCAACTTATTTGCAGATTTATCTATTTATCATGAGGAAAATGATGCTGTTCTCTCTCAAGCGTGAAATACTGACCCTAATGTAAGAGAAGTGATTTCAAAGAAAAAAACCAAAACAACACATACACACAGGTTTCTTTTAAAACTACAAACATCTTCTGCACCTAGATTTTCAAAGAAGAAACTGCTCTACTCTCATGAATCGCTTAAGCAAATTACTTTGCCCTTAAAAAAACCAAACTACCCTTGCTTTTGATAGCAACAATTAGAAATAAAGGTGCACGAGTATAAACAGAGCCGTTGAAAGGCAGGGAAAATAGGTATGTCTAGAGATAGGGAAAGTGTATTTGTAAAGACAAATCCTTAAGAGTATCAAGTTAGGAACACTGGTTTAAATTATAAAGAAATTGGACAACATTGGGATGTCTATCTTACCAATTTCTATGAAAAGCAGGAGTTCCCAACACACCATAACTCGGCAATATGATTTTTCAGCACCAACTTTGTATCTGTCATTACGCTTTTAAGCACCATCAAGTTTCTTTACTGCAGAAGCAACCAAGACCTATCAGACTAGAGGTAAGCGATACAAGCTGGTGCTTTAAATGGAAAATATTTAAAACTATTTACTTTTTGGCACTGACGACACCACGGACAAAACGTGTGTTGTAATAACGGTGGTTAGAGCGATCCACACGAGATGTATTGAACCGCGTGCCTTTCAGACAATTCTTTTATATTTGTTTCCTTACCCCAAGAACACACGTTTCTTTATATTCCTATTCCAGGAATTATGATTAACCAAACCTAAACAAATACGCCCTCAGAAGAACCTCAAGACTACGCACAGGGTAAGTTTAGTGTAACAATATTGTAACTCCCCTCCGTGGCTACACACACTGTGTATGGGGAAGAAGCTCTTGCACGCAGCTTTTGTTTCATTTAATTTGCTCTATCGATGTCAGGTTTTGAAAACTCAAGGCCTGTGAGCAACACGGACTGACTGTCTCATGAAAAACCTTTCCCGGCCATGCAGCAAACGCTGAGTCAAAGGATGCGCTTTCTATCCAATTCATTCTCACAGGAACCAAACACGTCAGATAAGCACAATAAATACAGGGCTGCACGCCTCACTTGTGACTAATTCAGAGGTATCAAACACTTCTTTTTCCCCCTTGATACTGTATAAAAACCCATGTGAAAGACTGAATCGCTTAAGCGACAGCGAATGTGCGAAGCAGCTCTCAGAAGTCCAAGAGAATGTCAACTGAAAGCTGCGTTTCTAGCTACAAAATTCTAACAGCATCTCTTTCAGATATAGCCTTTAAAAAAAAGATTTTTGAAAAACCTGGTTTAGCAAAGCCAATGGACAAACGACCCACTGGCAGCACAAAACATCACTGCTGAGAAAAGATCAGATCTGGGTACCAGAGAAAGGTTTGAGGCTCTTTTCCTTTCGTACCTATTGCTTAATTCTCTTTCCTCCACACTCCAGTCCCAAACCCACACTTACATCCACATCTACTTCAGTGAATTTACACAGGCATGGTTCTAAACAGCCACCGATAAAGGCAGAGCTCTTCGTAGTTAAGATCAAAATACAGTCCCAGGATAGCACATTTTTCTAACAGGGTCGTGATGTACAGCGTGAACTTTGGCAAAGAAACATCTGACCAGTAAGTAAAACCACACTGTTAATATTGGAGTTCCAAGCTGCCAGCTAAACCTGGATCTGCCTCTAAGTACAGTTCACCAAGTCTTAATCTCAGTATTTTCTGAAAATAATGAAGCTGTTCAAGGTCATCCATTCCCTCTATCCCCTAATTTTTTTTCCTACTGCAAAAATCTACCTTCAGTTGGCTATCGGGTCAAAAGAGTGAGATCAGATAGAAACTTCTCAGTGGCAGATATTTGCTGAACAAAGAATAAAAGGTAGGTATTTAACTCCAGTCTTGATAAAGTCAGTTCTCAATGCTCAGAGTAACCCTTCAGCACACTCTTGTATTGCAGGACATTAGGTAACGAACCTACACACGACATCTCACGAGAAGCAGAAAAGCGGGCAACGCAAGGAACGCTCCATTTAATGTAACACCTTCCTCGACAAGGAAAGGCCAGACGCGTTTGTGTAGCTGTTGAGTGTCTTCACTGTGCTGTAAATATTGTCTTGTGCAAACGCTTGGAGGAACGCAATGGTTAAAAACCAGCTGAAGGCGTCGTGCGCCTCCCACTGAGAGCGGCCAGTACCAACAACCAGGTGTTGGGGTGAAGTTTCACCAAGTTCGATACCATCTGCTCTTCAAACCCACCTGTAAGTCAGAGGTGAAAGGCTACAGACCTTGGATACAGGCTTCTTGGATACAAGAAGCTGGGAAAGAGCAATAACTTCCACGAACCGCTGGGCTTGTGCAATACATTTGTCCCACGTGAGAAAATATTAATATACTTTTTAAAGCAACCGACCCGGTTGTGATTTGTTCCTAGCAAGAATCACGTTGAATATACAGACCTGTGCTCCCGGTACAGGGCCAAACGGGTTTGGTGGTCTCATGACTGGCTGGCTGTATATTAAAGTTGGCTGTGTCATTACTGGTATGCCTCCCATCTGTGATGGCTAAAGAAAAAGAGAAATATCCACAACATCAAATCACACTTGGCATTAATACACTGCAAGCGTTTAAGTAAAGAAAAGGGTAAATTTTGGCCATTTTTGATACACGCAATCATTTAAGATTTTTCTACACTATTCTGCAAATCCAGGTGACTGGAAAGGAACATGAGAGTCTTTTCAAGGAGTACTCTCAATAACAACTGAGCCCATTTAATCTCTTGCTGCAGAAATCGGAAACACTCCAATACTTGTTGAAGCATTAGCGCTGGTCCTCTCGCTCCCAAAACCGAGGCCTGACAGCCCTTCCCTGTCTGCCCTCAAAGGCACAGGAACGGTTTTACAGGTACCAATGCCGAGCTGACGGACTTCCAGCAAAACTGAAACCCCAGAACTATACGTATAATTAACATTGAAGCATCATGCAATTAAGTCTAAAGCATTACTGACACTCTGGCTGAGGCAAATCAAGAGTTTAACACATACTGATAGTTTTAGAAGTCTGGTTTATTTTATTTTATGCAGGTGCCCATCCCTGGCGCTGCTTTTGGCGCTGCCCTCAGGCTCGGCTCGATGCATCACTGAAGCAATCCCTGCTGCTTTCCTCCACTAATCCTGGTCCTCCTGCTACGCCAACCCGCTCTTTGGGCAATCACATGGTGAACCCCCTCATGAAACTGATTCTGATGGAAACACCCTACAAAAATACCTGCTGGCACAAGGAAGCAGCCAGGGAATGCTCAGGGACTAGTGGAATTGCCTATCTACCTACTAAAGCTTTTAGGGTTGTAAAACGGGTCAAAGGTTTCAGATATTCCTAGCAGTAAGTGTTCCGGATAAAGTCTGAATGAGCCAGGACAGTTTTCAGGATGCGCTAAAGCCTCCTGGTCATTCCGGACCGGCCAGTCTCACCCACCTGCTCACACCACAAGTAACAGCAGCTCAGGGCAGCAGAGCTACGGCTCCTGCTAATTCCAGTTTCCACTTCACACCGGCATTTAAACCCCACAACGAAGGTTGCTCGACAAAACACGCAAGATTACGTCCTGCACGCTAAACACGTTACCTTCCCCGCCCGCTGAATCAAAATAACTAAGAAAATGCTCCAAATACTGTCAGCGCAAAGTTGCGTAGATCAAGTTCGAACCAACACTAAAGGCAGTTTAATTACAACGACTTTGCACAGAACATACTACAGGAGGGTAATGAGGAACGTGATACCCTCCCACAAGACCCTCAAGAACACAGTTGGCCGCTTTTGCAGTTCACTTGCTGAGCGTTTACAAATTATAAATCATTAAACCGACTGGATCACATGATGATTTAGCTTATTTTTGTTATGCTAGTCTGTGAGCCGTTTAACAGAATAATTGTTCTTTCTGCTTCTACTCACCCAGCAAGGCTGTGCTACACCAAGACCATACCGATAAAGAATTAAGGTACATAATTTCAGAAATATTTTAAAATTTGAGATGAGAACAAAAAAAAAACTGAACCACTTTCGAGAGCAACAAGGCCAGGTTTATGTCTAAAGCCTTCCAAGTGTTTGTGTCACTAAGAGATCCAATTCTCAGCCAACACCACAAGACACGGCCGTGTCACAAACCCGCGGGTTTGTAGCATTGATCACTGCAGGTGCCTTTTGCTGAGGTTGGGAGCAAGTATTTAAGGAAGGTTTCACTTAATTGATGAAACATTCCTGTCGTGAATGTAGCTACAGTCACACGATGCACTTATTTCTAAGAACGGGCAGATGTAATCTCAGACAAAAACCACCAAGGGTCACAAAACTGGGACTTAACGATTTGGTGACGAATAAACCAACGGGAGCTGAAATTCAGACGTCGGTAAGACAGTTCAGAAAAACGGCTCCTACCGAACTATAGGCAAATATATAGGCATCTGACTTGAAGTGTGGGTTGCAGGAGCTCACTCACCATGCCGTAGCCCATCATCCCCGTCGGCGTTGTGGCAGGATAAGCCATCACGGGCGGCGCCTGGTGCGGAAAACAGTGGAGAACTGAGAGAGGAGCGAGCGGCCGCGCTCGGGTCAGACAGCGCTGGCCACGGGGCAACCGCGGCACTTCGCTTGTCACGATGCGGCAAAGAATAACTAGGATTCGCAGGCTTGCAAACAGAGTGTATCCCATAAAATACCTAAGCTAAGGTTTCTAGGTGATCTTGGCAAATCCATAATTATGTATTTGCTTTTAACCTGTTAGGACTTTGACTAAAGCGAACTGCGAGCTATCACTCTCTCAGCATCCTGTTTAAAGAACAGAGCACGAGACACAGAGAAATAAGAGAGAAAATGCAGGAAGCAGAAGCGGTTTTTTTTTAATCCCATGAAGGATATACTTATATTTCAAACTCTGGAGTAATGGTACACAAAGAGTCTTAAGAAATAATTTGAAAGACCAAAGTACCATTGTGTCTGCCAGCATTACAGAATTCTCTTGTCTTTAGCCAGGATGGGGATTCTCCTACCATCCTGCAATATAAATCCAACCCTAACACGAATATCCAGCTCGTATTCTCTCTCACTCACTCAGTACAGCAGATCTGAACAGGTGAAAAAGTCTTCTTAGTACTTTGCAGATACATTTATATCACTCTTAACCTCAGTTAAGTTCTATAAGGTTAAAGTTAGATTGCTGTCAACAGACAACACCTGGGGCGACACTGTGTTGCGAACAATTTGGCAACATACACATAGAAAACCAGCTGATAACTCTTAGAAAGCAAAATATACTAAAGACAGTTCTCACATCCTAACCATATTACCATATTCTTTGTTCTACAATTTCATTATCTGCTTTCTAAATCAGTATTAACTCTTACAAGGACAAGAATTTTCCCCCCCTGCCCCAGACTATAAATTGGTGTTTATAAATATCCAGATACCTTGCTGTCTCTCCATTCTACCTCCTGTTAGTTTAATTTTCATGCTGTTGGGATTACTGTTCATGGCAAGACAAAAACTGTTTGCATTTCTTGGTACACAAAGAGGGCAGTGACAAAATAGTAATAATACTGGATTAAAGTAGCTACATCGTAACATCACAAATAAGACATCAGCAAAACTGCTGAACTCTGTTCTAAGGTATCAGCTGCCTCTCCATCGATAACGGCCAGAACCACTGGCATTCCAATTGCTGTCAGAACAGATTTCCCCCATCTAGAACTATCTAAACTGTGTATTATCCATTATTCCACAGAGCTGACAAAGCCATCCTGAAAATCACTTGGTTTTCCTTGTGTACCCACACCTACACACACAAAAACATGCTGACTACATTTATTTTTGAGTGCTCAATATGGACCTACCAGCCTTTAGTTACAGAGTTACCCTGCAATGAAAACAGAATACAGGGAAAGACCAATATCACTGTTGATATAAAGAAAAGAAAAATCCCTTGAAATGAAAGGCTGCATTCCTCAGACAGCAAGCACAGGTTATTGCTTTGTAAACTGTCAGCATGGATTTTCTTTTTTTTGTAGAAGCATTAATGACATATTGGTCTCTCCCCACAATAAAAATAATAATAATAATAAAAAAATAAAGTTAGATCTACTGTAAATGTGGACAAAGTGCCAAGTGTAACAGAAGCCCGTGAGGTTTCATGCAGTTATTCAAACACAAACATTTGAATCTCCATTCAGAATTCACCGAGTGCATTGAAGGCAGCACAGACACACACCCCAGCTCTCTGGCAGCAAATGGGACACTTGAAAGCAAGGAAAAAGAATCTGGGTATTTCCCATGCCATCATTCGAGTCAGAGCCCGCAGACCACCTAGGAGGTTCGGGTACGCTAGGAAAAGCTCCATTTTTGGCACACCAAAGATTGTAAAAATGAGGAATGTGTAAATAGCAAGAAGGTTGTGAGATTCTGCAACAGCAGTGGTTAATATCAGCATGCCAGTCGATTGCAAAAAGGCTGTGGGTTGGTTCACTTACGTATTGTGGAAAATGCATGCCATTCTGTATTTCCCAGGAGAACAATTACATAATGCAATAACACTGGATTAGAAGCAAATACTTAAACAACAGAATATACACAGATAGCATTTTAGTTCACAAATACATTAAATGTTTACCCCAACAAATTCTTGTAATTCAAGCCACTTGCTCAGACAACATACACCTGTGACACTGCCATCGTTATGGGGCTTGTAATTGTTTTGCACAGTCCATTTATTTGGTATATGCCTTTTTCCCAAAGACACGAAAGCCTTCTTTTCCAAAGCATATTTATTTAGCAAGCAGCAGCAACTCCACAATAAATAGACCAGCAGAGGAAAACGAACTTTTTTTCCCCCCTCTAGATCATTTTTGTTTCACTATTTTCACGTTAATGGAACAGTTTCACAGGACGAGAAGTGTCTCAACAGCATCTCCGAACAACAAAGGCTGTTAAAGCAGTGGCTTATCACAAGAAGATGTATGTACAAGACACAAGTTATTAAACAGATTCAAGCACACAAGTCAACTTGAACCACCAGTCAGTCATTAAAGCAGGAGAGTAGTTACAGTTTCTTCAATATCTACACACTCTTGAGTAAGGCCCACAGATATTCCTCCCTAGATAAAAGTAGCGAGTTGATAAGGGACACCCAGAATGGAAGAGGCGGTGGATCCAGGGAGACAATCTCCCTCTTTCCAAACCCACAACGCTGCATTATCGCGCTGCGGGATCAACCTCCTCCACTCACGCTCAAGATGCAATGAACCCGCGTTACCTCTTCCGTCCACGTACCGTTCTCCAGGTCGTTCGCGAAAGGGCGAGTAGGATTCACACGCAAAAATGTCTCATTAGCATTGTGAAAACTACTCACGTAGCCTCAAACTGGGTTTTTTTTGTTTGTTTTTGGCTTGTAATTAAGAGCCCTCACTCATCCTTCCCAATATTATGGAAGTCGATCACCAAAAGCGACGTGCGTTAATAACAACTGCACACATCAGGGGAGGAAAGCAGTAGTGACGTGTGTTAAGAGCTCACATCACTGCACAGACACCTCTATGGCATCAAGAGGATTAATATCTCAGCCCCTTCTCACCCCCAGAGCAGAATGAGTTGTAATGTTAGACATACTTGACATATTGCTGCGTATCACAAATATACTTGTTACACTTCTACCTTCCTAGGCTGCAAAGAGCCCCCCAACACTGGAATTGACAGTTTTACGTCACTGCAGTGGAACACGAAGGCTGCTCTCTTGCCCTGATGAAGGCTGGACAAAAACTATCGAAATTTATGCTAAACCTACACATCACAAACTATTTACTACAACTGCACGGCTAAGAAAAGTAAATCCAAGTAGTACTCATCTCAAACTGACCACTCCTTCAATTTTTTACTACTCTCTTACTGCAACCATTGATCACTTCCAAATTTCTCTGTTACACACCAGCCTACGTATCTATGTTGCAGGGAACTCACTATTTTAAAACGAGTATTCACTTACCAACGTCGGAGCGTTCCACGCGGTTGTAGGTGCAATCTTGGGTTGCCAGTTGGAACCACCTGTTAGTTTCTTTTCACCTGGCTGAGTCCAGTTCACATCACTTCAAACAAATTTTTTAAAAGAACTGTTAGAAAACATTGGATTTTCTGACAAACCTCCCTCAGGTAAACACCGTTTTCTCTTGGAAACGTGGCTTCTTTTGTTAGTGAAGAAACCCCTTTAGCAAAGGAGGTGACAAAAGGTCTCATGACAGCTTGTTTTGGCTGGGAAAAGTAAAATGCTCAACATGAGCTATCTCAGCTTTATCCAACTTCAGTCAAGTTCCCCAGTATACTTTTAAGACTTTTCTTGGGATCAACTGCATACTGGATTTCTGAATGATTTTGGAGTTGGCACAGATGGTCCCAATAATCCTGAAGTCGCTAATCACACCCTCAACTTCATTGCTAGAGCAGAAGTTCACTGTTCTACAACACGTCCAACTTCAAAATTAAGTGTCAACCACAAGCCTGAAGTGGTAGTTTCACCATCTTTAATACAGCTCTGCACACACTCGGATCCCACAGAGCATTTATAAGGTGTGCTAAGATTACCTACAACTACAAAATAGATTTGATGAACTCATTTCCTAAATAAATACAAAGCCTGAAAGGAATGAGAGACAGGAGGACGTCTTGCCTGCTGTTATCACTGTCACTCAGCCTGCAGTCACCTCCAATTATTCATTATACCTCATATGAGAAACAACGTACAATCCCAAACCCACTCCAAAGGTTCACGTGAGGTTGTTACACACAGGTTTGAATCTGTACTTTCATAAAAATTTACTATCGAGAAAATAAAACCGCTCAACTTCTGATTAAACATACTCACTTTTTAGCAGTTCCATTTCCAATGCCCAAATCTGTCACAAAGTGGAAAAAAGATACCGTTGAAATTCTATTCATGTAAAAGAATTCTTTAAGTGTTTCTACATCAGTGGTTTAATACTTACTGCCTACAAGATTGGCTAAAGATGAGTCCAGATCATCTGACACTAGTTTGTTGGGTGGTACTTTGGCAACTGGAAGACTCTGGTTTTGAGAGGCCACTGTTGGTTTTAGGAGACCACCTAGTTCATCAAAGCCTTGGAATGAGAAACATAAAATAAGTGATTTGAACAACAGGCCTCCCACAAATGACGTGACATTCTATTAAACAGGCAGCAAGCTCAACGCAATGGCTCAAATACTGAATTTAACCTGTGATGCTACACCATACAAGAAGGATAAAATTCATTGTGCCTCTTGATAAAGGAGATATTTACTACAGAAAGATGAGAAAGTACTTACTGTCCAGATGCTCAAAGAACAGAGTACTAACTATGACTACAATCCAAATTAACTGTGTATGTTTCGATAGTTTACGGTTTTCTGAAATAATCTTAACATTGAAAAAGTAACGTGTAGGCAAAGAAGTGTCAAAAATACATTGCACAGATATATAAAACCAAGATGCAACTTTATCTGTTCTGATCACACTCTGCAAATATAGTTTGTATTTTAATTTCAGTTGCCAGCATGTAAAAATGAAGGCTGTTCACCGGGTGAACTTTTAATGTGCAAAATATTGAAACGAAGAAAATCAATGTACACATTTCAGCTGGGTGTGCACAGAAATAGCGTGTAAGGAAAAAGCTCTCTGATTAATAAAGAAAAATTGGGTTAAGAATGCTAGTATTGGCCTTTTAAAGTCAGTTTTCTTCAAGTGCAACACTGTCACAGCAGTATGAGGAAATACAGATTGGGAGATTTATACCTCAAGAGTAAAAAAGGTTAAAGGATATAGGTCATCAATTTTAAGAAGTGTCTTACCACCAGAATCTAGGACGACATTAGAAGATTTGTTTCCAAACACAGACTCAAAGTCAACATTAAGGCCAGCTGACGGCTGTGGTTGAGCAACAGGAGATGGAGTGAACCCTGCGGGGGGAAAAAGAAAGAAGTTGAATGTTTCTAGAACAGCATTTCCTATGAATCCACCTGCTTCATGCAAGACAAAGCAAATCAATATATAGATTATTTAAGTATCACAGAAAAAGACTAGGAACAAGTCAAAGGTCCAGATTGTACCCTGATGCTGAGAAGAATGTAAGAGAAAGAGCGGGAAGCAGTTTATTTGGAGTTACTCCTCCAAATAAAAGCTTTGTCTCAAAAACTGGACAGGCCATAAAAGACGCTCTTCCCCCTCCCATTTGCTACATCTCTGGACTAACTATTCACACCTTCCTTATTCTTTTATCGTATACTTACAATAAAATTATCGAGGAAATAATCCCCATGCTTCTCCAGGAAAAGCAGCTGGCTGGGTACGCAATCTGTTTCCAGATTACCTGCCTGAAGATCATTCCCTCCAGGTTTTATATTAGTCGAGCACTGGAGTTTGATACAACTGGAAACTTAACGTGGAGTAAGATCCAAACCATCCCAAGGTGCCTGACTAACAACGCCTTCAATTAGGCATTCTTTAATACTCATCATTTTCATAGCACTTATTTTTGGACACACATTTTGCCGGCAAACATATTTTGCGGGTAAGTTTCTACTAATTATGGCGAGATACAGGGAGTTAAAGCCAAGTTTCAACTCCTATTCCTATCTGAACTTAGTCCATTTGTCACCTTCTGTGCATCTGTAAAGTAATGTTCTCTAAATACACAATTTTTTTCCAATACTGTCAAAATTTACTGCAGCACAAAGCATTGCGTACGATGTTTGGCAGTATTAAGTTGATAGTTCGGTATTATGGGAATGAAATACTGATTTCTAAAATTGTATTTTTTTAGTTTTATATATGAGCATGCACAGATATCATCTTGATATTCAGGCAATTACTGAAGTAATCGTTACTTTAGATGAAGAGCACCCAAAATATGCAATGCCATCTTGAAAACTAGCTCTTCTGGTTTCTAATAGAAATTTTGATGCTAAGGAGAAATAAAAATATCACAGATATTCCAGCAGTAAAACATCGCGGTGAGCAGAAATAACTGACCAATAATACTACTTGGATATCATTTACCTTGCTGTGACAGCACCTCGTTTTAATCTGTTTTCCTGAAATAAGTCACATTTCACCCAAAAAAAATAACTATAGGATGCTATCCTTGACCATAAACTCCACAGAAATTTGGATTACCTGCTCCTTCCTATTTGTCTTACAGGAATATACAACTCACAAGCATCCACCTCTGAGAACTTCAATAATGTGCTTTTCATGAAAAACAAATCAAAGCATAGAGCAAACCATGGGAAGCGGTAACGTGGGAAAAGATTGGGAGCATATAACAAACAACAAACCAAAATGAGTATCTTTATGACAAGTACACCCGTCAGGTTGGAACAAGCCATTTCAGAGACTCTGAACTGCGGACAGGAATTGCTTTGATGGGATGTCCCGTAACTCTTAAAACGGTGCCTTTTCCTATAGAGAACTTGAGCTACAAGTTATATTTTTCTTTTGAAAATGGCCTTAACTGAAACAAGCTGAGCTTCCTGCTCTCACATTTAGGCAGTTTTGAGCTGTGTGAAGCTCAGGAGATGAAAGGAGCCAGAATTAAAAAAAAATACATTAAAAAAATCAACACATAGAGCGCTTTGAGTCGGCCTCTGGAAAAGATCAATTCCTGCTCCTGGTATCAACCAGCAGCCCAGGGCATTTTGACCAACACGGATGTTTTGGAAGGTGCAAAGGTCAGTATTTCTAATGGAGCTCCCTCAAGCCAACAAGACTTGACAGAAACTAATCATCCTGCTTTTTTTGGGATATGGAACAAAGGGAAGAGAGTCACACACGGCATTTAACCTTCTGCTGAATGACTTCAGCTCGTTTTTATTCAAAACCACCAAACCAAAATGTGACTTTGGTGATTTTAAGAATGGGGGTCCTGGTGGACAGCAGGGTGACCATGAGCCAGCACTGGGCCCTGGTGGCCAGGAAGGCCAATGGTACCTGGGGTGGATTAGAAGGGGGGTGGTCACTAGATGGAGAGAGGTTCTCCTGCCCCTCTGGTGAGACCACATCTGGAATATTGCATCCAGTTCTGGGCCCCTCAGCTCAAGAAGGACAGGGAACTGCTGGAGAGAGTCCAGTGCGGGGCAACGAAGGTGATTAAGGGAGTGGAACATCTCCCGTGTGAGGAAAGGCTGNAGAGCCTGGCCCAGGCTGCCCAGGGAGGTTGTGGAGTCTCCTTCTGTGCAGCCATTCAAACCCGCCTGGACACCTTCTGTGTAACCTCATCTGGGTGTTCCTGCTCCGGGGGGATTGGACTGGATGAGCTTTTGAGGTCCCTTCCAATCCCTGACATTCTGTGATTCCACAAACCATTTATTGAGGGTATTTCCTAAACCCTGCATAGCAACGATGTCAACACTCCCTGGTTTACCTACATGTAGAAATCTATTCTATTTAGCTACTTATTACAGAATGTCTTGAGTTGGAAGGTAAGATTACCCTCTGTCCCAGTTCCACAGCCCATCTAGCAACCAGGATGGTATTCCTGTGATTCCAGAGCCAGCGTCAGTCCTGGGTCACTATTCAGACATTAATGCAGCGGATCCCTCCTCCTCACGTTGCATTGCGAAGCTTTGTACTAGTTTAGTGCACTGTTTAAGAGTAATGTATCGACAAAAATTCCATAAGCAGCAAGAACATCCCAATCCCTTCATCTTAAAAGCAATGAGGTGGATGAGAAGATACTTATAACATGCAAGTCTTCCGTGTCATACGCAGCAACACGTAAACTACCAGAGATCCTGAAATGGGGAGATACTCATTTCATGTTTAGATTCGATAAGCCTTAGTTCAGCACAAACTGCAAAAATACTGACCGTTTGTGACGACACATCTAGCACAAGCACACAAATTAAAATCGAGCCACCATAATAGCGCACTTCTGTAGCCACAGCGTATCTACTAGTTCTACGCACACACCACACAAATGTCTTTTTTTTTGTGTAGGGCTGTATCCCGTTACCTACCTCCGAATAGACCAGCTACAGAAGAAGGCTCATTGCGGAAATGAGAAGCATTAGGGTAAGCTTGAGGACCACAAAAAGAATCTGATAAGGCGTTTCACACGAGAGAGAAAGAGAGCCAGGAAAGGAGAAGAGGGAGAGTTACAGAAAGAGAACCAAGATATGCTGTTTATCTGCTATTCAAAAATTTAATTTCAGGACAGTCTATAAATCCACATATACTCTAATGACATAGAACCAATTGAAAGAAATCAATACACAGACATACAGTAAGAAACAAGTTTACATCATCTAGAACACAAACGGAGAAAGCATGGTTTCAAAGTTACAGCTAGATTATAAACACTTTTTTTTCCCAATCAAATGCCATGTTTTACACCCTTGGAAAAACTGAGTGTAAAAGTTTCGAGGCATTTTTCTTATACCTGAAGTATAAGGATACAGCCCAATAGTGGATTCATATTTGGTTGCCACAAAGGGATTTAGTTCAGTAAATGGATTGTAATGATCTAAAGAACCAGAAAGAGTTATTTTAAAGGCACGTTCATGTTATCGTAGCACCTCGTTTGTGCTAGAGCTAAAATTGCATTTACACTTCACATGTCAATCTGTCGGGAGGTCACTCTTTGGTTACAGATGTATTTTAAAGAATGAGACACTGGAAGGAAATGCATAGTATTGATACCTTCCAGCTCCAGCCACCTCAGGGCTGTTGTGATGAATACTACACAAACCAGCGAATGCCACCAAAACCCATCAGGCTCCTTGTTCGCAGCCCCGTGACTTTTGTACAACTGCAGAATCAATTGCTTGGTGGCAATAGATCTGATTGACTAACAACCCTACTGAAAAAAAACCCAAACTAATCAAACACAAGGTAGGAAAGTAGTTAAGGTGATAAAGTGTAGGTGGTATGAACACCTCTAAGGAGATGCCTTTGTTTTATCTGTGTTAACAAGTATCAGAGATATCAAAGATCTCTTTGTTATAAGAGTTTGGATTCTTTCACGATCAATTCTAGTGGGGTTCATCCTGCAAAAAGAAAGCCCTGTTGGTGCAGCATGTTCGTTTTTAAACCTAGCTTTAAGAACAGAACCGGCATGTAATTCACTGATTTTTAGTTTATGAACGCTAACTTAATTCTTCATATTGAAAAGTAATCAAATTGCTATGCAGCTGCATCAACACACATAGGTTTAAAGGATTTCTGATATGACAGCCATGCTGAATCACCTCCAAAATCAAATTTCAGCAGTTTTAAAAAGGCAAGCCGTTATTTTTTTCGCCTAATAGCTAACCAGTTTGAATAGACCATGCAGCAGACGTGCAGGGCTCTACCAGTTTTGTTAATCCCAACATAATGGGGGGGAAAAATACCCACTAACAAAAACAAACAAACAAACAAGATTAAGCTCTGATGTTTGAAAAGAACATTTCAACCCCAGGAACTAAGTAGTAGCATTTTCTTTTCATTTTCAGGTACATGTAGTATTTTACCTTAAAATTCCTAAGCATAAGAGTCTGCGTGTAAGATCACACTCAAACAACCGCTTCAACTGTAACCAAGTTCCTTCCCATCAGGTAGAAGCCAATCTAGGTAGCCAAGCAAGGATTTTAACACCATTTTCATGGCACAATCACTAAATCAAGTTCTAACATAGCACAAAGCATCCCGCTACCTTTTAGTTTCTGATAGGCCCCACAAATTTACTTCAGAAACTAAAAGAACGTTAAAATTTTTAGGAAATACGAAATTAGTTTAAAATGGTACGTTACCAACAAACATTTCATGTGTGGGTGTCCTACTGGTGAAAGTAGATACATCAGAAGACACAGACAGATGAGCAGCATCGTTAGTTTTTGTAAGGAAAGGGTTTAGGTTGGGAATGGCATCATCAACACTATCAACAGTAGCAGAAAAAGGATCTGTTCAATTCCAGAGAGCAAGAAAACAAGAAAAGGGAGATGGCTTTAGTTCCATGCTGCTGCCTAGGGATACAAGAGTAAGAGTTAAGAAGAGTCCGGGCGGTCTAGTTTTCTCCTGACACCTCTGAACTTGGGATGATCTAACTAATTGCTTCATTTTCCAATTGCCCAGAATTATCCATTCTCTGCTCAAGAACAGTAGAGCTATTAGCTACATATTTATTTTTTTTTAAATTAATACTATCTAGGTGTTATAAAGTGTGCTTCTTCCATAGCGTGTTTTATACTGAAAATGAGTATGTTATTCCTCCTTAAACGCCATCACTTTTTGCTTCACTCAGCCACGTCCTGACACTTGCAATGAATTTGCTGGAGCAGAAACTGCCGCTTCACATAACAGCACCCAGGTGCTAAGTGCAGATTCGATGCAATTTCACCCTGAGGATAGCTTTAAAAACCCAAAGAAACAAACCCAGAGCTGTACTGTTCCTTCTTCAAACCCTGTTTATTATGTTTTTGGTACCAGGCATCATGAAATTTTCAAGAGCTGCGAATACACCAAGGACAAAAGCACTTTCCTGATTAGGGTATCAGAAGGAACGAGCTTGTTGTGGATACACCGTGAGCTGCAAGGAAAAACCTGCTCTGCTCTGAGGGTCCGCAGCCGGTGAGCGGTGACCAGGAAAACATTCCTTATTAAAAAGAATGTCGGGCCGTACCGGGGAATGAAGGAAACACAGATCTACGTGAGTCATTTCCCGAGGAATACAAGAGAGTTTCAGGGTCTCCTGAGCAGGGATACAATTGCCAAGCTAAAATACTCCTGTATTCCAGGATCCAACAGAGAAACGGGACAGGAAAGGCAGCTACAGCCCTGCTGACAGGAGGAGCCGTGGTTTAGCTGTCTGGCTTCAAAGCACACAAATCCCTGATGGGAAACTCAAGAACTCACTAGGGAAACAGAAACCACAGAGAAACATTTGATTAATAATTATAGGAGAGATTTCTTGAGCACTTTAGGTTTCTATCGTGCTTTTATTTTTTTTTAAAGTGGTTATATTACCAGTTTATCCTCAATTCTTGTAAACGCTACCACGATGTGTGCAGCAGCTTCAAACAATAAGTTCTTTTCTCTCCCTGAATCTGACCTCCCGATTCTTAGCTATAAATCCCACACAGCTTGATAACATAGAGATTTCAGTCATATGCAAGTCCTAAAGAAAATGAAATTTATTTAAAACTGTAACTGCAATATTCTTTGCAGGTTTAATACGTGCTTTGATCTCCTGCAAGCTCAAGTATCTTATTCAGTAAGACCTCACTCCTCCCTCAAATTGCTCGGCTACATTGCAGCAATAAGTGCAGTACCTTAAAAAGCCTTTTTCTAAATCAGTCAGCAAAATGACAGTGTCAGCCAGTGAATAAAAGATAAGCAGAATAAGCTAATATAGTATTTGTAAAATAGAACAGCAATACAAAACTTGGTAACATCTTATGTTTTAGATTAGTACAATTATCACCTAATACCAACCATTCACCTAAAGCAGTCCTTGCTTTCAGGTACTGCTTAAAAGTGTTGTCAGCTTTGAACGCTACCCTAGAAGCTGTAGAACAAACAGATCTGACAATAGAACAGGTCAGATTATCCTTTAATCAGCTCCTGCTTGCTTTTTCTGTTGCCACTTCACCACCTTCTGATTCTATTGGTTCTCCTTGTAATTGGAAAAAACCCATGCAGATAGGTCAAACTGATTATTTCCACACTGAGACATTTGGTTTGCTTCTAAAGCTTAGGTACAAATTGGTAGCTGGCAAATACAGACACACGTGGAATGTTCTCCGAACAATCCCAACAAACAGCTTGGATAAAACAATATGAAAGAAGCTAAAAAGGACAAAAGCTTTTAAACTATATTTGTCTGAAATTACTATCCACAGGATTTTACGCATGCACTCAACAAGCAAATTGCCCCACACGACTTTCTGTTCCCAAATCCCAAGGTTGTATGTGGAGTTTCATGTGTTCTGACTAGTAAGACAATGCAATACGACTGCAGATTATCAAGATTTTCTCAGAAATGTCATCTGTTCTCAGATTCTTTGCTTTTCTGCCTTACTCTAATTCTAGCCAGCGTATTCAGCCATGTCCAAGTCTTGAAACTTGCTAATACTAGTGACAAAGGTAACTGAAAATTAATAGGATCTGGGCAATTTATATCCCTCCATATTCAGATTTTAAAAATCGCTCTCTCTCCTGACAGCAACACCTCAACATTTCTAAATCTCAATTTCAACCATGAATACACCCATTGCATCTGTTTGTATCAATGGAATCATTCTGCACCTTAGGCTATCATTAGGCATTGATGATTTTGATTTTGCAAACTTCTACCTTTTAGTCATCCAACTGAAAGAAAGATGAGAAAGGTTTTTCAGTGACATCTCTTACAGTTTGAAAAAAGTTAACCGAAAACATAAATTACAGAACCCATCCTCTGGGAGTTTTTAATCTCATTATTTTTAACATTTTTGGAAGCGCAAAACAGAAGGCAGCAACCCCAATATAATGCCTTTGTAATAATTCATCCTTTCATTACACACTCAAGAGTTACTGCACGAAATTTTAAACAGTAATCGATTTTAGCCCATTGCAAGTTGTAGCTGGATTGATTCTCTCCTCAAAGTCGCCATATACACCAAATAGAAACATCGTCACGTCGGAAAATTACCTACGGGAGGGTGTGCAGTGGTTACAGAGCACAGGGCTGGAAATAGTTCAGGTTCCACTCTTAATTCTGCCACCGACTTGCCGTTTGGCTTCAGACAAGTCAGTTAATTGCTCAGATTTCCCCATCTGTAAAACGTGGAAAGCACTTCTTATCTACCTCACCCATGTGAAGTGGCTCTAAAGCTGAAGAGATGGCTTTTTTTTCTTTTTGATGAAAGGTAACACACACACAATCGCAGAATTTTCGCCTAAAATTTGAGCAGACAGTCCAAAATCTTGACGGTTAATTACATCTTCAAAGTATTTAGAAATGTGTCAATAGTAATCAGATATATTAATGACTATTACTCAAGACACTAAACAGGAGCAACACAACACTGAACAAACAGACTCAATTTTCAGGTTAATAAAGAAATGCTGGATTGGGATGTGACCTTCAAGAGGAAGATAATTTCCCCTTTTATCTCTCGCCCGTAAAACGAAAGGGACAAGCTGAAACAGAAAATAATTTCCAGAAAGCAAACAAGGCGAGCGAAAACATTCCTCTCCATTTTTAAAGCCTATTAAACATTAAAATCTGTATGCACAGCTCAACATGCTCCTCACTGCATCTTTCTCAAAAGATGCTCTGCTCAGCAAAACTAAAGGACAAATAAACAGCTTTTATTTGGTTTTGAAGCTATCATCTATATTACTATTCCCTCTGTCACTCAAAATTGTGTTATTGCCCTACGAATGCGGGAGGGTACACAAAACACAAAGCACACAGCAAAAAGGAAAGCAGAATACGTACACTGCTTATTATGAAGATATACCAGATAACTGGAAAGATGTGCAGGAAAAGCTACAGCTCATAAAAAGAAATAGCGAAGTAAAATTTCAGAACAGGATTGTTCCAATGCCTACGTAACTTTCTGAAACAGCAACTCAATTTCTCACATCATAAAGAAAGCATTTTTGCAAGCATCTGATTTATTAAAAAAATAAGCTGGAAAGAGCCACATAGTTCAGGAGTTTATTATTTTATTGTCATTTATGTAGAAAAGTGAAAAGAAACACACTTATATGAGATTTTTAATCCTCCACCAGTATAACCAATGGTGCAGTATGTTACCTATACGAGAAATATTCTGGACCACTGCAAAGCAGCAAAGAGAAAAAAGGTTTTGAGTAAATGACTAAATGCTCTGACACTCAAACTAATCTCGAAATGCTGTTCATGACTTTCTAAAATGCTCTTGCCTGTCTGGTTTAAGGCCTTGCCTGTATCAATAAGATAATCTAACATCTCATTCAGCCCATCTGACCAACTGGGCAGAACAATAATTCGGGTGTTCTGAAGTAAATTTCAGAGGGAATAACTCCTTATGAATGTTGTGTCTTCACTTAGAGATCCAACCACAGCTTTCTGCTAATTGGCCTTTGTAGTTAAATGAAATACAGAAGAGAATTTGTAAAGAGGTGCCTTATTTTGTTTTCAATAATCAATTCTGGTTTTTCCTGCCTTCTATGCAGAGCTGTCACAACTGCCTCCTTTCAGGCCTCATTCAAGTTCTGTTCTACTATCACCTGCAAGTTTGATTTAACTTTAGACAAAATTTAATGTTTATTAAAAAAAAAATAAATCTGTCCTCAAGTTCCTGTGTATGCAAAACGTCTTCACAGAACCGACTTCTCCCAGCTAAGTGTCTGTAGCTTGCTATGACTCAAAGACAGTAGTTAAAAGGCTGACAGAGCTGCTCAACAATTAAAGTGACTTTGCTACTAACAACTCGCATAGCAAAATTCTCTGTAATCACCACAGGCTGCTACATTATTTTAATCCATATCCAGATGTAACTTTTTCCACTCCCTTCATCCACTTGTAGCTTGTCTTTGTAAGGTCTTTAAGGAAGAAACAGCTCACAGATCCAGGAAACATTTACATGAACGTAGCCATAGCAATTAGAACCTTAATCCAATTCAGAATTCTTACCTCCCCAGGTACTTCCTACTTGTGGAGCAGCAGATATGGGATGTACAGACGGATGAAAAGTTGGCTGCAAATCAAGCAGATCATTTGGCAGCTTTGAAGTGCTACAAAGATAAATTAATACAACAATTTTACATTGAGTTCTGTAGAAATGTGTTCATTTAGCAAGGTAAGTTCTACATTGTGCCAAGTGCCTTTCGTCTAAGCGAAAACAGAAAGACAACCCGCCTTCTCATCTTTCTCACAGTCCAACACCAGGACCGGAGCATGTTACATTCAGCAATTTTAAAATAAACTCCTGAAGTTCCAGTGCATGCCAAAAGCAGACTGACAGTATGAGGGGCCGCCCCACCAAACTCCACAACTTCCCACCAGCAACCACTGCTGAGAAACTGGCTTACACCTATGAGCTACTGAGGAATTCTGTGGAAAGCAAAATACAAGGAGCCTTGAAACACTTGCTCACACATCAGTGTGTGAATGAAAACTCATTTAAATACACATTTTAGACTATTCAAAACCAAATTGAGACCTAAGAATACCACACGGAAATGAAGAGCGAAGACTTAAATACAACTGCTGCAATAATTTCAAGAGTCAAACAGGAACAGTAAAATTCATCCTCTTGTAGAGAGTTCATTGAGTTCATTTCATACTTTAAATTAGTCTTGTACTGCTGTTCACCCAGAACTTTTTAAGCGCACAAAATGAACCACAATTTGCACATAAGGCTGCTACTATGGACAAGCTAAGTCACTGTGGCATCCAAGCATCTTTGGAAATGAGACTGGCACAAGAATTTAAAAGCTAGGAGCCACATTCTAGATCTCTGCACATTCTTCTTGCTGACCCAATCACTTGTTTCATTCAGTTTTTACTACTTCAACAGTGACTGAAATCACATTTTGCCATTACTGCTAAAAAGCAGCATGGTCTGGCACAGCCCTGTAATGTGAGCAGCAGAATCAACATAATTTTCAAGGTAAAGCTTGTTCAGGTTAATAACAAAGATTAATCAGACACATTACAACTAACAGCAAGCAGCCGAACTTATGGCCCAACATATCCTCTGCACGGCAGCTCCTGCTGTAAAATCTGTTCTTTGCTCACAGCGGTTGCGCTGCCGGGAACTGAATTTACACATGGAGACAAACGAGTATTTGCTTTTTTCAGAAAAAAAACGCTCTTGTCCTCTGCAAGCCAATGACACCAAGCTGTGTGGTGCAGTCGACACTCTGGAGGGAAGAGATGCCATCCAGAGGGACACGGACAGGCTGGGGAGGCGGGCCTGTGCAAACCTCATCAAGTTCAACAGGGCCAAGTACAAGGTCCTGCACATGGGTCAGGGCAATTCCAAACACAAATCCAGGCTGGGTGGAGAATGCATTGAGAGCAGCCCTGAGGAGAAGGACTTGGGGGTGTTGGTTGATGAGAAGCTCAACATGACCCAGCAATGTGAGCTCGCAGCCCAAAACACCAACTGTATCCCAGGCTGCATCAAAATCAGCGTGACCAGCAGGTCGAGGGAGGTGATTTTGCCCCTCTGATCTGCTTTGCTGAGACCCCACCTGGAGTTCTGCATCCAGCACTGGGCTCCCCAACATAAGGACACAAGACCTGTTGGAACAGGTCCATAGGAGGCCACAAAGATGATCAGAGGGCTGGAACAGCTCTCCTATGAAGACAGGCTCAGAGGGTTGGGGTTGTTCAGTTTAGAACAGACTGTGCAGCAGAAGGCCTTACAGCAGCCTTCCAGTACCTAAAAGGGACCCACAAGAAAGATGGAGAGGGACTCTGTACAAGGGCATGTAGGGATAGGACAAGGGGTAATGGCTTTAAACTGAAAGAGGGGAGATTTAGATGAGACAGAAGGAAGAAATTCTCCCCCATGAGGGTGGTGAGGCGCTGGAACAGGCTGCCCAGAGAAGCTGTGGATGCCCCATCCCTGGAAGTGTTCAAGGGCAGGTTGGACGGGGCTTTGAGCAACCTGGTCTGAATGGTTGTGGGAAGGTGTCCCTGCCCATGGCCGGAGTGTTGGACTGGATGATCTTTAAGGTCCCCTCCAACGCAAACCATTCTATGATTCTATGTAGCACTTCTGGCTGTTTGAAGAGGCTTTATCAGATGGTTCTGGTTTTCAGAACTCTTGAGAGGCAAGTTTCAAGTTACTAGTTCAAAGCACACACCCCTTTCAAATATCTGGCCTCCAAAAAGCAATTTAAAAGAAAATATATTTTAAAGACATCTTTCAGTTACTAACACTGACAGATTCTATATAACCTTATATGCGCGAGCTATTTTCCACGTATTTGGTGTCAAGTAATTTCCTACAACAGGTTTATAATGGGGAAAGAAGGCTGTCGCAGTGCTGAGTGCTTTAAAAGAACAGCAGATTCTTCTGTGAGCTGTAACAGAACCAAGCAATCCTTCAGGTTCAGGATCACACAAAGCAAAACTGTGCCTTCAGAGAGCTATTTCCCTCTACACTGATAAAAGCACTGTACCTTCTGCTACTGCTGCTTGATTTGACAGGTATTTTACAGAACGAAGGTCACACACTCACACCAACAGTTCCTGCTAGCCAAGGATGAGGATCAGTGTGCACTGAGTACTCTTGCACTATCTTTGCAGGTCCTTGCAGACAGAGGTGTTCCAAATACAACTCAACACTGCAAGAGCTGCCTCTCTTCTTTCAAACCCTGTTTCAGGCTCTTTTTTTCTGAAAATCTGCCGCGAACTCCGGTTTTAAAGATGCAGAAATGCAACAGTCAGTGTCATCTTCATGACCTCCCGAACTGAATTTTTATTTGACTTCTCCCAAATTAATTTGTAAGGTTCTTCGGTGACAAAGCACATGTTTTTAACAGTTCCAATCATCCAGCTCCCTGACTGAGAACAGCTACAAGGGCTGTCAGCAGTTGGTTCATATCAGAAACTATTCTGCAAACGGATAACGAAAACGTACTTCTTGTTATTTATGGCAATAGGTTATTTCCCCAACGACTTCACCCAAAACATCATTTCTTATCACATCACTAACGTACTCTTACACCCAACCAACCTTCTGCAATGTACACTCTGCAGCAGAAATTCAGAGGAAAGCCTCGCTGCAGTGCATCTCTCAGTGAAGCAACACCATTAAGCGCACCTGTTTGAAGAGCTAGGGGTAGAAAAAATATCAACGGCTGGTGTAGTCATTATGTTCCCTGCTGCCGTGGACACGGGAGAAGCTGCAGTCGTTAAAGAGGTATGAGGTTTCTTTGCAAGTTCTTTTAGACGTTGTTCCTGTTGGGAAAGGGAGCTGGCGTAAGAAATCCAGAAACAACATCTGTATGTGTGACTTTGGAGGTAAGTAAAGCAAAGCTATAGGACTTTTTTTATTTATTCCACACACTGGTATAGTTACTTACAATTACAAGTCAGTGGTGCAACAAATCCTTCAGAAACTAAAGAAACCCCCCACATTTGGTATGATACATACGCATAAGATTCTACTTCCAGCACTTTGCCAACAGTACATGTTCAGTACTAATAACTCTGTTTTTTTCCCTTTGCTCCCTTAAGAATCCTAATAAGCTATCAAGAACATAGGAAAAGTTCCTTTCAGTTAAAAATTCTGTATTCCTACCTTTAAAGCTTTTAAGCGAGCCTGTTCTTCCTCTAACGCAGCTTGTTTTTCCCTTTCGTCGACTTTTGTGAGGGACAGGCCAGTGCTTGCAAGGGAAGAGACTGCATTGGAAAGGGTGGTAGCCCTAAAGTAATTGGACGGGAGAAAATCCGGCTGTTAATAGGAGACACGTGATAGAAACAGCTAACGAATACTTTCCTGGTATCCACCCAGCCTCCTCCTGAACTCTTTTAGCATTTGTTATATCTCACACTGTACAAAGCGATAAGTTTAAGTAAGATACAGTGAAAGAACAGCAAAATGAAAACATGTAGAAAACACACTATCTACTGTTACACACTGGATTTCGGATTTCCCCTCTTAAATGTTTCCCCGCATTACAGAATTCACATTTGAAGCCTTTGCTCTTCTCCTCTTTGCCTAAGATGCATTATTTAAAGATACAGAGGAATCTCTGATAATCTGAACTCCAGTTCAAATTGTTGCCAATTGAACAGGTTTAGTTAAGAAAATACAACTAGTGTATCCCAGAGGAAAAGTTTGCAATTCCTCATCATGTTAAAAACCGCACAAAAAGATTTAAAGCAAACACTTTTAAAACAAACTAACGTAATCTTAAAACAAAGCAAATGTTCTGAAAAGTAGCTAGCAAAATGGTGCTAAGCTCTGATATTGTCACTACTGTAAAAAAAAAGAACATATAAAATATCACTGCCTTTTTTAACAGGCAATAAAGAAATACTATTTAATTTTGCAAGTTTTCCCCCCAACATTAAGCTTTTTAAAATTTAAACAATGAAGTTAGTTGGCTAGAGGACTCCTCTAGATTACACTTTGTGTTTTAGCAAGCACTCAAAACCAGTGAATGTCTTTTACCATATACATTATGGCTTTAATCCTCAATTACTTTAAAAATCCGTTCTTAATTTAAGGACTTCTGGAAGCATTTCCTTGCTTTTTACAGAAAAGGGACTCAAGCTGGGATACAAGATCCTAAGGATATTAATCAATAGAAGCTGCATACCTTACAGAAGTCTAATTAGTAAAACAAAATGAACATTTGCAGGTGATAAAAGAAAAAAACCCTTAGTTTATCTTCAACATCAGATGTTAAAAGTAACAACATGAGGGATTCTACGGCAAGTGCTTGCAGCTTCTTAGCTTCTAGTTGCGTTGACCTGGAAGAGCTGTATTAAGTACTCAGCAAGAGAGACGATAATTTGCTATTCTAACATTGCTAATGCAAAGTCTTCAACATGGCCTACACAAACCTTCATTTATAATGAAATAAAAAATAACGGATTTAACATTTGGTTCCACAAATGATTAACAGCACAAGGGCATAAGCACCTGCTTGCAGCTGTGGAATCTTTGATTTTCTTCCCTTCTAGAGAAGCTAAATGTTGTTCCAAAGCATCAAGAAGGCTACTCGGTGCCTGGAAAAAAAGAAGAAAAAAGACATTTGGGAACAGATCTGAAGAATCTAAGGTGAAACAAATCAGTAGTTAAAAGACTTTCAGAGAATGCAACTGTAGGGCAACTGGTACAACAGCTCAGAATAACTTAAACCGCATCTTGGCATCCTGTACGTATTTAATTGCTTCAAATACCAGGTGATGTACTCTTCTCACTACATTACTCTGTCATAATGACTCACCCGCAAGTACTGAAATATGTCAAGAGATGTTAAAATCAACAGCTAGGAAACAGCAAGCAGGCAATTGGAAGCAGCCACTATTTCAAGAGCCACTAAGAAGGAAATTGTACCTAAAGTCATTTCTATGTGCATGCTCTGCAAGCCTTCCCAATGATTTCAATGACTGACAAAAAGCAAGCTTGCTAAAAACCACAGCTTCTTCAGCTCAGGTAGAGGTTCCATTGTGTGAACTCGCAGATATAAATTGCATCTTCAAGCACGACAGAAACAAAGCTGCCTTAAAACTCCATTAGAGTATGATAGAAACGATCTATAATATTTCATAATAGGATCGCTGCATATAAAAGCCACGGTCTGACAGAGTTTGGATTTAATCAAAAACTTGGAAATAACTTGGTGACAACGCATGCAAGAAAGTGTGAGTGCCATTAATGCCAAGTTTTTCTGATTATGAAACCCCAAAACAGACATGCACTGGCAAACACATAATAGGTTTATCTACCTGTGAGAGATCTGGTATGTCTCCTCTGTCAATTCCAACTTGCTGTAATAAAACAAATGAGCTTTAGAACCTGTTTGCTTTTGTTAAGGGCAGAGATGTTCAAAAAGCAAACAGCATTAAGGTGAAGTCAGGTAAAAAGCACAAACCTGTCTATACACATTTTAAATCTCCACAATCTAAACTCTATAATGGTTGGTTACAATAAATTATTCTCTTAAATGTATACACATTTGAAGTAGGCACATTACAGAGATATTTAAACAGATACAACCTTAGAAACAAAACAGAGCAGGAACCAAGCATTCAGAATTTTAAGGCTAGAGAAGTTTGCTCGTCTTACAGTTTCTATGGTAAATTCTCAGACCTACTGATACAGAGCTTATTTGCTAAAACAAAGCACCTTCCAAGTTTTATAACAAAGCTGTTTTCTAAAATGCAGATCAAACTTAAGATGTTCTGCAGCAGGATATATATTCTCACAATAGCAAGATTAATAGTTCAACTTCAGCTGATAAGCAACTGAAAATAGCCGAAGGTTGTACCTCTGCCAGAGATATTCTGTCAGGACAGACAGCAAGCCAAGCTTTACAGATTAAGTGTTTTGTTAAGAGAAATATCAATAATGAAGGAAAGCAAAACAAGAACAGGAGCACGTCTCAACCGAGGAATTCCATAATACCAAGACATCAATTCAGCAATGTTTCAGAAACTAGAATACAACAGACTAATGACATTAAAAAAAGAAAGCAAAACACAAAACATTCTGCAAGGTAACTGCATTTTCCTCTATAAACACACCTATAGCCAAAACATCTTTAAAAAAGAAAGTTCTGTGTTCATCTACTTGTCTCAATTCCTTATTTCTGAAGCTGTTATTTCGTCTAAAACTTAAGGCAGAATTGTGGGTTTCAAACTCGAATACAACTAGAATCAGAGAAAGCGAGAGACCACCACAAATTTACTTCTCTAAACCAAGGCTCTTCAAAGCAAGCTCACAACTATTATGTAACTGAGGAAATTTTAAAATGCGTATTTATTCACCCTCCTTAAGGAAAAGATAAACTAGGAAGCATTTTGTAGCCAGGTTTTTCAACAGAGTCCTGAAATGAACTCATCGTCAGGGTAGAGACTGACAAGACGACCCTGGATGGAACTGCAATTAGGCTGGAAGGAAGAAGCGTTTGCTTTATGAGACAATAAGCACTTTCTAAGCTGTATCAAACCAAGGGCTGAATAAAGTTTACCTCTGCAACTTTAAGGAACTCTGAAATCCGCGTCATTCTAGTGAGGAACTTCTTATAGATATCAAGGCCTTCTTTGCACTGGTTCTTTTTCATATCAAAGTATTTTTCTAGAAACAGTAAGAATACTTGCATTAAATAAGAAACCAAGCATTCTGCAAAGGACGTGCAAAGTAAAAGCATATAAAACAAGACAAACAGAAAATGTCTGCAGATCTGTTTTGTTTTGCTAACTGCAGAAGTTACTACCCCTAACTTGCACCAAATAACGAAAGCACCATCGGACGTGAGCTAATTACAGTGTGTATGCAATTACACCTCACCTTGCAGGTACCAAATCTTAGAAGCGTAACCACCCTGAAGAGAAGGATCAAGTTTAAGAATAGGTCACCCAAGGAAATGTAAATTCATCCTCTTGGGGGTTAAAAAAAAACCCAAAAAAGGCAATTTTATAATCTGGCAGTCAAACATCTGCTCTATTCCAGTGGCCACATATCTGGCAAGATGACGATATTCTCTGCCAGACGGATGCCTCTTGTTATGGTGTGGTCTACACTGAGGTGCAAATGATTGCAAAACACCGGTGCTGAAAGCCAGAGGGTCCCACCCTCCTTGAAACAGGCCTTCCAAGGCCTGTTCCTATATTAAGCTTCACTAAAAACATGAGTGAAAGCAACTGCATGCTAGTTGTTCTTACTGAGGGAAAACAAGAAGGCGGTGGCTTCAGACTGGTAATGACTAATTTTGGATTTTGCTTTCCATTTTGCAAGCACTGGGTAATAATGGCAATCAGGTAGCTTGATGCAATCACAGAACACAGCCAAACCAAGCAAATTAACAGATTGCTTTCAACTTAATTGTTTTCCAAATTTAGGCTCCTCTGCACCTCCAGTGTGTGCAAGTGAAAAGGCCTGAAGCCTGGATTTGTAATTCCCCTTAAGATATAAGATATGCTCTAGAAATATAAGCCAAGCAATCATTAAAAACGACCAACATTAAACTTTTGATAGGCAAGAGATCACAGATGCTGTGACTGTAAATTTCTAACTGACTATAACTTATTCCACTTATGAAGATACAAAACCTGATCTTGTTTCTTAAAGAAAAACATATCAGTGTCGTCATTCAGGTTTCTACACAGTTCAGTGAAAAATAAAAAAACAAACAGAAACAAAAACAAATCCACAAACAAAACAAAGCAGTGCAAAAAAACCCAATAAGTGAAGATAATCTTGAATTGTCTTTGCTTTCAGAGATTTACCCATCCCTGTATACAACTGAACGCAAAATGCGACTGGATGGAAAAACCTTGGAAATAAATCTGATTTAGATATAACAGTAATATTTTGATATTTTACAGTAAGTCTATTTCAACGGCTCTAAAAAGATCAGCACTTTGTGATTGTTTGCTGAGCTCCCTCCCCAAAGTCTGACATTGCAGAAAGGGGTTATACTTACCCAGGAGGTTAATAATCCCTTCGTTATATGCCGCAAACAGTCTAATGGCATCTTTGAAGAGAAGCATGAAGGCAGCNCGAATACAACTGAATGCAAAAGCAACTGGACAGAAAAACCTTGGAAATAAATCTGATTTAGATATAACAGTAATATTTTGATATTTTACAGTAAGTCTATTTCAACGGCTCTAAAAAGATCAGCACTTTGTGATTGTTTGCTGAGCTCCCTCCCCAAAGTCTGACATTGCAGAAAGGGGTTATACTTACCCAGGAGGTTAATAATCCCTTCGTTATATGCCGCAAACAGTCTAATGGCATCTTTGAAGAGAAGCATGAAGGCAGCATTAATTACACCGTTTGTAAGTTCATTGCTATTGACCTAGGAAGATCAGAAAAAAGTTAATTTAACCGAATTGATCCCTTATTGGAAAACTTGGAGTTGAACTCCAGTACTCTATCCCAAGGCGTGCTTTCCAATCATCTCACTGGCTATTTATGGAAAATAGCAGCACAGAAAATCAACACAGGATCGCTCAGCACAGAATTAAATCATTTTGGCAGACATTTCTATTAACTACTGTTCACACATTAACATAACTAAAAGAGGGTGGAAATAGCCAACTTTTAAATGAACAAACAATTCTTATACAACGTACACAATAACCAACAGTAATTTAGCACAAAGCATTGCCTCCAGAGAGCATCCTATTTCTTTTTTTCTCATTTCTTGTTCTATCAATGAACAAAATGATTTGTGCTCTTTAAACTGTGCAGATAACATTGAACCAAGTTCAAGACCTTGAATCTTGACCTATTTTAGAAGCTTGTGCAGGTTTGTACAACAAAGTCAATAGCATGTTAGACATGCTGCTAAACTTACATTGAAGTCAAGAAGTGCATCCATTTGATTTTGTATAATTGGTACGGTTTTTAAGAGTTTTTCTGTGCTCATTGTTCTCATCACTCCATCAGCCCTGTTGTGCAAAACAAAAGAATATTCTTCACCTGAATTTTGAAGGCAATTGTTAGTGAGAAACATAACAGAAAATAAAATAGGGTCATCAGACAAGACATTTAAATCATTGCCATTCAAAGCAGCATTTTGATGCTCAGGAATGCTGTCTAGCCAATACAACTGTAATAACCGCAGTGTACAAACACAACAACTTTTATTTGGCCAAAATATGAATCCAAGATGAATTTTTATTCAGGGGAAATGAAACTGATACTGCTCAGAGCTATAATGCATCAGGTAACCGGAAAAAACTCTGAAGGTTATTTCTGAGGCAAAATTTTACCTACGCTTTTTCCAATCACCTTATTATTATTTCATGTCAGTTTGGATGATTTTCAAGTAAAAGCAGCAAGAAAGAATAAATAAATATGACAGGATATTTTAAAAGTTTTTTTAGGAAGATTATAGGGGCTACATGACACTTCCTTCTAATGGCTGACTACTGATATTTGCTTGTTAGTTGTCCAGATTAAACAAACTAAGACCAAAAACATCCAAGAAAAGCAACAACTGAGAAAGACTAAATCGCCTCAGCGACAAGAAACAACCGCTTTCTGTGAGACGGACCAGCCAGCCCCGCAGTTGCATCAGCGTGTACACAGCAAGCCAAATGTTCCCTGCAAGAGCAGATCCCTCGGAGCATCCGCACGGAAAAGAGGGTGGCTGTTCTCCAGGCTGGAAAGGAACGGGGAACGCGCTGCTTCCAGCTTTCTACTTGTGCCTTCTGCTCCGTCCTAACAACAAAGAGCAACTGCAACAAGCCTAACACGGCAGGGCGCGGGAGCAGAGCCCCTGAGAAAAAATATGAGGTGTGGAAAAAGGCAAATTGCTGCTACCAGAACAGTAATTCCTGCTGGGTCAGTAAATGACCTCCAGGCACATGCTATGGGCTAAATAACTCGTTAAGCCTAAACCAGTTGATTATAGAGCAACTGTCTAACTCTAGTGTATCTGCAGCCACCTGACCACACTCACATCCCACATGTGGGAAAGGCCAAGTGTTTTATTAACATGTTGTTGGGACTCCAACCATCTCCAAGGGCAGGAACAGTGAGAGGAGCCCAAGTATTCGCCTTTGCCATCAGTTTTCAAACCAAAATGGACTGTACAGTACTAGCAAGGAGCTGTAAGGGATTTGGATGGTCTTTTTGGGCCAATTTCAAACGGTTTTGCAACACTAACACACGGTATCATGAGGCAGCCCACTATTGCTATTAACTCAATTAACACTTTTAGCTTGAGATTTTTGTGTGTTAGTTAATTCTTAACTTTGAAACATCACGATAAATTACCCTGTGTATGGATGATAAAGGATGCCCAAATGTAAAACTAAAAGAATGTTTTTAAACTTTAAAAAGCACTGCATACAGAGGTAACGGACAAAGATGGAAAGAAAGACTTTCAACCACAACCAGTACATGCTCTCCAGTCCTTCTGATGGAGATGTCCTGATTAATTCCATCATTCACTATAACATTCAGTTTACCCAACTACTGGTGCTCTGGACTGTGCTATTTTACACGTAAACAGGTACTTAGTCTCAAACAACTGATTTCTCATAAGCAACCTTGCTTCGATTCCTGTAGACAAACTCAGAATAGCTTCTACAACAAGATTCTGTCAAAAGCAGGAATTGCACTGCCTTTAAAAAGGTAGCAAACTTCAGACGGGCATTTTGGGACAAGAACAGAGAAATATCAGGAAGGACAATAAGATGTTTCACTAAATACCTGTCATTTAAATATTCCAGAGCAATAAACACAAGGGAACTGCATAGTCCCCTATACTACATGCAAGCCCAAGTAACTTGTGGTGTATCATGGAAGATTTGTCCAAACTTCTACTTATTGATATCTACTTTGATTAATACCGTCTTCCATTTTTCATACTAAACTCTTAATGTTTTAAAAAGGACATAATAACTGAAGTAAAATATTTTGCCAACATACATAACTGAACAGTCGAACCTTTGTGTGTCATGGGAGATTTCCAACTGAGAAAAGCAGACATCACTGGCTGTACTAAGAGCCAACACGGGTATTTTCCACTTGAGTTACAGGACATAAGACAAAACCTCAAGATAAGCAACACAAAATACAATTCTTACCCTCTTTTTACTTTTGTGAAGTCAAAAGCCACTTGTCTATAGGAAACTGCCTTTTCATTCAGATACCTACTATACCGTCTGATAAATGTTGACATGTCATAACCTAAAAAATAAGTTTCAGAAGCTTATTACTTATCCAGTCAACTAATGAACAAGAACCTTACTCTGAATAAAGTGCAACATATTACCGCAAGATGGTTTCATTATATTTTTGCCTGATTTTGTAGAGTTCATCCGTTAGGAAAAATTGTGCACGTCATTGTATTTACCATGTAAATCAGACAGACAATACTGCAAATATCTAGAAGACCCGAACTATGCAGTTTATACGTCACTTCCTAAGGAAATTACTTCCAAAAGCAAAAAGTATTTTAATGCGAGTTCTCTCACACTATGATAGAGATTACTACCAAAAATTTATATGATACATTTCTGAAGATGTTCATGTCAACTCATTCTCTAATTTACAACCAAATAGAAAAAAAACCCAGCGTTGAAGGAAACATTAAGACATGACAAATTCTTTTACATTAAGATAGTGGCAATAGGAAATATTTTGATAACTGTCAGTTTAGGGATATAGATCAAGAAAAAGATCTGTTCACAGTTTATACTGAGAGCATGGAAGTGAAGACTCAATAAAATGAGGCAGGGTGGTAAATCCTTGGTTATCACTGAGCAGCAAAACAGTTTGGAAGGGTATCGGGCCAAAAAATTGAATTTTTTTTCCCAAAAAATTAGTCTCAAAGATGGATGGAACGGTCTTCAAATAACATTCCACAATTTATTTTTGTTTTTTAGACACAGTTCTTGTTTCACTGACATGCTGTATCTGATGTACATACAGTGCATTTTTTTAAATTGCTAATCAAAATCTACCTCTCCAAATGCAGAAATCTCTTCAGAAATGAGGAACACTAACTCAGATGTGGTCAGCTAAGAAAGTTAGAAGCATTTATAATAAGCCTTTCCCAAAAGATGCAAAAAATTCTGCCAGCATTCAGTTTCTGCCACGTCACAATAGCATTTTAAATTAAGAAATGCAGTTTGGGGTAAAACAGACAGAAACATTCTTTCTGAAATGACATTGTCCATTAGAGTTCCCCAGTTGTATTTACCGTCCCCCAGCACACTACTGTCTTTTAATGAAAAAGATGCCTTACCTTGCAATCCACTTTTGTCTAGGAAATTGCTCAAATTAAACAACGTATTTCTGGACGCCAGATACTGGATAAAACGCTGGATGAAAGGAAAAATTTGAACGGTTTTACTAGGTTATCAATGAGCTGGAACTGAGGTTAACAGTACTAGAAATTCTGTATCCATTTTATGAAGTTCAGCTTTTATTCTTTAAGATAGATTTCAAATCTGGAAACTACTACAAAACCTGAAGCTATTTATTATTTTTTATGTAAAAGTCTGTGAACGAATCAGTCACAGAGATACTGTATGAAGGTCCCTGACTGAATTTTTATTTTAAGCCAGAATATTAAACTGGAAATTCTGAAAAAATCCCCCCAATATGTTCTCATTTTACAGGCTCACAATTGTTTCACTAATTTCAATTTTATAACAGTTGATTTCACTTTTCCAACTAGCCAAGGCTTAGCATAGAACTGTAAGAATTCTTAGCTTAAACATGAAAATAAGGCGATATAAAGATTAGTTTTCTTATAAATCAAGTGTCAAATAAACATGAGAATCCATATAAGACATTAAGACAGTATCACACTTGGTGCATATCATTAATCACACATAATTCTGAATTATGTTTCACAAAACGAATGATGCTATTCTCATCCTGTAAAGACATTTTGGATCACTAGCACCACATTTTAATTTAGTAGGAAAAATAATTTTGTCTTATGAACCACTGTATAGAGAGCTGCAACAACAAAATCCCAGTCGCTTGCCATAACATTTTGACAAAGGAAAAAGTAGTTCTGATTACTGCAACATGTACTATTGAATTATTTTCATTAGCATAAATACATAGGTTACATAGTGTATATGACTGGAGACGAGTAAACGCACTCAGTTAGTTACAAATGAATTACACAAAAGCTGGAGGACCAAATGCTCTTCAGTATTCTTACAAAGGGATTCACAGATTCTCTGTAAACTTCTAGACATTTTAATAATCACTTGATTCCCATGTTATTTGTTCAAGTACTATTTCTAGCTGCAAAAACTTTCATCTCGAGCAGCAATCTTACCCTCAGTACTTCTGTAACACATTTGGCAAGCAAAATTTGTTGTGGTTTTTTTTCTTAAAATATCAAGTTTTTCAGACAGTGGTCTCATTAAATACATTCAATTACTACAAAGTGTATTGGTATCAGTTTAAAAGTTACGACTTGAAGCGCAAGCACAGCAAAACCATATAGACTATTTTGCAAAGTGGCAATTACGCCAGGGATAATGCTTAAAGTCAACATGAGAAGTTTGCCCTCTTGTGGCTTACTTAGCTTCAAAGTACAGATTTTCACCAAAACCAGGTGACTTCCAAGTGAAACTAGTGTGTATATATATATATATATATATGTGTGTGTGTGTGTGTGTGTATATATATATGTATTTTTTAATCTTAAAACCCTTTACAGCGCAGCCAGTCAGAGGAAGCAGCTACATGACCTATAAGAACTCTGAATGCAAACTGAAAAGTTTTAGTCCTCTACACAAAATCATTCTTGTAATTTTCTAAGCTATCCCTCTTAGTTCCAAAATCATATAGCTTACATTATACTGACTGTTTGCAATAAAAAGGAATATTTACAAACAAAGTATATTTTCAGGGGTTTTTTAAATACAGAAAATTCAAGCTGCTGTTATGCTTGGCATCTCAAAAAATAAGGCCCTATAGGAATTCAAGTTGTGGAACAAAACCAGCTTATTTCTTTTTGTTTAAATTGGGTTTTTAATTGTTCTACGGCATTTGGTGTTATTCAGATGCTCATACTCAAAGCCAGCTCACTGGCTTCACTGCAGAAGGTTAGGGGGTGATGGTGGAAGTCTGTTCAGAATCAAGTTATCTGGGAGAAAAGAAAACATCTGGATTAGCTAGAGCATGAACCTAAAATGCTTCCAATTGCAGCTTTCAGAATCGCATTCGAGATAACTTCTGTTGGTTTTGTTCGCTTGGTTTTCTATTAGGAGAATAACACCACAGAAAAAGGTACGTCCAGCATTCGGGGCACTTACTTTTGATTCTAGAATTATGAACTTTAAATTCGAAACAAACCAAGTAGACAAACATAAAATGAGATGTGTTGATGCAGAGTTAAGACACAAAGGTAAAAATAAAGATTTTCTTCAAGATAATTGGTAGAAGCATTAAGCTGACACTTATAGGAATGAAGTGCTGGAACTGTTCTCAGATATATTTGTTTTGTATTACCTCATTTCCGTACACCATTAGATGATGGGTTGTGATGAGAGATTTGAAGACCACTACCCAGCTACTGTTGGTAGTTCTTTCAAATAAACTGTCTGCCAGTTGTGGGATGTTCACATTCATCTCATTTGTGCACTGGATTAAATCTGCAATACAGAAATTATTGTGAGTTCTGGGAAGGAAGATCAGTAACATATGAAAAAAAAAAATCAGTATGCACATTTTATATAGTAATATCTTCTATGAAAACTGAGGGGCTTTCCAGTAAAATAAATAATTTCTTGAAAAGCACCGTGACACTGGTTTACCATAACTTCGTAACACAAACCCCGCCCTGCTCACTGCCAAGATTCCTGGTCCTCTACTGCTTTTGCAGTTGCTTTAGAAGGTCCTGGAACAGAAGTACCATTATGACTTACACCATCTCTGACTAACAGCTCCCAGCTTTTGAACATCTAAAGCACTAATAGCAAAATAATTCTCACATGCTACCATTTAATCAAGTTTTACTGGAAGATGATGACTAGAATTAATTATAAACCTCAGATTTCTGGCCTCTTAAGGGACCAGTAAACCCTTCTAGACATTGGTTAAATGTGAGTAATAAATGATTCAAACACTGCTTAGTCTTGATACAATGCAATCAACACCTTTGGAAGGGCAGAGGAAACGTTAAGTAAAAAAAAATGACCCTCTAGCTGCAATGCCTGAGGCTGACAGAGGAATTTCGTTACAACAAAGTGGGTTATTAACTGAAAAGATGGTGAGGAGCACCTCTGACTTCGTCAGAGAGTTGTTAAGAAAAAAGTTACCCTGTCTAACAGAAGCAACTGTATTAACATCCAAATGTGATACAGCATAGCTTGCTAGCATTTAGTATGAAGCTTAAGCTTAATGCAAAGTAGTTGTGATGACGTTTTACTACTATCACCAACCTTGAAAATAAAACAGTAACTTTCACTCAATCTGCCAGTCCTGCCAAAGGCCGAAGCTCAAAAAGACCTGAGTAAACCCTGTGCCTGTCTGTGGGCTACTAGGACTAACTGGAAACATCTGCTTAATCTGAAGGGAAACATTTAACCTTTGAGGACAGTTTATATCCTGCTATGAACAATCCTTCATCAAGAGGGACTCCGGACAGGACTCGCCTTCAGCCACAGAGGCACGTCAGCGTGGCTGCCATAAACCCAGAACTAGTACGGTCAGAACTGAAAAAGCTGCTATTTCCAAGTTTAGGTATTAAAGGAAGCAAGCAGGAAATGATTTCCACATTCAAAACGTCACGAGATGGAGAGATAAGCCATTCCCTTATCTACAAGTAAAACTGCGATGACTACGGGCGTTCATGACCTCATCTTGAAGTCACGGTTACCTATTATTGGATGATGATTTGGGGCTGTTAAGACAATGCTAGGATATTACTCAGCAAGAGACATGCTCTGAACTAGATCATTAAAACCAAGCCCTGCAGCTTCTTGATCTTCAGGTCTTCCCACCTAAGTAATAACACAAGCAGTTTTGTGCACGGCTATCTGGCAGGAACGCACATTAAATACAGAGGTATATGCACCACAGGATGTCAAGGCACACATTTTGGCATAAGAGGTGCAAATGCACATTAGAAAGTGAGAACTTTTATTCTTAAACGCAACATTTGCCAACCAGTCTCAACAGTAACAAAGACAGAGGTGTCACTCGAAAATCCACCATCTGAAATCACTGAAAAAAATCATATCCACTCTAGATGTTTTGTGCCGGACGGAATTTTTTTCCTAACATTGGACTTTCAAATCACGTTTTGGTATCTGTTGCAGTGTGTAAATGAAAACAGGATCTGTAACCCAGCAGAAAACCACCCCTCACAGAACGGATGAGTGCTTAGGTGAAAAGCGTATGAACGCACTTGGTGGCGGGGAGAGGGCTGGCACATTAGGAAGGAGAACTAGTGGCCGAACATACTATTCAAGATAACATCTTGTTTGGAATTGAAAAAAAGAAAAAAAAAAAAAAAAAAAAAAAAAGGAAAAAGAAATACAAGTAAAGGTATAACAAGAGTGGGGAGAAAGCTAAGAACTCAGTCTTAAGGGAACAACAACAACAAAAAGGTAGTGTTAGAAATTTCTGGCTATTTATTTTTGCAAGCCACAACAGACAATAAGGTTCCGTCCTACCTGCTGGCATTAGGACTCTCTATCACCTCCAGAAGTGATGATCTTCAAGATACAGGGTTAATCAACCATTTGCTCAAGAGCCCATGTTTTGTAAGCGTGCTCTTAGTGACCATGAAGCAAAATTTGGCAGCTAAAAAAAAAATCATGTCAATGAAGAGACCCACTCTACGATCACAGAACCATAGGCAAGAAGAGGTGCACAGGCAAGTCCAGCCTCGAATGGAAGGAACTAAATTTCCAAATGCAAACAAGGGAAAGAGTCACTGTGATACCAATCACTACAAACTAGTTTAGCAAAACGTGAAGTTTCTTTCTGTACAAAATGCTGGTTGAACAAGAAAGATGCTTAATAATCTGGTATGTCCTGACACCCCAAAGACCCTACAACGTATACATTCCAGGCAAGTTAGATCTATTTCAAAGCTTCTTTGAAAGTATTCGCATGAGCAATGCTAATTAGGTAAAGAAATATTTGTGCAGTTAAATCCAAATTAGATCAGCAATTTTTGTGCTAAGCATAGCAGAATGAGCACAGTACAGCGGCAGCAGAAGACAGTTCCTGCACCCCACACCGCTGCATGGCCTGCTTGGGAAAACTGTCACATGCAGCATTCTTGCTTATTTATCCTATTCCCACAGACACCGCTCATTAAGGGAGAGGAACAAATATATAATTACTTTAACATCCTACACTTTACACAACTCGTCTCACACCCACCTATGAAAATACTAGCTACGGATTTTGAAACCTAAGTGCCCAAAGCAACATTATGTCAAGACTGCTAGTTACTGGGTATGGCATGAGCGACAGGCAGGTATGGAACCAAAGGGCAAGGCACTAAGGGGAAGAGCTTTAACCCTAGAAAAGAACAACAACAAAAAAAGTAACAAACAAAACATCAAGCAAACAAAAAAGGATAGCCCTTGGTGAAAGTGTGATGCCTGATTCATCTTTGAACTTCTTGGCACAGCAGAGAAAGGAGAGGATTGAATACTTACGCCCATCGATACTAAAGAAAGTCTCTGTTGTTGGTGAAGAGTTTGGAGAGGAAGCCGTATGAGGAGCGGCTGAAGTCACTGGGTTTGTTCAGCCTGGAGGAGACTGAGGGGAGAGCTCATGGCGGCCACAGCTTCCTCACAAGGGGAGGAGGAGGGGCAGGGCTGAGCTCTTCTCTTTAGTGACCAGTGACAGAACCCGAGGGAATGGCAGGAAGATGTGCCAGGGGAGGTTCAGGTTGGACATGAGGAAAAGGTTCTTCACCCAGAGGGTGCTGGACACTGGAACAGGCTCCCCAGGGAGGTGTCACGGCCCCAACCTGACAGTGTTCAAGAAGAGACTGGACAACGGCCTCAGACACACGGTGTGAACTGTGGGGTTGTCCTGTGCAGGGACAGGAGTTGGACTCGATGACCCTTGTGGGTCCCTTCCAACTCAGGACCTTCTATGATATGATTCTATCAACTTTCTGCATTAATGCCCACAACACTTCACAGCCGAAAAAGAAACTCTCCTGGGCAGTACAAACCACCTTCCCAACTCTAAAAGCTGCTAAAACTTCCACAGCATAAGGCACACAGCATACAGATATTAAATAATAAATATTGATGATTGTTATAAAGAAGGCAGCAGAGAATTGGCTGACAATTGAGTTGTATGAGGGATTATTAGACAGCAATCAACACACAGTCTGGCTGGACACCGGTCAGAGAAAGGCCAACAAGATGATCAGGGCTTAGGAAACACGATGCGCAAGAAGTGACTGAAGCAGTTAGGTTTATTCCACCTGCAGAACCGAAGGTTAAAGGCAGGGAAAGGAAATACAAACACTATCTTCACAGGCAGAGGTTTCTCAGAAGTTCAACAGCCAAAGGATGAGAGGCAGCAGAAATGCTGCAACAAGGGAAATTCTGAACTGATGAATAAATTAAAAATCTCATTATGAAAGTGGTCAGGTACTAGAGCCTGTAAGCAACCAGATGTTTTAAAACAACCAGATGTTTTAAGCAGGGGGTTGATTAGAGGACCTTCTGAGGTCCATTCCAACCCAAAGAAATCCACAATTTTATGTGCTGTCTGTGGAAGGATAATGAGAAAAGACTAAGTTAGTCCAAAAGAGTAGTCCATCAGCAGTGTATTTCTAAAGATCTCAAAACCATAGACCTATTCAAGTAATTCACAAGACTTATGTTCTGAAGAACTCCATTTACTTACCAACACTAAATCATACCCCAAATTTCAGAGATTAGGTTTTCCTAAGAAAAAAACAGTTCTAATTTGTTTTTAAATAGAATAATCTGAACCATATTTTTGTTTTATCAGTTAAAACTTTTACTGCTAAATGACTTTCACATCACTCAGTTCTCTTTGGTTTTACAGCTTTTTTTTTCCTACAAAACAAAGATTTTGCTATGAATTACAACAAAGGTCTGGTCTACAGGCTTTCTAGTAACATTGAAGATTTACAATTGCACGTGTACCAAAGCCATTACGTTGCCTAACCCTGCTGAAGTTAACTAGTCCAAAACGGTCAGTAAAATACTGTAGAATACTCTGGGTCGGAAACATAATTTATCTGTACGTCAGCTAAGGTATCTACAGTCTTTGCAACTGTTCAGGCTTCATTACAGAAAAGAACCAAACGATTTGTTGCTTTACATAATGGAGAGCTATTAGGTCAGAGAAGTAGAAAGGTGAGAAATACAGTAAAATTACAGTAAGATTGCAGATTCATACCCAAGAAACAAGAAGCAATCACGTACACAAAGCAGCTACGACAAGGCTAAGACGTTGGAGTACGGCATCTACTCCACACTAGGCATGTAGATGTGGATTAACCAACCCATGGTAAGTGATCATATGATTCCTGACCCATGGCAAACACGAGGCAGTCAGGCTGGAGAGCAACACAGCAGAGGCATCTCCCACAAATTATCCTAGAAAAAACCCCATGTGCTTGCAGCATGTGCCTGTGACCTCACTCCTAGTGCAGAACCTCATTCTGCACTAAGAAGCCTCCTGCGACAAAGCTCTGAAAAAATGGTTCATTTACTTCCAAATAAACAGAACCATCAGGGAAGCTGAACGTGTTCGTTTGGTTCTGATTTTTTCTTTCCAAAATCTTACCCATATTAATTGCATTAAGATTATTGAAATTTGGCTTGAAAACAGACTTAGCTAACTAGACTCTATCATTTACAATAACTTGAATAGCAAACCACACATAAGTCAGAATTACATTCTCCATGTATCATTTCTAATGGTTTAGCTATACGTCTCATTTTGAACATTCCTATTCATAAGCATCAACCCAAAAATATTGACAAGAAACAGCTCATCCAGGCCAGAAACTGTGCCCCACACCTCTAGTTACTCCAAAATAGGTCAAGCAAGTGTGACAGATTCCCATCTTGCTAACTATTGCTTTTTCATCTTCTATAGCAAAGATGCCATCTGGAGTGGTTATATTCTCCAAGATGCTGACAGATGTTTTTATTTTATTTTCTTTATTTTATTTTTAATAGTGTGAGAGCAGGTAACTGAAATATTTATCATTCAACATTAGCATGCACACACAGTGCCAACAGTCAAACAAATCAGTTCATTTTTTTTAGTATATATATATATATGTATTTCCTCAGATACAGATAAAATGCTTTCCACCCCTCATATTGTAAGTTTTGGCCAAAGAACAAAAAGTTTGAAAATGCTAAACTGCTTAGTCCAGTAGTCACCTGCCCATTTCCTACATCTCATTGAATCTGAATTCAGGTTTGCTAACAAGACTAAGAACATCGTATGAGGCTCAACGAGTCCAAGTGTCAGGTCCTGCACAACCCCAGGCAGCGCTACAGGCTCGGGCAAGAGTGGACGGAAAGTGCCTGGCGGAAAAGGACCTGGGGATGTTGGTTGACTGGGGCTGAACATGAGTCAGTGTGTGCCCAGGTAGCCAAGAAAGCCAACAGCATCCTGGCTTGTATCAGGAATAGTGTGGCCAGCAGGCCCAGGGCAGTGACCGTCCCCCTGCACTGGGCACTGGGGAGGCCAAACCTCAAATCCTGGGTTCAGTTTTGGGCCCCTCA